>JACMZG010000008.1:47451138-47528548 GCA_018340805.1 Microvelia longipes | reverse complement strand
AGAAAGCTCTCTCTTTTCTGTCGAGTGTATACCGCCCCTTTCCAGGCCGCCGGGGCTTATGGCTCATGTAAGTTTCATACAATTTAAAGTGCCTCGGCCTTCCGACGGTGCCTTCTCCTGTTATATTCAACAACATTTGAAGCATGGTATTATGCAAGCACCAGCCCGCCGTCATTCCACAGCTCCGTTCTATACACATAACTAAATTCTTTGTAATACGGAAAGGAGGAATAATGCCCGATTTATATTAGCTAAAAATAATACGGGGGACTAAAATATACCCCCTGTTAAAATAAATATTATATTTTTTGAGAATTATAAGTTTTTTAAAAGTGTTTTTTCTCAAATGCTCAACTTGAAAGATGTAAATTGTAAAAAAGATTCGTCGCTTTTTAGGTAAAGTAGCACATTGAATTGCTACACTCACGTGGCTGTGGTATATCGGACTGGGTTGAATACGAAATGAGGCTCTTAGAGGCAGGTTAAACGCACAGTTTATTAAATCGACGTCAAAAGAAGGTCCACGGCATCAATCATGATGCGAGGCCGGGTAGTAGAGCCTGATCCATCACACTGCTTCTCTGGAGCCTTCTAGGAATATTAGAAGGGGGTGTATGTCAAAGAAATCTACACTTACTTATACATTCAACTTCTCAAGCCTCGGCCCGGAATAATAATATACTCTGCATTAATATATGGGTAGCGGGGGATGAGAAGAATGGTTTGGGAAAGAGGGAGAATCTGAATTTAAAATGTAACGATAATGCATAAATGTATGTGCGGAAATGTTGGGCGGAGGCGGCAGATGGGTAGGGGCGGTGTTTGGAAATAGGTCAAAAGAAGAATCCTGCGCCCTGGAAAGACCGACGCTCATGCGCTCTATTCCATTTTTGAACCATAATTGAGTTGGCTTTCTTAGGTATCTGACCACAAAGAATGAGGTCCTAAGAAACCCAATATTAAGATAAAGAAGTTGGAGAATTATACTCTTGAAAAGGTCGAAACAACTTATGTAGCACTCTAGTAGGTTTGCATATTCTTACATCCTTCACAATTTTTTAATTTCTTAAAACATATTTACTTTGAACCAGCCTTTTACTTTTTAGTGTATTGGATAACAATTTTATTTGGCAATTTTATTGCCAACTATGATTTGAACAAAAAATAATTATGTAGTTCGAACAATTCGGTAAAAGTAACCGAAAACTATTTTATCCGATTTCCATAGCATTGGGTCTACTTACAATTTCTTTCTATAACATTCTATATTTTACAACAATAATGGTTATTCAGCTTTATACTACCTTATTCCTAAACGACAATATTACAATGGCCAAGCATTCATGGCCATCACTTACTAACTTTATTAACGTATTATTGTGTTATTAAGGCTCGAGGCTCATTAAACTTATTCCAGTTACTTATTTCATATGATCTCGTTATCAATTGCATTACTGCTCAAAGGTTAACTTAAGTTTTTTACTTTAAAAATCGCATAAATAAAGTTCTAAACAACCTAGATTAATTTTCCACAGCGACTCAAATTACTCAGATACACGCCTTTATCTGATTATATCGTACTTAGTTAATTTGTTGTACTAATTGAATGTGCCTAATATACACTGCGACTTTGATATTATTTTGAGAACCATATATTAATTACATCAATACAAACATATTGCTGTAAATTTATGGTTTCTTATCTCCAATATTAAAAACGAAATTGTTACATCTATTTTATTATCGATGATCTAACATCTCCAGATCCTAAAAATAGAAGTCGAAAAACGTTGTTATCTGTACATATGTTTTTCTTCGTGCAGACAAATCAAGCGGCTGATTTGATTCGGATAACAATTTGAACAATTGTCTATGAGAAGATATAGAATATCAATTTGAAAGGTTATAGTAATATTATTTTTAGTTCTATAAACTAAAACAGAAGGAGTTATATTTACCACAAGTTGATGAAGTAATTAAGAACCAGATACCTCTGATTCATGATAATAGACATGAATATCACTAGACCGGTTTCAGCTCAACGCTGTGCTAATCGAGTGCTGGTGGGGCAACATACACGCTCTGAATAAATAAAATTTTATTAGTGAAAAACTTAATCTGTTGAACAGTTAAAAGCTCAAGGTTTGCTCTTTACCAGCACTAGATCCGTTGATTGCTGCCAAGGTGCTTTGCTACTGGATCACTTGAGCACGGATGTGGTGTTTAGTCAAAACCAGTCCAGGGATATTCATATCCAACTGCAAGTATCGACGGTAGGAGATACATCAATTACCATAGGTCTATTTAATTTTTGAGGAAATCATACTTGGCGTCATTAAATATCAAAGAGCCAAGAAGGTACAAGATGTACCTAAGAGTGTACTATAGAATAATACACGGCTAAAATCAATTGTCAGCGTGGGGAAATATTGCCAGGAAGCCAAAGAGGTTATAATAAATAACATGAATTATTTGATGTTAAACCAAGGAGTCACCCGTGGTGTAGTGGTTAAGGTACGAGCCAATACACAGAATAAAAAAAAATGCCCGTTTTAGGGCCTTTTGGCCCATCAGGGTCACCCTGCGGGAACCACCTCAGGTGGGTTGCATCTACTACACTCTAAGAATTAATTAAAGTTAGCGAAATCTTTTTAATACAAATACTATTCATAAAATCTTCAGAGCATAGCCCGGACCTCCGGTGCCGAAATCGAACGCCTTTACGATCACGGCCACGGAGGCAGACTATACACAGAATGAATGGACTATAAACTTTCGAGTTTATTCAGTCATGGGTTCAATCCCAGCACGGGCTCTGGGATTTTTATGAGGGATAAAAATTCTGCGTACCACTTTAGAACGAACGTAAAGCCGGTGGTCTCGAGCCTGTGCGTTGTCAGGTACTCGTTAAAGATCCCTTACTCTAAATTAAACTGAAACTGGGTATAGGCAAAATTTAGGACCCTCATAGTAGATTCATTATAATAATAAACGGTTTCTGTCTTGTAGTTTAGAGTGTGTGGAGGTTTGGTTTAACAGTGAGAGCACGTGGTTTATACTAGACTATATGAGTGTTGACTATTGAGTGAAAATATGTATGATTGCTTGAATAAAGCATGAGAGGAACCATAGAAATCCACGGCTCTTCTGTCTAGATAAGATGAAATATACCTACACATGAAATTAAAAGGAGTAGAACACTATCTTAGGGAACTGGCAAAAAGGGCCCAACAACGTAGTCTACTTGCTTGGTAGTTACTACCTCTCCCTCCATCTTACTACTACTACTACTGATGTTAAACCACCCCAAATAATTCATATCGGACCAACCTCATTGGTTCCTCAACACTCTTTTCCCATGCTGTCAACTGAATTTACCTGTGTGCAATACAATAGACACAGCGTTTTCTTAACCACATTATATTTATTTTGGAACAAAGCGATACAGTAAAAAAAATATCCTAGGTTAAGGAAAAAACACTTCAAAGTTATGTTGAATATACTATTTTTTATAAGTAGGTGAAAATAAAAATAAAAGGCCCCCTTTGTTCTCCGCGGCATCGGCGCGTGGGGCAACTTCGCGGCCTCCGCGTCTCCCTGTGGCCACTTCGTATAGCAACATGGTTGATGTATTTTATCCGTTCGTCATATTACTGGTTTATATAAGTGGCATATGCCTGATATTATAAGCAAATTTTCAGATGTATTTGTCAAAAAACGTGATTTGTTAATATTTTGCCAATCAATGACATAATGATTTGTTTGACACATATACGTTGAACGAATACTGATAAGAAAATGAAACTGTATTTTTGTGAACCATGCATAGCAATTGTGCAAACAAATGTAGCCTAATCTAAACATTAAAGGAAGATATGTGATTTTTTTTAAATGTTAGTGGGTTCATTTCTGTGGGTTATTGACGTCACAAATATTTCATAAACAATAGCGTTATATTTGACTCCTAGTAATTTTTGGGTAGTCATTTTAACTTGTTTCTTCAAGATCTGTTTCAGTTATCAATTTTAATAGTTGTTACAAAAAAAGGAAATCAGATTTTTCTTCAAAAGTATTCTTTTAAAATATAAAGTCAAACAGGAGCCAGTCAGGATAAGAAAAGAAAAAGAAAATAAAAGGTGTAAGAGAGGAATGGAAAAAAATGTTGCGGAGTTACTGTCAGAAACTGGAAGGATAATGGTTGGGGAGGGTTTAGGAGCTCATTTGGGCCGGTCATCAGTATCCATAAGTTATGAGTTGAGCCTGATGTTTTATGGAGCATCTTCAACTCCAGCTTCCCTCCGGAAACAAGACGCCATCTACTTCTAACTTCTAAGCATTTATTTCTAAAGCCTTTTTACCTGTCTAGAACTCTGTAAAGGATACTTTAGCCAAACTCCATCTTTGACTTTTCCTCTTGTATTGATCATACGATTTTTTCTAGTCCTTTCATTTTTTTTACCGGGATCAGGTTTAATCCAACTCTATAAAAAAGAAAGATGAAAAGTTTTTGATTTTTTAGGTACAGATGATACAGAAACTTAAATGTGATTCTGATGCTGTTTACTTTTTTCATCTTTAAGCAATAAAGTTGCCTCTGGTACTTATAATAGGGTTTTATATATTTTAACTTACTTTTTTTTTTACTAACTTCAATTAAGAAAAAGACACCTAAAATATTGATTTTTGTAGTTTTTAGCATCCTATTGTAATCCCTTACAAAAATATTGATTCTGATTTAGTCATATGCATTTTGTATTTGAATATAATATTTTGTTACTTTTACTCATTTATACCGTAGGTATACGGAAAAAGTACAGTGTTTTTACACAAAAAATCCAAAACCGGGATTTCTCGGATACTTTTTTGACTAGAAAAAATCTGTAAAATGCGTCAGACAAATTAAGTTTGACCTGAAACCTAAGGGGATAAAGAAGCATGAATGTTCTCAAGTATTTAAGCATAATTTATTATCATAATTAACTTTGTTGTAAAGAGAAACATCTTTCTTATAACACGACATAATAAAGAAAAAGAGAATACTTCTATAAGTTTATATTATTAACCTGTGCAATTGTCAAAAATTTGTGTTATGGTTAAAAATTGTTTAACACTGTGTTATTTTAAGCCTGAAGATTACCCTTATGGGATCGAGATAGTTATTGCTTAATAAATTTATTCGATTTATAGAACTGAAGTCTTATCTTTTTCTTTAATTAATAATATTATCATAATTATTAATTAATTAAGAATAAATTATTTATTGATTCGCTATCCCTTGTTAATAAACAAATTTCCGCACTATCTAAAGCGGGACAAAAGTTTACTTTGTTTTATTCAATCAATTTGAAAAATTCTGGAAAATGGAATTTTAAATAATCTTAGTTATCTGTAAGAGCCATATAAAAATTAGCTCATCACACCTCATAATCTTAGATATGTGTTTTTATTCATATTTCATACATTTTTACTTTTCCTCATTTATACAGTTGGTATGTAGAAAAAATATTGTGCTTGCAATAAATCCAAAACCGGGTCACCAGATTTATCCGTTTCTGGTGTTTTTGAGGCCCCCTGAGGGGTCTTTATAAAGTAAGTAAGTAAGGTCTTTATAAAGTCTTTATAAAGTAGCTTGTCTATATGTGTGTCTGTTATCATCGTACCTCCCAGTATATTTATGCTAGAAAATTGAAACTTTGTCATAACAATCGAATGCAGTAGTGCTATTCGGAAAATAATTTGTTCATAACGTCATAAACACGCAATAATGACTTCAGCAAAAACTGTAAAAATTGTAAAAAATCGGAAAATAATCTAATAGAGTTGAAATTTAAGTATATACCTTGCGTTATAAATAAGTGTAATAGGGCGAACTTTTTACTGTATACATTTAACGACTTGTACACTGTGAGGACGAGCGAAGCGAGTCCGAAGTAGGGAGGATGAGCGTAGCGAATGCGATTTAATGAAAAAAAGTTCCAAGGTACCGTACCTAATATTTTGTAAATATTCTTATTGAATATACTGTATATTTAGCACTTGGCAGGGTCTCACACCTTCGTCAGTGCAGGGAATATTCGGAGACCTCGGTGGTGTTCCAGTGAAACATTTCATTCTTAATATTATTTAATAGATGGGCAGCATTTATTTTATAAATCATTATTTTTATTCTTCATCGTTTAATTTTTTCTAACATTTCTTTGGTATGCTTCTATGGTATGAGCTTTGTATTAGTTTTTGTTCAAATTATTTGTTTGGACTGATAGCAGGTGATCTAATAATTGTTACATGTTTTGTTTATAATAAAGATACTTCTCTTTCCATGCTTAATCGAGAATTCGGATAAACAATTTTATAGTGTTTATTTTTTTATGTATAAAAGTCTTCCCCATATGTACTTTAAAAAAAGTTTGAATATATTTAATTACAGGAGGACATTTTTCCTGAAGCTCATGCATAATGCATATAGAGCGACTTCCGGCCGTATTTCTGATATTATCTTGTCCAGAAAAGGACTGTTTGAACCTACGTGTACCAACTGTTTCCTCACGCTACCGTCCACTATTTTGTTCTAATATTTTTCTTTTGTACAACTCATACATTTATTGCATTAAAAATGGTCTTTTTTCTCTAAAGGTAACCTTTAGCGAAATGGAAAAACTATATATAAATTAACTTTTTTATATTTATAAAAAAAAAAGAATTAAAAAAGTATTTTTTACTAACGAGAACTTTGAATAAAGTATTTATTTATTTATTAATTAATTATAATGATATATTTATTAGAAAAGGAATACTGTTATTGCAATGACTTAGCAATGTATATTAAAGTCAATAGTACATACAAAAAAATTAAACTGTCCTTATTAGTGCCTGTCATTAAGTAATAGAAACAAAAATAATAAAACATTAATAAAGTATTTTTTACTTATGAATATAAATTTACCGAAATATTTTCCATTGTTAAAGTAAAATTTTGATGGCAACTAAACAATGAAAAGTCCCAGACTTCTATTTGGTATTTTGTTTAAAAATTTAATTCAGTGGGATGCCAGGTGAATACAAATATGTTAAATTCTGAGTTTTACTTTCATTATTTTTTGTCGAGTGTAAGGACTTGTGGTTGACAAAGTTTATTTATTATTATATTAATGAGATTTCATTGTTGGAGTCAAAGGAGGAATGTGTTAAAACGTATTGTTTGCTCTGTTATCCCCTTGTTGTTTTTCTTGTCAATTCTCCGGGCCGTGTAGAGTAAAACCTACGTGTGATGACTTCGGAAAACCCTAGGACCACCAATCTATAATTGGTCAGTTTTATGGAAAGTTTTCATTGATATTCCGCTTGGTTTTCGTCGCAAAAGAGTTAATAGCGTCTCTGTCCTATATATGGTTCGGTGTCTCAAGCTGAATACAAAGACCCATCATTCGTCAATGTCACCGAGCTTAAGAGCTTAGTCTCGAATCAAAAAAAGGTCCGCGGTGGTCACTTCTCATTAATATAGCTTGGGGTGGCCTCGACGTTTCTTAGCTCAAAGTTAAAAAAATCTTCATCCTTTAGACAAACGGCGGTCAAAGTTTAAAGAGTATACTGCATACTTATGCTGGTTTAAATTAAAGAAATTACTAACCAATGATTGTTAGTGCACAGTGCACATAGGTAGTAAAGAATATTCTATAAAAAGTAATTCATGATATTCAGTTATCTATTATATTTCTGTTCTTTTATTTAGTGCTTGTTTGTTTCATAAACAACTTACCTTATTTTGTTTACTTCTGACACTCTGTTTAACCAGAATTACCTGCCACTGAACCTTAAGTAACCTAAAATAGCTTTCTTATAAATGCAGATTATTCAAGTGCGAGTAAATAGTTCTTCATCTACTGCATGCGTTGTAAGATCGATATATAGTGTCATTAACACGCACTGTAAATGCCATTTTCCTCCCTGGGGAATTAAATTAGTACCATATTGTATAGGCTGACAAAACTTAGATAAATATTTAAATTGATTATTTGGGGGATTTAAGCAGATATGGTACGATACATTTTTCTGGTTATCCGCTCCTTCGTCTCCCCACTCCTCCTCTATCGTAGACTCTTTTAATTTTATTTTATATTTTTTACCTTATAAATTCTTTAAATACGACTATAATTAACTATTTTGAACTTTTAGTCCAAGGCACAGCTTCCTTTGATTATTAACATCCATTAAAATAAAAGAGTGAACAGTATAAATGAAATTCGTCGATAAAACACGGAGGGAAGATTTCAAGTCTTGGTTAACTTTGGCGCCCTCGCCTTTGCCTCGATAGCATCAACCGTACTCAACTGCCATAGCAAGCCCCGGGAGAGAACTATTTTTGAGTCCAAGAGCTCTAAAATAGTTGTTTAGCCTCAGGATCAAACAATTTTTTCTCCTACAAAAAATGTTGACCCCGAGTGGTAAAACTTTCATTCCTCCTCTTTGTGTAAATTTAAATAACTATTAACAACTAGATCAATGCTATAACACCTCAGTATTTTGCTATTAATTAAAACGTGGTTAAGATTGTTGAATACCTCAGAGAGAAAATACCATAATATACTAAGATATTCAAAAAAAGTTTTGAATTGAACAATTTTTGTTCAATTTTTAAGTTGCTGCAATAGTAACTGCTTGAATATATATTATAAACTCTTTTTTACACTCTTTACTTTAAACGAGTTCGAAGCAATTTAGTCACAGAGAATAATACTCTTTCTATTAGAATACTTCATTGAAGATAGGGAAGTAAAACTTAAAATTAAGTGCCAACATAACTTTGTGTTAGTAAGATATTATAAGTACAGTTTAGATTGGAATACTCTTGCAGAAATACAATTTGTAAAAGAATTATTTTATTTCAGGCAGAGAAGTGCCGTATTGCTTTTCGGCTCTCAAGTAATTTACATTCAAGATGGCATTAGAAAAAGCTTACACTTAGTATTATTATTCGCTATATTAAAATAAAAGGAACTGAAAACCTTGTTTGAAAAAATTTCTTAGAGGGTGAAATAATCCTACAAAGAAACGTTGCATTGTTTCCCTTCAGCGAATTTCTTTTGAATTTTTCGATAATAAATTGAAACGCATTTCAGTAGTTCTTTATACGACAGCGGGGGGAAATATTGCATCCTTATTTACGAAGTGCATTTCTTAATATTGGCAATGACTTACGAGTGGACTCTCTTGGCTTTTCCAGCATGGCACAGCTTAGCAAGATACTACATACAATGTAGAAGGCAAGCATTTATATAGAAAATTCTCTCAACTTTTGTCCCCCGCGTTAGTATTTTTTTTCAACCGACCGGTTTATAATTTCTGAAAACAAGGAAATTCTTGAGAGTTACTCTTTCTTTTGCCAGGTTATTTTACATTATCTCTTTGGAAAAAATGAAGACATTTTACTTTTAAATGTTGGGTTTCTTTTATTCCACTTTCATGCAGAAATTAGCGATGTTAGATAAGGATATTTTTTTTCTTTGAATAAAGTGTCATTAGGTAAATGTTATCTTTCTTAAAGTTAAAGTTACTTTCTTAAAGAACAAGACGGTGTGAATATGACAGAAGAGAATATTGTGTTATTACTTTATATAACGCCCCGCATAATAGCTAGATATTACTATTGTGTTTGCACTATATTACTATTATCTCTTTTTATTTGCACTTCCGTTTAGGTTTATCCTTTAAATTAACCCAATGTTTTACTAAAAACAGTCTGCTACAATGTTAAAAATTATTTTTGAACCCTACGATATAAATTAATTGAATATTCTCTAACAAGCTATGAAGAAATTTTATCCGGTGTCCTTACTTACTAATTCTTTTTCAACTTTGACTATTTAACAAAGCAGGACTAAAACTCACCATGATTAAATTTCATTTAAATTATTTTTTAATCGACATGAGAGAATCGATTCAACTCCGTAAGAAGCGAGTGTTTGAAATTCTTGATTTTGCTAAATTTAACTTCTTGATTCTATAAGTAACACCTCGTGCTTGATTTATTTGATCGTGTCTTAAAAAGTAATATTTCGTCCTGTAAGGAATGTTTTCTAGATTTTCAAAGGAAATGCAGTAAGTCTAAAGTCATGCTTCAAAATGTGCCAGAGGTTGGTGCATGAAGAAATTAAATTTCTATTAGCATATTTGTTTATTAAATAAAAATTCTCGTAACCACTCAAGAGTAATAAGTATGACCTATAACCTTATTAGAATATTTTAATACCACTTACAAATCTTACAGTTAACATATAAAGATTATTATAATTAATAAATTCATATATTGCTTTCCATGTCACTTCTTCTTCATTTACAAATTTTTATATATATATTTATTGGAAAGCATCTCTTCTCCTTGTATTAAAGACCACTTTCGTTTAATTTGCTATACCTTGCATTAAAGTAATTTCAATAGCAAAGTAGATGGTGGGGTAAAAAGTTTTTTCTACAATGTTATTCTACTATATACAGAAGTTATTCCGAAATAAATGAAAAATAAAAATATTTTTGTGGATTAAAATAGTTTTTTATACATATTTTTACAATTGAAAATTATAAGGAAAAGAGTAAAATATAGTCTGGGTACGGTTACTATATGCGTATGAAGGGTTGGGGTTATATGGTTCTCTATAACCCAGTAGCGTAATAATTTATTCACTGATACATATTCATGTTATGAGTTCGTCATATAGCTAGCTCCCCACGTGTTCCCACTGCCCTTATTTTTTGTGTGCTTTAGTTTTTTTAAAAAATCTGCTCTTGGTTTTTAACAAAAAAATTAAGTCACAGAAAGGTAGACATGTTAAAAAAATTTCCGATGTGATTCATACTTTTCTAATTTGTTCCTATGAACTTTTTATTAACTTCTAAAAAATTAAAATATTCCAAATAAAAAACTGCATGGTTTGAATATTTGCAAAAATGTTTTTCATGTTTATATTTTTTTTAATGCAACATAAAATAAAAATAGAAAAAATCGTATGCATTTAAGTCTTATACAGCTACTTCTGAAATTAAAGAGAACTATTCATTGGTATAATAATGCCTACGGTAATCAATATAATTTTTTAAAGCATTAAAAGCTTGATGTAATATTAAATCTCACGCAGTATCCAAGCTTAAAAAATCGCTAAAAACAGGGATCGTTAACTCCTTCTTGCTTTGCGGGTTTTTGGTCCGCTTAGAATAATTTCCTGGTGTATTTGTTGATGTTTTGTAATATTGGTATTATTTTTTTCTGCATAAACTTTATAATAAAATATATTTTTACACTCAGGAAGTGTATTTGAAACTATCACCCGTCCCCGCTCACACACTCCTCTACTTCTGTCATATAAATAACGCAATAAGAGTAGAGTCAACGTTTGGTGAAAATTCGCAAAAAACTTTTATCTTTTATGTATTAAAAATATATTTAAAAATTATTTTTCAGGTTTTTCCAAAGAGTTGAAGACAAGGATGAGATGTAAGTAAAGATAAACAAAATATTTTATTTTTCATTCAAAATGGTAATAAGTAATTTACTATGTATCGATTTCGATTTAAATATCAATCAACTTTAAATTACAATCCTAATTACATTACATCATTAACATAATTGCCTCATTTACTGCGTGAATTAATCAAAGATTATGTTCACTTAAGTCATTAATAATTAGTGAATTTCCTATATCTTCTTAAGTATAAGCTGTCTGGTTGGATCACAGGCGATTCTAGGGGAGGAATAACGTGACCAGTAAAATTTGTTTATATTTTAATGCTTTAAATAATACAAATTACTAACTAATAAATAATATGTATAAAAAAATCTCGCTTTATCTTACAGTATGTCTTATACAATAACACACTGTAAAATATTAGTCGCGAAGCCTGGGCGCTTCGCGACTCGTCCGCTCCGCAGCAACAGCCCACTGGGGCCCGGGGCCTCCCTTTGGTCGCCTCGCGGCCACATTGTTGTTGTTTATTATTACGTGTTGTTTCATTATAGTTTCTTGTTACATGGCATTTTGCCCCGTATTTAGCATATTTTCATTGCATCGCTACTTTTGTTTTAGAATTTATTGTTACATTGCATTTTGCCATGTATCTAGAGAATTTTCACAGCCTCGCCTCACAGGCCCGCTTCGCGGGCCTGAGTGGCTTTATCACAAATTTGATTTTATTACTTGAATTTTTTTTTTAATGTAAATAAGTTGTATTGATTTTGCTAAATTATTTTGCTAAATTCCGCGGACCCCCAGGGGTCCGCGGACTACACTTTGCGTAACCTTGCTTTAGAACATATCGCAAAAAACAAAAAATACATTCAAATACGTTCGTTTGACGGAATAATAATCTCGAGTCTCATGTGACGAATAATGGATATAAGCCGCTGTGAACTACAAGACTCATAAAATGAAAATATTTTAAATCTATAATAAAGTTTAGTTTTAAGCCACACAAAGAGCAATTATTTGATAGCTTTTACTTAACAGTTTGCAAGTGGAAAAGCGCAACTATTGTGATCTTATTCCTCTTCTTCTCTTCTACTTAATACCCTGTTATTACCTATAGATATAGACGGGCATTACTATTGACAGGACATACCCTTTCTCAATACACAATTTTGTTAAACTCAATAAATGTCGAAGAATTTTTTTGATTTGAATTGAAGAACTTGGTATACAAATGTTTTATGAAATATGTATGCCGTCAAACCCACAATAATGTATCAGCAATGTTTTTTAAAAAAAAATGCACTTAATTTCGAATAGATATAAAAGATCAGGCTGAAATCATACGAGTGGGAAAATTTCAAATGCACAAATAAATCCTAAAAAAATTGTGCTAAATTAATTGTTTAAATGTGAGTTAAGGTTTAAATTAACCTTTATTATTTTGGTAACTATATTAACCACATATAGATATTTTGTATTTTTTTGGTATCTTTGAAAAATTACATTATTGCATACCGTATATTCTCTATTTGACATTATAACATTCCCTATTTTAAAAATTGGATATTTTATCAAGGTATTGTTTGACATGTAACCTTGATATTTGTTCAAACCCACAGCGAGAATTTAGTTTGGATTTTATAATATAATCATTTTACCAATATTATTTACCTAAATAAAAATTGTAAATTCAAAACCAGCAACAGTCAATTTATAGAACGAAGAAACCGATTCCAAAGACGAGTACCATGTTTGTTCCTATTTTCATGGTTTATTTGTTCCACTTGGTACAAGCGTGTGCTATTGCTATACTATATAAGCTAAACGCATTAACGAAGTTTAATTTTATTACAGCCAGGCCGTATCAACCAAAACTTGCAGGGGGGGGGCGAAACCTATCCAAGAGGGGGCAATATTCACACATCTATAGGGACTTACACTAAAAACTACTTCGTCAAAGGGGGCCAATTTTTTCCCTGGCTACGGGCCTGCTACCAATAATGGTTACGATATTATCGATTGATTAATAACTCATAATTATCAATGCACGTATTTTGACTAATGCATTTGGAAATTCGCTTATATTACGGCAATATACTGCTGTCAAAGCTGTTATTACGACGAGCTGTACTACGCCGACGCTGCGTAGCGGCCAATAGGCTGAAGCTTCTTGTTTTATATTTAATAAAGAAATTGCAGTTTTCATTATAAGGTACCTGTAGTTGATCTATTAAATTAAACGTATTCATAATTAGACTAGTTATCTTAAATGCAAAATGCTTCAAATATATTATGAGAAAAAAATTATTTTTAATTTTACAGCTAGCCCCTAATCGTTTTATAGTGTCTGTAACCCTTTTAAGGTCTTTTTTCTTGTTTAGAATTGTTATTCTTATTTTTCTATTGTAATATAATAGAGTTTTATTACCTCTATAAATAATTAACATTTACTTTCTACCTATAGCTTTAATCTTAAACGAATAGGTAATAAGTATACGCGTTATTTATTATAATGTAGAACGTATGTTATTTATTATTGTTATTTTTCTTGTATATGTTGTTTTACTCACTATTTATTGAGGAAATTATTTAGACACTATTATTATTCTATTTTGCTTTAATTTTATCGTTAGGTTAATCCTTTTTTTAATCTCTTTGCACTTTTTATCACTTAACTGTTGCTTCTAAAAATTACTCTTTAAGTAAGATTACGAATAACTTAATAATACTATTTAAAATGATTTGCATATTTATGAGGGTACTTTAATTAATAGGATTTTAATTACTTAATGTTTGCCCATTTTACGATTTCCCTTAAATACATGCAATTAAATACTTAAGTCAATTTTCGGTTTAATCCAGAGTTAATAGTACTTAACGCTATTAAGAAATATCGTTTACTTTAATCTTAAAATAAAAAAAAAGTTCCATTTTTAATGAAATTACTCTCTACTCTGTACTTTAATCTCTTATGTTTAATTGATCTCAAACCTTTCTTTGTTATTATTCCTATTTTATTGTTATTAGTAATTATTTCAAATTACGTAGCAAGTTATAAATATAAAATAATTGTTTAAGGATAGTAATTGATATAACAGGTATCCTATAATTTGTTAGGTATGAGCAGCGTGCGGCAGAGATAACATCCATTAAGTACATTTAATTAAATGTACTTGCTTTAATTATTTATATTTATTAATTTTATTGAACATTTAAATATTTGTATATAAGGATGTAAAATATATATTTATGTATTCATACTTATACCACTTCACTTCCCACAGTGGAAACGAAACATCGGATCCATGATGAACATTTAGGCAGTGACCACTGGAAGACAAAACCTGTAAGCAAGTAACAACCTTACAGGTTGTTAACGGTTATCTTACAGATAACCGCTGCATTGTTCATTTTATGGTCCGTTGTTCTCCTATGCAAGACCTATTTTAAATTCCAGAATACTCTTTTTTCTGGCGACTATAATTTTTAAAGCACTTAGATCACTAATTAATGTACATTTTTTAAATTTAATTTTTAAGATCAAGGATTTATATTGCCAAATGAAATGGCTTTAATGATTTGTGCATAAACACATTGCCATAACTGAAGTGCTTGGTAGTATCTTTCGTTATTCAGCCTTTGAATAACCGTTGCGACTCGATAAATTAGTTAATACATAACGGTCTAAACAATTTTACCCTGAATAATTTTATTAGAACCGGCAGTTGAGATGGATAGATTTTCGGACTCCGGCAGTTGTACATGCGGTGGCGGTTCCTTCCGTGCATTTACATAGATAACGTTGATTGTAGTTACTTCCTTTTTGTATTATATTTACATATATTATACATTCTTTACTGTGTTTGTATGTGTTTATATAGAGTTAGGGTTAGAAATATTAGTATTTAGAGTGTTATAAGGCAGCTTAGCCGGACCGCACTGTAATTAGCACCAGGAAACAGCCCCATAATGAATTTATTATCTTTTAGTTAATTTATCAACCCTTTCATTTTTTTCTCTTTAAAAACATAAAATATTACTATAAAAAGAATGGACAATCGTTCTTTTATTCTCAAAAATATGTTCTTTTTTATATCAAATTAATTATAATCCGTTATAAATAATTAAATTAAAATATTAGTTATAGTTTAAATATTTTACTTAACTTTTAAAACGACTTTAAAATTATCATATTTAACTAGACAATTAATTAATGGAAATTAAGGAATGAAATGTTACAAAAAGTTTAGATTAAATTTCTGGTTTATTTGTACGTTACTATGATTATAAGTACCGAACAATAATTAAATCATAAAATTATTGTTCCATACTAAAATTACTCGATTTTATACGATATGATTAAATTATTTTCAGCAACAAAGGTACTCGGATAATATGTTTAGTTATTTTTGGGTTCTAAAGTTATTTGAATATATTATATGATTAATTAATTGTTGGGTTTTAAAGTTATTCGAAATATATTATATGATTAATTAATTGTTCCTTACTAAAGTTATTCGGTTTTTAATCTGATTTCGGTTATTATCCTTTGTCGACGTTAGTTGCTCTGATGTAGGTTGTACTGTATACCTAGTATTATATTTTTTAACCTTTTTAAAATTGCATTTTTTGAACATAGACTCAAAATGATAAATAAATAGCTACTGAATTCTAACGTGTGCTGCTTCACGGGTAATTTTGTTTTAAGTTCCGTTTATATTTCTTTAAATTATAAAAATAATTTATTTAAAGTATAATATTAGCCTCATGAAATTTCACAAATAAATTTGAAAGTATCACATTTTTGGGATCAATGGATCAAAAACACGAACATTTGATGTATTAAAGCCTTATTGACTACGAATATATTACCTTATAAAAATAATTCAATTTTTGCCAATTATGAAAACTTAAAATTCAGTTAGTAATGTAATTATTAAGATGCAACTTAAAGATTGAATACATATAGATTGTTTACTTGAGGTTTCACCTAAAAGATGAAGTGTGATGTTTGCTTTCTGTCTATTTGGTTATTGGTTGCTTGTCGAATGATAAATCTTGTGTCAAACGACTCTATATTGAAAACTAGACCATCAATCATTCAGACTCTGTATATACTTACGTATTATTCTTCCTTTCCACCCTTATTTTACATAGGGTAATGTAAACAATGACTATGGACTATCTTATCTTACATTTAAGACTTTTCTATTAAAGATTATCTTTTCTTAGAATTTCCTGCTTCAAGAAAATGCTTTAATTTTTTGTTTGCGAATTTCAATCTATGAAAATGACGCTGGTGAGGTTGTTTTTTCAATCCTGAGGTGTAACGAATACCTCACTCACGTCTAAGTGGATAGAAAAATGTTATCTCTACTTCCATACATAGAATGAATCAGGCCACGTTGTTGGGCCCTTTTTGCCAGCTTCCTAAGATAGTGAGGGAGCGGATTTTTTGTTTTAAATCTACTCCTTTTAATTTTAAGTGTAGGTATATTTCATCTAATCTGGACAGACCAGAAATTCTATGGTTTCTCTCATGCTTTTTTCAAGCAATCATACATATTTTCACTCAGACATACATATTTTTCACACTAGACTCATATAGTCTAGTAAAAAATAGGAACAACACGTGCTCTCCCTGTTAAACCAAACCTCCACACGCTTTAACCTCCAAGGCAGACAACTGTAGTATTATAATGAATCTACTATGAGTGTATACCCAGTTTCATTTAGGGTAAGGGATCTTTGACGAGTGCCTGACAACGCACAGGCTCGAGACCATCGGCTTCACGTCCCTTCTAAAGGACGTGGTACGAATAATTTTTATCCCTCTCATAAAAATCCCAGAGGCCCGTGCTGGGATTGAACCCATGACTAAATAAACTCGGAAGTTTAAAGTCCATTCATGCTGTGTATTGGCCGCGTACCTTAACCACTATACCACGGGTGACTCCTTCATGGGATACAGTCAACACCACAGTAAAACTCCGATTTGTTCCTGATAAATATGTGACATGCAGTTAAGTTTTCATTGACAATATACAATAAAAATATAATTACATGATATCATTTTGACACTCATGTGCATGAGTCTCATAAATCTATTTAATTTATTTTTAGCGTAGATTTTGTTAGGAATAGTTAGTCAAAGAATTACTATAATATAGTTTTTATTCAAGTAATTAATAATAAAAGGGCTTTTGATTATATTTACTCTCACCCTTCACCAAAAATGTATTAAAAGAGAATTATTAACTTCACATAGTATGTTTTAAGACACTTAGGATGCTCACGCCGATAATTAAAAATATTATTTTGGATCCTTATAAAGTTATAACCCTTATAAAGTATATTGTGTCAACTATTCATGTTTTGCAAAACTCGGTAGTATCTAAATGATATACCTTATGAAGTTGTTTATAATTTATTATTGGACTGTTAAGAAAAAAAATTTAGACAGATTAACGAAGACTTCAGTCCATTAAAATTTTCTGTTTATTTACATTTACAACAGACGTTGTTAATGTAACATCGTCTGTCTGTCTGTTGTTCTAACTTGAGGTAAAATTTTTTGGTGATGTTCTTTTAGTTTTGGTAAAATATAACTAATTTTTTGGTGATGGTTGTTTGTTTTAATGTACGAGTATTGATGTATTATTTAATTTTTTAACACTGAAGATGCGAAACGTTTCTTGTTATTGTAAGTAAACAGAAAATTTGAAAGGGGTAAAGTCTTCGTTAATCTAACTAGAACTTATGAAGTTGTTTGGGTGACAGAATTTTGTTGGGAAGAGTGAGAGTTAATTTAATTTAGCTTCCTGGATTATATATATATATATATATATATATATATATATATATATATATATATATATATATATATATATATATATATATATATATATATATATATATAAGCGCAGAGCGCGTGGGACGCATCATTATTGCTTAGGGGACTCGCTTCGCTTGCGAGAGAGGACAATCTTTACAGAGTTTGACATGTATTGTCTTAAGGTGTAATAAATAAATGTATAAACTTAAATGTAATAAATAAACAATGTGATGACTTGTTAATATTTATATTTGATTCATTTCGCAAGTTAATTGATAAACTTATCACTATCTTCATGAGAACTCTTAACTAATTTAACGTCCAGACTAACGATTGCATTTAAATATGACTTGTTTAAAAGACTATTTATGTTATGAAAGAATGACTTTGACCTTACAGGATCCTAGAAAACTTATTGGTTAAAGGAGTGGTGACTTACTAAGATTTGAACAGCATCGTCAGTTCTACTATACATTCGGGGCACAAACTTAGAGTGACCTGTGCGTGTCCCTGTATTCAGTTTTTATTCACTGTTATTTGGGGTCACTTAGCGCCACCGCCTTAAGGCCGGTCATCTAACCCCTGATTGTTTATGTTTAATATAAACAGATCGGGATTAGTGTATAAACAGTCGTATTTGTTCAATACAGAGACTATAGCCTTGCTTATAGTTTCTACAGGTAAACTATAAACAGTGACCTTAGCTAGCCTCTGTGACTGAACTCTCGGCCTTAGACTCGGCTAGTGATGACCCCACGGTGCACTAGTAACTCGCTCGCTACTGATTAATGTATGTATGTATGTATGTATGTATGTATGTATGTATGTTATGTATGTATGTATGATGTATGTATGTATGTATGTAATGTATGTGTATGTATGTATGTATGTATGTATGTATGTATGTATGTATATATGTATATATATATATATATATATATATATATATATATATATATATATATATATATATATATATATATATATAATATATATTATATATATATATATATATATATATATATATATATATATATATATATATATGTATATATATATATATATATATATATATATATATATATATATATATATATATAGAGAGAGAGAGAGAGAGAGTTTCTGCCCTTGCGTATAGTGAACAATAACTCTTGAAGCCTTTTCCAAATCAAAACGAAATTTGACGTATGGCGTGATTTTGGGGGGTTACGAGGCTAACTGTTTCTAAATTATTGATGACACCATCAACTCATGTTATGAGGTCCTGAAAGAAATTCTTGAAACTTAAAAAGCATAAGCATAACAAGATATTACATATGTTGTATAGCAAGCGCCTATCCAAAATTCTATTACAAAAATCTATCCAATGTATGAGTCTGATTGATATCAGCGTAGTGTCTGTCTTCCAGTTTATTTATGATAGAGTCGAAACTTGATACAAAAATCAATCTATTATAAGCAAAATGTCTCGATTGATTTAAACTCTAGAATACATGTAATCATGTATAAGACCAAAAATGTGCCAAGTTTAATTCCATTATCACCACAAGTTTAATTTGTATAACTAACTTAAGTAAAAGTTTTTTAAAAAATTGTAAAAATATTAAAAAATAATCCAGATGAGTTAACATTTGATACACGTGTCAACTAAGATTCATTTCTATGCGGCAAGTTTTAAGTTTAACTTTGAAAATTTACTGTGATCATAAAAAAATGTGTAAGTATGACTAAAAACGCAATAAGCAAGGAAAGTGTTTACTTGTTGATTCGTTTATAGTTTCGTATAAATATGGATACACTATGAAAGATAATTGAAGTAATTTTTAATGAATAAAACATTCTATAAAAATCAAAAGAACCCTGCTAGCTTTGAACACTAATAGAATATTAACAAGTTAGCTTATAAATTATGAATGTTTGAATTAGTTATTATTTTTTAACACTTATTTGTTACCCCACTAACCTATATAATGAAGTTGTTATGTTATAAACTATTTATGAGATGTAATGGTTTTCTTTGCTACTTACCTCAAGTTTTACTGTCATCTTTTCTTGCAATGCAAGTTTAAACAGTTTTGAATTTTTATACGCTTATATATTACATTACACTAATTAAATTTACTTCTAGTAAATTATATAATATAATTAATACTTTAAGGGAAAAAGAAACCTGTTACTTATGTAATTTAACTGATTTTACTTTCATTGTTTTAATTACAAACAAGCAGTAAATAAGTGTAGATTACGCAACCAGCGAGGAAAACGGGCTGCGAGTGAGAATTCGTAGACCGAGCGAAGCGAGTCTTGTAACGCTACACAATACGGGCAATGCTAAGACTTTTTATTCGCAACTTGAGTATCGTACCTTATCTACGATAAAGCAAACTTTACCTAAATAATTTCGTATCTTTCTTTAGATTTCGGCGGTATCAAATTGTTTGTAGCGTTTTCGTCCTGTGTTATAATATATATAGGCGGTTTTTTCTTCATAACAACTGTCACTATCACTTATTTTCAAATAGTTATCTAGTTTAATAGCCACTAAAAAGTTAATTACGGAAGCGAATTCTATAACCCACAAGAACTCAAACTGCAACAAGTAATATTATTAACATTACGTGCACATGTACAAAAACATACGTCTTTACATTAAAGTAATTGAATTCTTCTTACTTTCGGCACTAGACGATAAAAGTAGAAAATCATTTACATTTGACTCTAGTGCCTAAAGTGCTGATTCTTCTACAACAATGCAAAGAGGTATTTTCTATTCATATGAACGTATTGTTAATATTACGCATTACTCGTTGATATAGAATATATATATATATATATATATATATATATATATATATATTATATATATATATATATATATATATATATATATATGTGTGTGTGTGTGTGTGTGTGTGTGTGTGTGTGTGTATGAATATTTTTTACATTTTCTCACTTACATTTTAAACTATATTTAATTTGTAAATGAATTATTTCTTTCTTTCTCTATTAGACATTAGTTTTATAGTTTGTTGGCATCGAAACAGAAGTTTAGTTTAGTTTGAAAAAATCGAAACAGAGATTCCAGCTATTATTTATAAAGGAATTTTACTAGAATCTCTTGAGTTATGTTTTGTCAGTGTATTTGTTGGTCAGAAAAGTTTATGAAAAACATATCTTACCTATTCTTTTATAACTTCATCCAAGTAGACTTGCACCTTCCCATAACTGACATTGCTGCAATTTGGCTGCAAATAATTAAAAAAATGAGGTAAATTAGACAGTAAATTTTATTATGGTCTAAAATATGGTAATAAAATATAAATAAAATACCAAAAATTACATATCATAATTAATTGGGAGTAAATAAAATACTATTAAGAGCCTATCGCAAAGTACCATGAAAATATATTTTATGAAATGTGGTTAAGTCAACTTTTCCCTTGTTCGTATCTAATAATTTTAAGAATAATGAATACAATAAAGGAAATTAAAGTTTTTACTAACTAATATTAGTGTAACAGATTTATGTATGGATGCTGAAAACTTAAGCAATTAATTAACTTAATACTTATTCTCTATAAATAATCTTACAGGATTTGTAAGTGTTTTTATTGATTAGATGATATATCATTCAAACTGAAGAAATCTTTGCTTAAGCATTACCGGGTTTCAACCAAAAATCGATTTGTTTCAGAAAACCCTGTTTGATTTAAGGCTTGCTATGGATTTATTTAATAAATAGTTAGATAGGTGACGAGGGGTGTGAATTTTAGAAGATAAGTGTTTTAATTTACCATTTTGGTCACAATGAACAACTCTAGACCTCACAGTTGTTAATTATTATGACTTCTATTAAAAACAGAGATAGGAAGAGGAGGAGTATTGCCTTATAATTAACTTCTTGTAAGTTTGCAGTACTTATTTAAAGCAAAAATTCAGGAAATTGTGCATGAGGATGTTCGGATGATATAAGTGGAGGATTTAAGAGGAAGGGGAGGATAAATTCCGCTTGTTTTATCTTCCTCATACATCTTTAGGTCTAGATGAGCTCTACAGAAATTATTATTTTTAAGGTGTCATTGACTCCACAAAAAATCGTAAATCCATAATCTATTTTTTAATCTATAGGCCTTAACATCCTACTATTTTAGATCTTTATGAAGTCACTATGTGAAAAATTTAGGGGAAGATATTCTTTCTAGTTTGTACATGTCTTTTTTTATTTTTCGCGAAAGAGGTTAAATCTATTTAAATTTGAGAGGAATGGGAGAATAAAAAAGTCCATTCGATAGCCTATTTGAATGTCTGGTAACTGATTCGTTTTAATGATAACATGTCAGGTATAGATAATTAAATAACGAGAAATAGTCAGGTTACTTACGTAAACAGTTAATTTTAAGAGGCCAATGCTAGACATTTTTGGTTCCTCTGGATGGTACTCGGGATTGTAAAAAGCCATGCTAAGTTATCTAAAGAAAATAGGTTTTGGAATGGCAGTAAATAAGGATTACTTGTATAGTGATGATTGAGGAATTATGTTCTCTGTTTGTTTTTATACTTATCCGTGGAAAAATTACTCGAAAGATATTATTAATAGCATCTTAAAGATAATTTCGCATTCTTTTTTATCTTTTTATTATTGGTCTGTGTAGCCTGTGAGTAAGGAAGGTTAACCGGGTGGGAATTTTCCCAGGAATAAATATCTGACTGTGTCCTGCCAAAGTCAGGAGGGTCCGGACCCGGTCAGGCGTAGCGCAGCCGCACCGCGTCCAAGAAAAAAACATTGAGATAATAGTGGGTATTATTAGAAAAAAACTGGATTCTCTCACCTGGTCTCGCACTGCCGTACAGGTGCACTGGACAAGACTAATATCACCTGCTGAGTCTTAAGGCCACTTCATCTCGTCTGTTTTACTCCAAATAATTACCTACTAATTGGAGCCTTCTATCAAATTTTTCTTAAATCATTGATAGGTACAACAAAATATGCTCTACGTCATCAAGAAATAAAATCAATTTGAATATTATCAAATCAAATTGAAGTTATCAATGAACTATAAAGTGCGCAACACTACGCGTGAAAATGTTTATAATTTTATAAACACGACCTAAATAACTAATGTTATTTTCAAGATTATTTTTATTAACTCCGATACAGCAAGCAATGACCAAGCAGTTGACATATTTCAAGTAAAGGGGAATATTAGAAAATGATTTGGATTTAAATAAAATCGAGGTGCACTATATAACAGTGATAAAATATGTATTTTTATTATGAGTACATCTCTGTAATCTACCTAGTATTTCTTTCTCTCTGAATGTAGCATATTTTTAATTGCCGGGTTCCATTATAATTTCTGTCCAAATTTTTCTATAACCAATGGCGTTAATATTCATAAACCACTTTTTTATAAGACTATTTTTTTAACTTTGAAACACCCGTTTCAGATGTTGTTAAGACTTCCTAAGTAGTTTTTACCATGTTGTGTGTATGTATGAGTGACTTCGGGTGTGTGTGTGTGTATGTTTGTGTCTATCATCGTGTAGCTCCCAGTGTATTTATACTAGAGAGTTGAAACTTTGTTCAAAATTCAATTTTTTAGTCCAATTGTGTTATGCGGAAAAAAATGTTTATGACATCATTGACTCACCATAAATTTAAATTCATAAACGCGGAAAAATGTTTTGATCGAATTAAAATTTGTGTACGCTGTTAAAACGTCGTATAATAGAACATTATACGGGTCAAGTTTTATTTCATTGCTAGAATTATAGTTCAATTTTGATTGAATAAAAATTATCTATTTCAATTGAAAGCGTGTCCCTTTATGTAATGAACAAGTATACTAAATTTAATCTATACGGCTAGTGTATCTACGGCTTTTTTTGGATCATAAAAGGTAAACAACATCGAGTTAGGTTAAAGCTGCATAGGTGACCGCTGGTAATAAAACTGATGTTTTACTGTTTGAGAACAAGCGAAACAAATCTGAAGACGAACTGCTGAGGTGAATTTCATATTATGACAACGAGCGGAGCGAATCAAAAGTTTTGAATATGGACGTATCGAAGCCAATATGGTGAGGAAAAGTTCCGAGGAACCCCGCACTCAATTTTTTTGAGTATGTATGTATTAATTAGTTAATCAGTTAAGCCAATCAAAGCAGATATTTATGATTCGGTAAATACGTCAAAATTAAGATGGACTGTACGCATATTTTTCAGCATTGTTTCCTAAATTTAGTATTTTAGAATTGGGCATTTCAAAACTGGTGCAAATTTACCCCCATAATATATATTAATAAATTTAAATTTACAAAAAAAGCACAAGTTAATTTGCTAGAGTGTATTTCATATCTCTCCTATATTTTAAAATCATAACTGCTGATTTCTTACTATAGCCTTCAACCGGATAAACCTACTGTTGTCAATATCGAAGTAATTTAACCGACGAAATATGAAAGTGTTTTATTCTAATTTGGTGAAGTTCATTATACCCATTAGAATAACATTTAATTTTTTATTTTATATTCCTGCGTCTTCTGTTGCCTACACTACAAGCATTTTTATTTGCTAACGATAAATCCAGTATTATTTTAATAACTTATCCTGTAATCGCAAGTAACTACTATATAGGTATATTTATCTTGCCTAAGTAAGATAAATTTTATTTATCTTAAGTGTGAGTACTCCTATAAAACAATTTATCCAGACTAATCTAAATTAACACTGCACCTTTTTGAGGTGCACTGTTGCGACTTCATATATTCTAAATTTTGTGTAACCTCCTTTATTAATGCAACACACCTATACTATACAGTTTCCTTGAATAATTCCCTCAGTAAAATCATTACAAACCCCTAATACTCCTTTATTCCGAAATCAACAAAATGTATATAAACAAAACACCTGTTGATCTATAAAGATCTAAAATTATATGCAGATGATTCTTTCGTGATTAGAATTTTTAAACTAAACGTTAGATATTGATAGTAAGAGTTTTCATAACTTAATTTATTTAAATTATTTCCTTGACATTGAAGAAACAGTGATTACTTTCGTTTTTCATTCGTGTATTGTGTATTCTTATTTTCAAAATAATAATCAGCGAGATTTTTTATTTAAAAGGCTAATTTATTTCAAGGTATTTATTTCTAGAAAAATGTGTGCTGACGTCAAGTTTTCTGTTTGCACTCATAGCGCCTAATTTATTTATTGATGAGTTTTAACTAGACCAGGCTCAAATAAAAATATTCAATGTCTAGCTATTGCTGGATCTAATTCATTTTTTAATTCTATTGAGGCTTCGCCATCATTTTATACATCTGCTTTTTAGATATTTTTACCCGTAATTTCATACTAGCATAATAAATGAGAAATTTAGATACGTGCCTTACCTAATGGTTCCATTGCAAAACTAGTTTATAATTGTTCTCAAGTATTTTTTGTTTTGATTATATTACATATTTTTTTAAGTAATTTATTTCTTGATGGTTTTGGTTCGATAAAGCCAAATCTGTTTGAAATAACTCTTCAAAAAAATGGTAATCAATCAATCCTCCTAATGTCTTCTTGTTTGAATATTCCAAAGGGTTTATTTTATTCAAAGGTAAAGTACAAAGGATATAGGGGCACGGTGACCACACATGTTTGTGACTACCATGTGGGTCTGAATCAAATGAATGTGGTAGCTGAAGAATGAAGTTGTGGCACTTATCTGATGAAATACTGACATATCTGTTTTATACTGGCTGTCAGATATTTTAACCTGATAACAAAACCCGTTACTATCGTGTGGTGTTTGAGACTTCATACATGTATGTTCAATTGTTATACTACATCACCTATTTTTTACACAAGAGTAATAACCACGGAGCTACATGCAAATAAATATAAATTTAGGCAGGTCAGCCAACAGTTGAGACCTGTAAGCCTCATAAATTGCCAATGAAACAAATACGCCATTAATACACAGAAAGTGAAGAATTATACATTACTCGATGATCTGCTACTAGTAATAACTTTCAAGCTTTAAAAAGTAAGAAGTTGCAGACGCCGTTACATGTTAGATGTCTGACCCACGGACATGTTACATGGTGGGGAGGGCAAAAAGATTCTTTCAGTAAGTCTTAAAAATATCATTGATTCCACAAAACTCATCTCGCCAGAGTCTATAATGGTTATCTTTTGAAGAATGTAGAAGAAAAGATTAACTATTGTAGAAAAATTTGTGGCCTATGTTTAAAGATTGGATTTAAGTGAAACTTATTGGATGCAGTCGTAGAAGAGTCGGGCGGCAACATGAACAAAAGTATAAAGATGACAAACTTAATGATCAAAGATCATTAAAAGGGCGATGAGGCAAAACAGCTGGTGAAAAATACAGAATGGACTCAAAGCGAACACATACTTAACTTTTTACACTTGGGGTAGGTGTAGAGACAAAACATGCTTAGGTGCCTAATAACAATTAATTTCTGCAACATAGTCTCTAGGGTAAAAGGTAAGACGTTTAAAATCATTTCCATTAACTCCTTTTAAAAAAATATACGAATAATAAGAATCCAAAGATGTTAATGTAAAACTATTACAATTTCCTCATAAATATAACTAATAGAGTTGGCTCAAAGTTGTGGATTACCTATGAGACAAATCCTATTATATTTAGTAATTAATTTGTGCTTGGAACGGAAGAGGGATATACAACCCCAAATTACCACTTCCAACTTGAGTCAGCTTATACGAAACAGTTTAAAACCTTTCTACATTTTAACGTGAACAGTTAGTAAACTCAATTATAACACTTTCTCTCAACATGAGAATATATCAATTTGCTTGCGTCTAGTCTCAGAACTTGGGTATAGAATAAATCTTATTTGAATTACCCTGACACAAAATGCAATTATTTAACTAGAGGGAAAACAGTCAATTTTTACTGGTTATACATTTAGAATGTATAGCATGTTTGGCAATATTAGTATATATACAACAAGCTCAATCTATGTCACTCTATCAACTCCACATCCGTTGTATAAAAACCTAATAAGTGTCAATTTCTGAGAAAAAATTCACGGAAAGTCAGAATGTGTCCTATAAAATAGCAAGTCGAACTATGATATATTAACTTTTAAATAGGAACCCAATGCTCACAAAATTAATGCTGTAATTGTGTAAGTTCTGACTTTTGATGCAAAATCAAGTCAGTCAAGACTTTAATTGACAAACTTTCATCATACAATAATGGTAAAGAGGTTCTCTATTCCCTGAGTTGTTCCTCCCACAATGGGTTTTACCGGAGACGAAATATTCTATAATGGACAACAACAGGCATTGATATTTTCTTATTAATACAAATAGCATGTATATCTGGAACGAAAAAGTGGGAACATATTCGTGTGCACCGCAGTTTTCGGAATTAAGTTTCGCACTGAACTTAAGGTCAATATAATTAAGTGGTAATTACCATTCTATATAAGATGCCAAGTTCATTTTTACTGCTTACAATGT
The DNA here is from genome assembly GCA_018340805.1 of Microvelia longipes. Taxonomy (NCBI): domain Eukaryota; kingdom Metazoa; phylum Arthropoda; class Insecta; order Hemiptera; family Veliidae; genus Microvelia; species Microvelia longipes. The sequence continues at coordinate 47,500,750 of JACMZG010000008.1, read as the reverse complement.
AGAATTTGCAAAACAGTTCTAAATTTATAGCAAATGTATTTTTTTGCAGTAGGACAAAGTTTGTAAAAGCAAAAAGAATGTTTTTTAAATCAAAATTATCTTTCATTCGGTTAAATTTTGCTGAATCAAACCTAATTTGTTAATATGTTCCTTAACATATTAACTGTTCCCAGTGCTTCTTACTTACATAATTATATTTTCATTTTGTTTTATTAACCCTTATGCTTGTCAACATTTCCTACTGTAAAAGACTAACGAGCTAATGAACATGTCCTGATAATTATCTTTTGAAAAGGAAGTAATAATTTTCAATTTCCAAAAGAAAATGTCATTAGGTTAGTTGTTTGGATTATATTAATTAATATCAAATGTTTGTTAAAACTGTTAGTTTTTAAACTTAATTTAATAAAGACAGTTATTGGGTCTCGTGTTTGAGATGTTAATCGTGCGTTTGTGGGTCGATGAAGGAATTGTCAGGTGTAACAGGGCGAAACTATTAAAGCTATTAGCTTTCGAGTTTCAATATAACTAGTGTATGTACACGATTTCGTGACAATGCCACCTCTCGGATAACATCAATCAATTACTTCTCACTACACGGGTGGCTCTTTCAACGTATAGGTGTTTAACATCGTGTCAACCTAACTAATCTGAAAGGCTTTGTTTCATACATTTCTCTTAATTTGCGGTTATCCATATCATCTCCCAGGTGTCACTCTAATGAACTAGTTATTATAGTTTCCCGTAATTAAGTCTTGTTCTTGTATAGATTGCATTTCCTCGTATACCTGTATACTGCTAAACTAGAAAGGATAGTTATATAGGTAAAGTTAGTTCTTTATATTGAAAAGCTACTAATCGTTTTAGATTTTGCCACAATTGATATGTTCTTATGTTACTAACTGCTGTGCGCTTTACTCATTGTAGGCCTTTTAACATCTTTCCACATTTTTTAGTCAAGTGCTTGCGTATCTTCTACTAAGCTAAATCCATTTAATTCTTCTTCCACCTGCTATCTTTTCTTTAGCCTTCTTCGATTTCTTATTATCTTTTCTTTAGCCTTCCTCGATTTCTATCAGTCTTCAGCAAATATTGAATTTTGAGAAATGTATTTTCTCATATCTTTGCTGTGGCTACCTGCTACCTTGCATTATCAATTCCATATATTATGCTAAGTTCACGATACGAGTTCACGATTATATATTTTCTCAGACACTTCTCAGTTTAGCCATTTTAGCCACCTCCTACATTAGAGTACTTCCAACATAAATAGTTGGAATTTAACAATAATCCATATTGTTAAATCATAAACCTCCGATATGTTCAATGATCAGGTTTATTGGCAGATTTTTTATTTTAGATGAATTGCTTTATGTAGGTATATCATCCAAATGGCATGTCTTTGCTGGTTGCAGACAAGAGAAAAATGTTAATTGATTAATCTCAGCAAGGCTTAGAAACAGTCATTGATAGTTGAATAAACATCTTAACACTTTAGGTGTAAATTCAGAGGCTCACTGTGCCGTGTGTGCATATTAATAGGAGACCTCTTTATGACCAGGCCTTTCATCTGCTTGCAGAGTATGAGGCCTATACTCCTTTTAGTAACCGCATATTTGGCGTTAACCTCTTGTATGATGAAGAGCTGGTGTAGGCTAAGGATTCGGGGCTGAAAAAATGGGCCCAATTACGTGGCCTATCAGTCTGGCTTTGCCTCCCCACCCAATTAAAATGAAAATAATTAAAAAGAATAAAATTTATTTAATTCCTGACTTAATATTCCAAGATTATAGATACTCTCAAAATAACCTCCACTCTAATTATAATGATTTTTTTTTAAATTCTTTTACAATGTAAAGAACGTTCTAGTTTAGTAGTGCATACCCAAATCATCTTCATACATTTTTATCTCGTCGTGATTTCGACAAAATTTCCTCCTTGTTGTTTAAACTATTACGGGTAAATATTCTAATAATAACCTATGAATACTATTTATAGAAATAAACTAAATATGTAGTTCATTTAAAGAGGGACAATGAATTATTATATTTAAAAAATAAGTAATTGTTGGTTAATTGAAAAGGAGGAAGGTATCCCCCAATGGGATACCTTCCTCCCATTTCTGTTTCACTTATTTCTTTCATCAGAAATTTGTGTTATTTTTTAGTGAGGAAATGACGTTCATTTTATGTTTTTTATCATTATAACATTCTCCTTGCTATTCTTAGTCATATTCACAAGTTTGTTTTATACAACTTTTTTTTTTCTTAGTGCAGACCGCGAAGTCATTGTAAGGCACGCATATCAATAAGGCGGCATACTGTACGTGATCAAGTATTTCTTATACGGCGGCCATGTTTAGAACTCTTTTGTTACTATTTTCCTGCAAGAATAGTTGTGTGGTAGTGATCAGTAAACTTAAACAGTTGTCCCCACCCTGAAAAAAATGTTCTGTTTCTCAAAACTATTGTTTTCAATGTCGCCATTACTTTTTAGACGCCATGAAGATGTCAAAATTAACAATGATTCCAACAATATATTTTTCCTCGACTATAATTATTGCTTTTCCTTAAACGTAGTATAAAATATAAAAGGTTTTGCTCTTCTCTTGTGTCAGCCAATCACCTAACATATTTTAATTAATTCTCTTTGGTTGGGTGCGAAAGGGACCCATGGGTTGTTCCAATGGGACCTCTTTCTAAACATATAATGTTTTGTTTAAAAATATAATGTTTTTGTTTAAACATATAAAGTTTTCAGGAGCGAATCGCTCTGCGGTGATTGAAACATATCACCTAACATATTTTACTGTGTATTGCTTCGAGCTTACCGTACGCCTTTGAAGGTGTATGCCAAAATATCTTTATTGACGTGTATCACATGGAAAAACTGGGCTTCCTAGGTATTAATCACGAAAATTTAAATTTTCATAAGAAGTTTTCAACTTTCTTAGAATTTTTATATAACAAAAGATAATTTATTTACTTCACTTTGCCAATCTATCTTTGAAATACGTATACACACACATAAAATAAAATATGAATTTCCTCTTTCTCTTTAATAATTTATTTCTCATGAAGTTGATCCGAACAGTTCAAAAGTAATTATTGCATAGTTGAGCAATTTTTACCTGGAAGTTCTTATAAAGATGCGGACTTAGTTTTAATTTTCTATAATTAGACAATTACTCCATGCTTTTATAGAATGGAGTTATTGTTTTCTTCTAAATATAACTATGTTTAAAAAATATCAATAGTCTTGTTTCTTTCCTATTACACTGGAATTCAATTTTATCAAATTATCAAACGAAGAAGTCAATGGTACAGGAAAATACAAAGTTTCGTGTTTCACTCATAATTATAATTATCCTGTCTTAGCTTATAGCGAATTTCTTTCGACACAATCTACTCACACATCATATGATTCAATGATGGACTTACGAACTCTATTACTTTCATTAGATTTCATTCATACTTTTTCTTAAATGTTTCTGTTACTTCTTCAAAATTTCTCTCTACTAATGTCAATAGTTTATAATTGTCAATAATAGATTTTATAAAATTCAAGTTATTTGGTAATACCAACCTAACATGGTATTAATGTACTTGACGTTATGTTGAGGTTACATTTGTGTAAACAAGTGCGCAGAAAGAAGGAAGTCTTTAGAGAAATATATATATATATATATATATATATATATATATATATATATATATATATATATATATATATATATATATATATATATATATATATAATAAAGATAATAAAGAGTTTAACATTAGAAGGAAATTCGCTCAAATTGAGGACCCCTATGACTATTTTTTTTCATACTTATAAATTATTCATATATAGCTAACTAATTATGAGAGTAGTCATACGAAGCAATTTCATTCTGAATGTGATAAATAGAACCCTGATTTAGTATTTTAATAGCTTTCGATTGGGCCCAAAGCAACACTGTAAAAACAATTAGTGGCTCTTTATAGCATTGTACATATGATTTGTTTAATTGATACCTTGGTATCATTAAAGTGTATTTAACCTAGCATTGATATTCAAGTTGTGTTTCTATTTATTTATCCCTATAAATCTGTATTGTTTGTCAAAAAACGTGACATGGCTTTTCTGGCATGAATCGTATGGTTTTTTTTACATTGTCAAAAACGTGGTTAGCATTTTTATTTTTAGGCTTTTTATTTATTGCGGTTTCATTTTTTAAATCTTTTTTTTTTCAAGTACACCTTACATTAGATATTGTGAAATCCTTTATTGGTTCATTTTCACGAGATTATTTTAATTCATCAGCTTCCATACCTACTATGATGGTTGAAACATTTTAAGTTTTCTAGAACTAGACGAGTTTATAGATTTGATCAAATAATTGATCGCCACTTATAGAGTATACTTTGTGCCAATGATTCCCTCTACTATCTAAGGTAGTACCCGCAGGCTGATTAGCAAGAAGGCTCTATACGGGCATTGTTATTATTATACATATTATTATAGAATATAATATTGGAGCTTAGGTCCACGTTTCATTCATTGATCTTTGTACATCTAGACATCATTCAAATATAAGTTGGTAAAAAAATCGGGTACGGGGTACCTCGGACGTTTTATTATCACATGGAATTCGTTATACGCTCATCCTTCCTACTTCGGACGCGCTTTGCTCGTCCTCATAAAATACAAGTAGTTAAATTTATACTCCAGTACGTTCTCGAACTCGCTTCGCTTTTCCTCAGATAATGAATGTATCCATTTTTATTATTTTCAGCGGTCGCCAATCAAATTACTGACCACGTTCGATGCTGCTTTACTTTTATGATCCAACAAATATCATGAAATACTTGTCGTATTGAAACTAATCTTAGTGTACTTATTTATTAAGTCTAGAAATGCATCTGATTTTTTACAATTTTTTGTAACAAACGTAGGTAAGTCATTTGATAAAAACTTGAACTAATGCTGATACTGAAATGAAACAGCATATATGTCACCCTTATACATGGCTACATGCGTGCCAAATCTCAATCGGATTGCATCATGTTTCTCCATTTTATGGTTTTTCGAATAGTTTGCGTCATTATTATTGCGGGTTGATGACGTCATAAAAAATATTTTACGAATAGCACAACTACAGCGGTAGACTGATTTTTTGTACAAAGTTTCAACTTTCTAGCATAAATACACTAGGAGCTACGATGATAACAGACACACATACGCAAAGTACTCACATACAGATATAGATAACATTGTAAAAATTACTCAGGTGGTGTTAAAAACACCTGAAACAGATAAATCCGGTGACATCCCGATTTTGATTGTTGTTACATACACAAGACTTGTCCTATATACCTACGGTATAAATGAGGAAAAGTATATTATAAGGTATATTAAACTGTCATTTAAATATTTTTTTTATATTAAATACAAAGTAACATTTGATAAATCAAATAAAACACAAAGGTTAGGAAATATTGTCTTATATCTGTTAATTTAAATACTTTTTACAACTAATTTAAACCATTTAATGCAATAAAAAAGGAACTGTGAGTTAGTGTAAATTAAAATGATTTAAATGTAAACTTAATTAACAATAAATAAAATAAAACACTATATTGTTATTTTCACCCTCTTATCAGTTTATTTAAAAACTCATGACAACCCATACCCATCTTTTTTCCAATGAAGAAGTGACTTCATAGCCAACTTAAATACCCTAAAATAAATTAAAATATATCACTTCAAGAAAAAATGTAAAGGTAAATCGTTAAAAATGAAAAAAAAATTAAGAAACTTATATATACATATTTTAACGTTGATCACCCTTTTGTTATCAATTGGTTATCAGCGACGACGGCGCTGCTTTGTGCATTAATCACAAATATCTGAGTGTAACTAATGTTGGTTGGTTTTCATAATACAATACTTATCAAATGTTCCTATTTAATATAATTTTTAAGTTAAGGTTTTTCTTTATGTTTTTTATATAAAATGTGTCACATCTATATGACAGTGTTTTTATTGACTATTTCCTTACATTTTTCAAATATAGAAACAAAAGTAAAACAAGTAGAAAAAGATGTGTTATTTATACAGTTTAAAAAAATAAAAGGGAATTCAGTTGTTTTATGCATAATATATAGGGACGGGAGAGCTTGTAGGTACGGTACAAGGGCTGCAGGGCTTATGCAAATGCCAAGCCCTGTCATCTTGCAGCTTACCCATGACAAGGTAGGGTGTGCGCCAAAATCTTCGCTGCTTCTACTCGACTCAAGCAACATAAATTTTACAAATAGGATCTGAAAAGTGTTTACTGTCAATGTACTTCAGTTAAGATTTTTAAATAAATGATGAAGAATGAAAAAAACTTGATTCTTTTAAACAAATGTTAGTTTCAATCCTTTTAGCGAAATTTCATTATGAAAATGACATAATGATTTCGGATGGCGAAGAGGGTGGGAGTGAGCGGAATCGGTTCCTATTGGCTTCCTGATAACAAAATATATGTAAAAAAAGTATATATATATATATATATATATATATATATATATATATATATATATATGTATATATATATATATGTATGTAAGAGTTTCTACCCTTTCGTATGGCGAACGATAACTCTCGAAGGCGTTCTCAAATTGAAACGAAACTTTGCAAATCGCGAGATGTTGAGGAGGTTACGAGGCCTATTGTTTATAAAAACATTATGACGTCATCAACCAAAGTTATGACGTCATGAAAAAAAATTTTTTTGAAACTAGAAATGGCTTAAAACAAAGTTTCGTTTAGGTAGACGGCTAGCTGAATCGATTAAGACCAATTTCAGCTCAATCGAACCATCACAAAAGGGCAAACGGTATACATATATATATAATCTTGTATATATGTATACGTCTAGGTCAAAGACTCGTACGATATATCTTGGGTTCAGTAGTGTTAGAGGTGGGGATATAATATAAAGAGGGGCCTCTACCTCTTGCTCCATCCTGGTAAGCCTACTGTCGCAGAGAGACAGGACAAAAATGGCTTCCACTAAACCACGCCGAGCTAAGCAGGCCCGTAAAGCGGAAGAACCTCGAGGTAGTCTTTATATGGTCGGAGTCATTCTAAAACGATTGCGATCGGTTTCAGCTCAATCGGACAATCCTAAGTGACGAAAACGGTATTTTTATTTTTAGAAAATCATGAATATATTTTTTTAAACTAAAGATTATACTTAATAACAATTTGTTTACAAAACAAATTTGACATTTTTCTTTAAATTGCATAAACAATCATAAATTTATGTAAGAGTTAATACCCTTTTGTATGGTGGACGATAACTAAAACTGATGAAAGATGAAACTATAATCTTTTCTTACCCTTTTATACAAGGTTACTTCATCAGTTGCAACGTGTGGATTTTTTTCTTTATTCTATAAAAAACTTATTAGTTATGTATTTAAATATACTTATTATGTTTTATATTGCTTGTTAACTGTAATATCATTGCTTACTATTAATAATAGAGGATTAATAAAATCAAATTTGCAAGAAAGCCTCTCAGGCCCGCGAAGCGGGCCTGTGAACGAGGCTATGAAAATTCGCTAAATACGTGGCAAAATGCCATGTAACAAAAAACGATAATGAAACCATACATAATACAAAACAACAACAATGTGGCCGCGAAGCGGCCACTGGGAGGCCCCCGGGCCGCGAAGCGGCCCGGCGGGCGACGCCGCGGAGCGGACGAGGCGCGAAGCGCCGAGACCGCGTAGCGGCTACGGGCGAAGGCCCGTTTTCAGATTAGTATAGGTATTTTCTTTTTAATTTTTACTGAATAATATAACAATAATTGAAATATTAGAGTTATTACAGTTTTTTGGCTTTCTTTATTCCTCTCTGGTGGAATAAGTTTTAAGAATAAGTTGTAAAAAATTGACATACCTACTTACATTATATACCTAGTTAGTACCCAGGACTTACATTATAATCATTATATACCTAGTTGGTACCAAGGACTTATATTATATGCCTAGTTAGTACCCAGGATTTACATTATATACCTAGTCCGTACCAAGGAATTACATTATGTATGCCTAGTTAGTACCCAGAACTTACATTACTAATATAAATAGTATTATACTTGTAATTACATCATTCTCTTTGTACCTGTTTTCTTTCTAATATTTCTAACTTTCTTTTACTCATTATTTTCTTTATAATTTTCTTGTTGCTATTTTTTAGCATTTATTGTTTTAACTTTTAAAGCAATAAAAGTTAGTATTGTCGGACACATTAATTTAATTATAATTCAAAAAGAAGAGAGAAAAAAATAATGGGAAGTATTTACCAGATAAGAGCGGTGCTCACTCACAATTATATAGTTTGAACTATTCATAATTTGCTAAACACGGTAGTATCAGATAATATATGTTTTGCAAGCCAAGCATGATGGCGTAAGAGAGCACTGCTCGTTTCTGTTAATTACTTCACATTATATTCTTCGAAATTTTAATTTAAGGTCAGAGTGAGTTCAGGCTCTGTCGGCCCCCTGATGAGTTAGACGTAACGAAAACAGAGTGGGACATGACATTCTGTAGAGCCATTAACGATAACGAATTTTAAATAATATAACAGTTCCCAGATGTAGCATTACAAGTTGCTTGTTACATTTCCTATGTAATTAATAAGGATAAATACATTAAGAATAAATGTATCCTTTATTAAGGATAAATGTAATTCAATATGTACGGCTGCAATACGAGTATTGCCATGAATAACTGAATTCATTTCTTTTTGCAACCGTCCTAGCATTTCAGATCTCAGTTAAAAATTGCAACTTAGTAATTAATATCTCTACAGAATAAAAATTGCATTCAAAGATATTTTTAAATAGATTAAATATGGCTTATTATTTCTTTATTTCCAAAGAAGCTTTAGTTTGTCTAATGTTATTATTAAGGGAGCAGAGTTCATGAGAGAGAGACTGTAAAAACAAACTGGCTAAGGATTATATCTGGAGTGGATGAGACCAAAATTAGCATGTTCTGTTCCCCTTTCAGGTTCTCAACTATGTTTAGGCTATTCTCCAAATCCCTGACGTCATCCGATTTAAATAATCGTATTGGAGTGTATGGGTTGTTTCTTTTGTTCATCACCTGGATTTGCATAGGGCAGTATTATCTCTTAACAGTTCATATTTACATATCCTATATCTTCTTTAGTCATAGTATAAGAGTATTTTCATCCATAAGACTAGATGATGTGCCTTGTCTTTTATAGCACTATTCTTGTGACAACCTCTTTAAATAACTGATTTTCTCTTTTACATAGTAATTTAACAAGATCTCTGTATAATCAATATTAATAAATTAATATAAAGTAAGAAATACTTCCAAATGAGTATAACTTTCCTATAGCATCATCATTATCATAGTATGCTATTTAATTTTCATTAAAGCAATTTTATACACATTTAATAAAATATTGTATGGGTGATCTATAAGGTATATGGAAGAATCAGCTACTGTCAATACTTGTGGTTGGATAAGAATATCCCTAGATTGGTTTCGGCTTAAAGTCGTCATTAGCAGGCGGGGCAACACTCGAGCTCTCAACTAACAAAGTTATTCATGATATATCTTTATTAGTTGAAACCTCGAATGTTGTATCAACTATTGTTTTGGTAAATGAAAGCCTTTCCTTATTACCAACTCAGTGCTGCCTTGAGAAGTCAAAAGTTGTGAGCAGCATAACCTTACATTTAACCGTAATCAAGCCCAGCCTTGATATCTGGAGTGGATGCAACCAAAATTAGCATGTTCTGTTCCCTTTTCAGTTTCTCTACAATGTTAAGTAGAGTTATGTTTTCTCCATACGGTTTATTTTATACGGATACCGTGTTTAGTTACATAAAAACAAATCCTCACTAGGTTAAATGTAGTACGGAGCCTATTTGGGTTAACCAACTGACACCATAGTAAAAAGATCTTATTTTCAGTTAAGTAGCATGGTTTCTACTTATTTTTCTTTATCCTACTGATTACACTTATATTTAATGAAAATTATGTATACTTTCAAAAATATTTATACTTTTCTCTTATGTCCATAAACTTAAAACTAGCTGTCAAGCTCGGAACGACCCTTCCTATAGATTACTAATATGCTAAAAATTTATAATACTAGAAAAAGAATTTATTACAACTAAAACTAAAATTATTTACAACAAAATTGCTCATCTCTTTATATAAATATCTATAGTCAGTTACGACTATGATCGAGGCCTGTTTTGTACTCAAAAAACTTCAAAACATCATTAGACACGATTTTTATCAAACAAATATTATTTTTCCTCATTTATACCGCAGGTAAATAGAAAAAATATTGTGTTTGCAAAAACAATCCGAAACCAGGATGTCACCAAAATTATCCGTTCCAGGTGTTTGTAAGGCCTCCTAAGGGGTTTTCACTAAGTTGTCTGTCTGAATGTGTGTGTGTTTGTGTGAGTGTGTCTGCTATCATCGTAGCTCCTTGTGTATTTATGCTAGAGAGATGAAACTTTGTACAAAAATTAGTCTACCGCTTTAGTTGTACTATTCGGAAATAATTTATTTTACGTAATTTATCCGGCAATAATGACTTAGTAAAATTATGAGCCAAGATTCATCTCATTATCAGCATTAGTTCAAATTTTATCTAGTGACTTGTGTACGTTTATTAAAAAATTGTAAAAAATCGGGAAAAATCCAATTAAGTTGAAATTAGTACAAGTGTATAGCTTTACCTAATTAATAAGAACACTAAGATTTGTTCCAATACAACAAATATATCTATGATTTTGTAGGATCATAAAAGTTAAGCAGCATCGAGCATGGTCAGTGCCTGGATGGGTGACGGCTGACAATAAAACGAGGACGAGCAAAACAGTCCTCGTAGGAAGTCCGAAGTAGGGAGGATGAGCGTAGCGAATCCGATGTAATGAGGAAAAGTTCCTAGGTACCCCATACCCGAATTTATTATATTTTTTCTAAATTTTGTTTCTATATTCTTTATTTTCCTCATTAATATCGCATCTATAAAGGAAGCGTATTGTGTTAGCGAAAAATCCGAAACCTGGATGAAACCGGAAATATCCGTTTCTGGCGTTTTTAAGGCCTCCTAAGTGGTTTTTGCAAAGTTGTTTGTCTCTGTATGTATGTGTGTGTGTGTGTGTGTGTGTCTGTTATCATCGTAGATACTAGTACTTATGCTAGAGAGTTGAAAAAATGTACAATAATTAGTCTAACGCTATAGTTGTGCAATTCAGAAAATATGTTTTTATGACGTCATTAACCCACAATAATGACTCTATTCAAAAATCACAAAACACAGAAAAATGATACGATTCAATTAAAATTTAGCACCCATGTAACCAAGTATAAGACTATCATATGTGTTAAGTTCAAATTTTATAGAATGACTTGTATATACGTTTTTTTTAAAAATTGGCAAATAATCCAATTTAGTTGAAATTTGGTACAAGTGTATAACATTTGATACTACCGAGTTTTGCAACAATTATATTGTGTCAACAAGTGTATAACTTTACGTAATAAATAAGTACCCAAAGTTTCGTTTAATACAAAAAGTATAGCCATGAATTTCGGTGAATCTTAAAAGTTAAGCAGCATAGATCGTAGTCAGTGTCTGGATGGGTGACTGCTGGAATAAAACGGATGCATTTACTATCTGCGAGGACGAGAGAAGCACATTTAACGACTTGTATATTCTGAGGATGAGCGAAGCGAGTCCAAAGTAGGGAAGATGAGCGTAGCGAATCCAATATAATGAAGAAAAGTTCCGAGGTACTCTGTACCCGATTTTTTGCTAATGCAATGCTTTCCCCTCCTCTTAGAAGATAGAGAAGCAAAAATACAATATTAAATTAACAGACTCTAATAACTTCGTTTATCTTCCTTAAAATCATTACTGAACTGAATTACTTTTAAAATTAAAAAATTTGCATAATTGTCTTTAATCGCCATTATGAGTAGGATTGAGTTAGATACCAGCCATAATTTACTTGTCATTATTTAGTGGCAAAAGAATTATGATGTTAACAATAATTAAAACTATAATTAATATTCTGGCATGAGGCCGCGTCCTATACGCTATTATTTTGGGCACAAGCTAATTCTATTTAGATTATACTATAATTCAAGTATACAATGATTTAACCTAATAGATCTGAATAATATTGTATTTTTTTAAATTTTATTTTGGTTAGTCCATTATTCGGCGTCGCCTACTCTAGAGGCAATGGAGGTTGGCCATAAATTGAGTTTAAGTCGAAATTATTTATTATTACTGTTTTTCTGAGACGTTAGTGTATTATTATTATACTAAATGAGATTTTAATTCATTTACGTGTAAGGGTATGTGTTAATAGACTTCAGCTTAATGTTAAAAAGACAAAATAGATCTATATTGGTATAGCACATATCTGTATCTACTCACGCGGCTGCAAAATGCAAAATTTTACTAACACTGTCAACAAAATATTTAGAAACAGCCCGGGAATTTCTTTGGTAATACTTTACCTCCTAGGGAGTCAAACATTTAAATATCATGATAAAGAAAGTCATAACACCTACACCATAGGAGAAGAAATAAATAAATGATGCAGGTTATTAAGTGAATTTCGGTGTTGTTTGTCTGGTAAACATGATTATAGTTAATAATAATATTTTCTATAAATTATTACTTAAAAATAGGGTATAATTTTAAGTATTAAACATTGTTATAAAATACAAAATATGTAAATATAATTTTATTTATCATATATTTATGGGATGTTTTAATTTTATACCAGCTGCTTATGAATCATCAGATTTTTATTGCTTTTTGTTTCGTCGCTTCTTTCATTATTTGTTGATGCATTTAGTTTAAAGAAAGTTACAAATATAAAACGTTGTAAAGAATTAACAACGGTTTAGGATTAATGAATAACAACACCAAACCCTACCTGACATTGCGAGTGTTTCAACAACTTCAAAGAATATTTACGGCCTTAAAAATATCGTAGCAAGTATTTAAACACCTTTTTCTATTCGTTTATTAATTTAATTTATAGTTACTTATCTTAATTTAATAATTTATACTAATATAATTTTTTGGTGTGACCAATTAAAATTATGCATAACATTTTAAAGAATAATATCCTTAGGTTTATTTTTCAGTCATAAGTAGATAAAGTAGAACTTGCTTTTTTATTAGTAAATGAACATAGTCGACTCGTGCTTGTAATTACCTGTATCGGCTCCATCTCTGCAGTTAATTCGCCATTTGCCTGAATTGGCTTCGCCTCGTCAGTCATATAGCTGAATTATTAGCCTTGGCTTTTATGTTTATTATTATTATTATTAGCGTTATTTTATAATATATATATATATATATATATAATATATATATTATATTATATATATATATATATATATATTATATATATATATATATATATATATATATATAATATATATATATATATATATATATTATATATATATAAATATATATATATATATAAATATTATATATATTATAATATATATATATATATATATATATATTATATATATATATATATATATATATATATATATATATATATATATATATATATATATATATATATATATATTGTATTATTATGCTCAAAGAGAGCCATTTGATAGATCTCCGATACTTGATTAAGTATAACACAATGATTAAGCTAGTTATAATAAAAATATTATTAAGCTAATTGCCTACTAAGCCAAAGTATTCCAACCATAGTTTTTAAAGGTTTTGCCTAAGCCTAAAAAAAGAAAAGCCATAATAAATACTATGTTATTATATTGATAAAATCATAACCAGAGAAAGAAATGTAAAATCTATTAAGAATGTTAATGGTATTAATTATACGATAATTATAAATATTGATTATTATTTAATCAAAAATATCATTATCTCTCTTTTTATTTGTATTTCCATTGTTTATTGAAGTTAAGAGGATTAAAATTTTTAATCCATATAAATAAATTTATTAAATTGAAATGATTTGAAGATAATTACAAACTTTGCTAGAAGTAATAAAGTTTTATAAAATTATTATTAAACAAAGTTTTTGATTTAAATTTAATATACATACTAACGAACAATACATAATACATTTCACTCAACATTATGTTTAATTCATCATATAGATCCCTCATAAGATATACATGGTTGATGTATTAATACAACATACCTTTATATTAGTTAAACTTAATAATCATTTCCAAATACATTTATATAAATCTATTAACTTGAATAAATACGTGTTGAGGGTTTAATTAATTATTTATACTTATGTTTATAAGTTGTTTGTTATACAACGTTGCTTTTACCTATTATTAATTACTATGCAAATACTTTGATGGTGAATAATATTATTTGGTATTATATTACATTTAAATTCACTAAACAAACATTAGAGGCATTGTTTATAATTTTCATTTAATTAATTTGACCCTTTTGCTGTTTAATTTAAATAAATATTTATCGTTCAATCGAAAATTATGTTGTATAGTTAATATTTTAATTAGAATTCTATAGTTAAATCATTCTCTTTCTATATAGATTTAGTAGTGTAGTAATAATTTTATTCGTTGAAATTGTTTATTATATTATTATTTTTATGTAAAACAAGTTGTCAAGTTTAGAACTAACCTCTCTATATCATTCTATAAAACTCTAAGTCTTAAAAACTGTGCAATTTGTAGATATGTTTAAGGACATTAGACTTGGCACTACAAATAAAATGAAATAAAATTAAAATACCATTTTTACAAGTTTAATCAAGACGTGTCATATTGTAGCTGATGAGGAAGCAAATGTTTTCTGAAAAACAAATATACTTTCTGTTTTAATTTGATATCAAATAATCAATTTATGTAAGTGATTTTTTTCATGTTTAAAGAAAAGTAATGCATTTTTTTTCATGTTGAGATTACTCCCAACACTATAAGAAACATTTTCCTGAAGGGCAATACCATTCAGCAGTTTTATGAAACAAGAGGCCTTCAGCCGCTTCGCTGCGAAATGATGGTTGTCCTGTATCAGTTTGCTGAATTATTTGTTTATATAAGTGGCATACTGCCACGATATAAGCGAATTTTCTAATCTATTAGTAAAACACGTGATTTGTTTACATAGTGGTTTATATTATGTCAATCGATACAACAGAAACTAATGCTGATCATATATTTTAAATATTTTCTTATAATCTCATCCAAATCAGACTGATTTGGGTGAACTTTAAAATCACAAAAAGTTCATGATTTTGAAGTTTTGTGATATTTTTGACGTCATACATATTTCATAATCAATAGGGTTCGGGACATTAATGAGGTCGATTTTAATCCGATCAAGCGTTCAAAAGTTATTTTGTCCCTTAGAAACGTCTAGGAACAAAATCCTGTACATACATATATATATATATATATAATATATAATTATATATATATATATATATTATATATATATTATATATATATATATATATATATATAAGTGTGTTGTGTGTGTGTGTATTATTTGTTTTTGATCAGTGAGTCCCCCTTCCAAAAAATTCACGACTTCCATAATATAACAACCTCGTAAGCTCATTCTTCTTTGAAAATTCGCCAAAAGATAATATTGATGAAACGGGTTATGCTGTAAACAGTATGTAAATACGATTTTTACAAGTATGGTCATTTTTCAAAGCCAGTCTGGAGTAATAAGTGCCATAAAAAAAGACAATAAATCTATTCAATTTGTTGATCATTAAATATATCACAATGGTACAATAACAGTGCTTTAAGTGTTATTGTTCAATAACATTATGTATTAATAAACATTATAAGTATTGTCTAAATATTCGATCGTATAATTGATAATCATCATTGTTTAAAAGTAACAGGACGTTGTGTCGTATCAGTATTGTTTTTGTTTCTATTAAACTTAATTGCTGAATTGTTAAATAAAATAAATGTTAAAAGTAAACATAAGAAAAATCATTTGGAAGAGCATCAAGTACAAGACGCTTTCTTCTGACCACTATGCCACCCAGATGGAGCTACATGCTATTGGAACTTGTCTTGTTTTAAGGAAATTAATAACTTTAAGGAAAGGATTGAGTTATTTCTTTACGAGGTACTGGTCGCCTTAATGAACCAGAGATGTTAGGGCTCATTATCGAGTTGTGATGGGTGGGATGTCACCACTAGTCGGACGGAAACAACGCATCCCTTTTCCTTCGATTTTAAAAGAGATAAAGTTAGAATGTAGCTGCTGGTGCTAATACCTACCTTTCTCGCTACCCACGCTAAACTAACAACACCTTTTAATGAGCAAACATTATCAATTAAAGCTCAGAGGTTTTTAGAGTCATTATAAGAAAAAACCAAACTCTATTACAATGAGTGGAACACTGAATGATATTAATCAACACTTCACACCTCTAACACCTTTATTTTACATGATTCTTTAAAGTAACAATCCTTTTTTTGTTTCTAATAAACTGTTAAGGTAAAACAAAAGCATGTATGGCTTGTATCAGAGTCAAGTAATGAAGATGTGTAAGCAATTAATTACAAACTAAACAAGTCTGAAAATTACCTTAATTAGTCCTCACATTTACACCTTTTGAACATATTTTCATTTCATACGGGCCATGTTCGAATAAATTTTATAAATTATTCACTTAATTAAAATATAGTTATTTTTGCTTCAGAATTATCAATATTGTACGTAGTTTTATTCCTAAGCTTCCGCGTACTTACTACGCCAATACAATTTTACAGTATAAATTATCCCTTATATATATATATATATATATATATATATATATATATATATATATATATATATTATATATATATATATTATAAAAAATTGTAAACTTTAGTAAGTTTATTTAAATTTTTTGGGGTTCAAAGTTTGCTAGAAAAAAGTTCAAGTGTCATAGTTTGTTTTTAAGCAACTCTTTCTTATCACGTCCAACATATTTAGCTCCGAAAAATATGTAACATATGTCTATGAATTCTTTGGAACTATTTGCTTACGCATTAATAAAGCTGCAATCGTCATCTAAAACTCAAACACCTATTAGTCCAAGAGCCACATTTTCACTACTTCAAACCAAATTTTTCTGAAATATCCTTAAATAAGAAGAAAAAACATAGCCTGCCTATCCAGAGTGGATCTGTTCATATGATTGCCCGCATGATTGTAACATTTCAGTTTTCTGTAAATAAGTGGTTCCCGTGGGTCGTGTGCAAGACATGATAAAAATATTTTGTAAAAGTTGACAAAATTGTCTGTAAAAACGGGTGTTAAATCATCAAATAGAATGACTAACCAAAGTTAAGGCTCTTTTCAAAAATATAAAAAATTTATGTAAAGTCAGCGAATTTCATAAAAAAAAGATTGGCTTTTAGTACATTTGTTTGGCCATTAACAAATGTTCATATTTAGTTTGTTATGTAACAAACTACATAACATTAGATGTAGTTATCCGATTATGACGAAAAAAACATAGTTTCGTAGGAAAATTTTATCAGCTTTTTAAAAACCTTCACTTTATATTTTGCACACGACATATACAAAGACCACTTATTGCAAGAAAACTGGAATTTGTGCGATTTTCTTATATTTTGAGTGAGCGCATTCATATCTAGGCTCAACTCTGGATAGGCTGGCTATGTTTTTTTCTTCATAATTTAAGGTATATTTTCCGAACAATTTGGTTTGAAGTAGCACTAAATGAGTTTTTCAGGCCTGGCACTTGATTATAAAGACGTGGCTCAAGTCTTTATATAAAAAACATTTTGAAGATTTTATTTATGACTTAAAATATCTTTTCTGTCTGTTATCATCGTAGCTTCTGTGTTATGCTAGAGAGTAGAAATTTAGAACAAATATTAATTTTTAGTCCCGACTTGTGCTGTCCGGAAAATATTTCTATACGACGTCATTATCATAATTATCTGCCATTATTTATTATTCAGCTAAAACTTCAAAATTCATGGAACTGTTCATAATTATGCTTTTGTCCAATTCAAATTTAAAACGAATATAATTATATATTATTATAAAACAAATAAATGTGTTAAGTTTTATCTCGATGTCAGCATAGGTTTAATTTTTATCAATCGACATGTATACTTTTTTGAAAAAATGGAAAAATCATCTAATTGGTTGAAATGTGACAGTAGTGTTTTCTCTGTATACACTGCATAGTTATACTATGTTGAATTTCAAAACGACTGGTATATCTACGGTTGTTGTCAGATGACTATTGTTGGATGTTAAGGATGAGTAATTGAGTAGATGGTTGATCACTGGGAAAAACTGACGTTTCACTGTGAGACCAGTGAGGACCAGGACCAGTGAGAAATTTAATACACTAATCAGACCCTATACGAGTCTTTAAGTATTCTAACAGCTTACCCTAATTATTCCAATGTGGTATAAATGTGAAAGCCCAGAAAAGTCAAAGAAATTGATTTTTAAAAAAAAAAAATCATTTAAAAAATAATACATAGCGATATTCTATTTCATAGAATATCGAGTTTCCCTGTTTGAATTTTGTGTGATTTTGGCGGAATTCTTTTAGAGGGGTTAAAAAGTGAGTTAGGGATAAAGGGTGGATGACGGCTAATAGAGAGCTGTAATAGACCTGCGAAGGTGAAAACAAAGGATAGAGACAGAATGGAGTGGAGTTTTGCGGGGGAGTCTGGGAGTGGTTTGTCTCCAACCAATAGACTGCTTGCGTTTACACCGGCCACCTTACGGACAAAAATAGAAACAAAATGGTTGACATTAGTTCACCTGTTTAACCGACAGAGTTCTCAGCATCCTCTGTTTCAAGGAAACACTTTTTCTGGAGATATTCTCAGAAATTTAGCTTTCCTTATAGAGTTGTTTTCTCAAAATCAACATTCCCCTAAAATTATATTTTAACTAGAATTTTATCTCTACTAAAACATTGCCTAATTAAGTTATTATGTTATAAGTTTTTGTTTTTACTTAATATCGGTTTTAACATTGTAATTCATAATTTAAAACAATAAAACTTAAATGAAATATTATTTTTTATTTGTAATTTTAGATAAGAATAATCTTATTGTAGGAGTTGAATTTATTTAACATAACATTTCCTTATGAGTTAATAAGCTGTTATAAATTTCTTTTTCTCACCTACTACCTACTGTATGTAGGTATAAAGGAAAATGATTGTGTTCACATCATTGTGAACACATCATTTTATGACATGCCACGCAGGAGATCTTACTATCACGCAGGATCATTTCTGTAGTTGTATTATATCTCAGTCTGCTTTAAAACGCAGATTTTAGCGTTCTTAGTGATTTTATCTCGGGAAAAAGTATTGGATCGAGCTTAATACATAGCAGCAAATATATATTGTTCCACGAAAAATAAAATGGATTTTTCACTTAAACCTGAAACTCTAGAGAAGAACACGGGCGGCTCTATGACCCTTGTTTTTAAATTAAATATCCCAAGTATACCAACTTTCCATACGGATATAAGTATACATGCACACGGATTTCGTGGCAGCATCAAGTTATTTTCTGATTTTGTATATGAAGCATGGTGAGAAAGTGAATGGATGACCCCTAAAATAAATCAGATTATAGGGAATTTTCTTTAGAATATTACGTTAATGATTTGTTCAGTTTAAGAACGACCAAGATTTAAAGGTATACTGTACACTAAACATATTAGGACCTTCTATATTCTGAGGACGAGTAAATCGCGATACGGATGAGCTTAGCGAATTTAATATGTCAAAGATAAGTTACAAGATAACATACAAAAAATTTTAACATAAAATTTAGTTGAATAAAATTTTGCTTTGAAGTTTTGTAATTTTTAAATTAAAAAAATCAACAATTTTTGAGATTTTGTCATTCCTTTATATTATTTTCTTAAATCAACATAGGTCCTTGTTTTTTTACAGCGTTCTAGTCCATCTGATATTCTTTCTTTACAAGAAAAAAACTTTTATACGATATATCCTATCCATACACCCAACATATAATACTCTCACAAATATTATAATGTAATATTTATTTAGTACCTAACTATTAAGTATTAAAATATCAAGTACTAAATATGAAGTACTCATATTTTTTAGTACCAAATACCTAAATATTATTTAGGTACTTTATAGCGCCTATATAACATTTGTTTTGATAAAAAAAATATTTCTGAAACATTTTTCTTAAAATGTTCTTTTTTCTCCTTCGAAAATAAAAGAAAACAAATTATTATAACTATGCATCGTTTAATTAAAAGCAACAGCCTTAAATTTCTTATTTTACATTAATATAATTTTCCTAACTTAATTTACCAAAACATAGCTCTAAATTTTTGGTTAAAGTAAGTAGTTAAAATTTATAGTATAACTATAAAAAAGAAAAAGAAACTGTTTATTACTTTTTTGACTCTTTGTTTAGTTTGAAATGTTGAAAATTGTATCACTGAGTATCACGGAGTGACATGGAATGCCTCATGAATATTCAGATAGGTTTGAGGAAACATCCCCTATACACTGCCCCTGGGGGATCCCACTTCAACTCAGCCAAGAACTCTTCTTGTTGTGTTGAAATAACAAATCATACCTATGTGTTGATCGTAGTAGCTTACTATTGAAATCTCTATCTCTGATAACTCGCGTCTTTCATAATATTGAACTGATTTGTCTGATTTTTCCTAATAATTCTTTTTCATTATATTTATTTTGTAGGATTTTATCTATATTCACGTGCTATAATTCTAATAGATACTCACCTCTTTTAATAGGTGTTAATTGTGGATTTGATCGATATTTATTCACTGAAAGTTGGGGATTTTTTATTATTCCTCACGTATAACATATACAAAATGGAAAGAATTACGTTTACAATAAAAATCGAAAACTGATTTCCGATCCAGGTTTTTTTTAAACCTGCAGAGTAATTTTCACTCAAGTCGTCTAAATGTATTTTTTGTTTGCCTGAACTTGTAAGTATGCGAGTTAAAAAACTTGGTACAAAATCAACCCTTATATCTTGTTGCGCTTTCCAGAAAATAATTTTTAAATTGTGCTAACAGTGTAAGTTGATGAAACGCAACAAAATACAGATCGATAAGTAAATTAGCTGGCAACTATGGTTCTATAAGACCAAAAAGTATGCCAATCTTTATCTAAATATTAGAATGTTTTTAATTTCAACTAAACGACACGTCTAAGAGTTTTTTTTAAATAATTAAAAATCTAAAAATCATCTCAGTAAGTTGAAATTTAGAACATGATTATATGTGATAAACAAGTTTAAAAAGTTTTAATTAAATACAGCAAATATATATTTGTAATGTCGTGTCGTACACAAAGCGTTGCATTCCGTATTTTTATTTCTGATGAAACTAAAAACATTTTCTTTACTTATCAATTGTAAACTTAGCATGCGGTTTTACCAAAGTGAAACAGAAAACGGCTATAAAATCACTGCACTATATCTTTATTAAAAGTTGAGCAGGTTTCGATCTCACAATTATATCTTGTACTTTTCTAAATCGTTAATGTATAATCGAATTCCCCTATAAATGGCACTTCTCCAAGAGACCCGAAGTATAATAAGTGTGATAATGCATTGATTTTTATTATGAAGAGAACTAGGAAACACGTTTTCCGCAGTTGTATGGAATAACAGTTGATTTAGACGATATCTGGTCTGGTTCAAAAAGAAATTATGGGTCTACCTCAAACATGTAATACAGAGTAACGATTTGGGCTATGAAATGTGTAAAACATTACTTATTTATATATCATTTAGACACAAATACTTTATTATATATCATTTAGACACAATTAGTTCATTTATATATTCATTAGACACAATTACTTCATTTATGTTTTTCATTAGGCACAAATTAGTTCATTTTTAATTTCTACATTTACACCGTTGGAATATAGGAAAATTTTTATTTTTACAAATAAATCCGAAACCAGGATTTCACAATAATTATTGTTTTAGGCGGTTTAAGACCTCATGAGTATTATTTTCACAAAAGTTGTGTGTCTGTATAGGCGTTTGCGTATGTAAGTGGGTCTCATCGTAGCTACCAGCGTATATCTGCTAGACTGCTTATATTAGGAGAAATACGTCGGACAATAAGTATTATTCAATAACTTGTACTGCCTTGGCAATGAATCGCATTTTTTTATTTTTCGAGTCAGTGAAGTACCTACTTACTCCTCTCCCTCCCAAAAAATTTAACCACTGCATACATTCTTCCGAGATAATATAATTTTTTTACTTTGTCTACGCTTTATTTTCTACAGCAATGGTCACAATTCAAAAAACATAATAGTTTAATAGTCGGACGTAAAAAATGTGACTCATTTTGTACTAATCAACCAAATATTTTTGAAAATATACCTTAAATTATGAAGAAAAAAATAGTCTGCCTATTCAGAGTGTAGCCTAAATATTGCGCATGCTCAAATTTTTTTAAATCGCACAAATTTCAGTTTTTCTTTAATAAGTGGTTCCCTGTGGGTCGTGTGCTAAACATGAAGAGAACATTTTAAAGATGATGAATGTTCTATAAAATGAGGTTTAAAAATCGGAGAACTGCAACTAAAGTTATAGCTCTTTTAAAAACAATCAAAAAAAAAATTGTTAATTTAAGCAAAGTCAGCGAATTTCATTGGAAAAATATTGGCTTTTTGTGCATTTTTGTGGCCATTTAACAAATGTCATAACTTAAGTTGTATTTATCCGATTCTGACGAAAAAACACTCGCTTTACAGGAAATTTTATCATCTTTAAAAAAAATTATTTTCATATTTTTTAGGCCTGGCTCTTGGACATAGGAAAGTGAAGAAAGTCAAGAAAGACAGGAAAGTCAATAGGAACAAGTATGGAGTAACGACCAGCGCAGGTATCACTAATAATATCATAGCTGAAGTTCTTCACTAAAGGTATACTGATGTTACCAATATTACTTTTATTTCCTATAAAATTTAGTTTTGAAAGTTTCTAAAAAATGATGTCTTCAAAATCTATTTATAAAATTAGTTTAAAATAAAGAAAAGCATACTAATTTTCATTAAACTTTCTCTGTGGCGTGTTCTTGGATAAGATAATTTTTAACGCATATAACAATAGGTCTTTTAAAATCTGTGGGCATAAAAGTAAATATTTGTCAGTGTTAGAGGATTTATCCCTTTCTGTTATAAGATTATAAAGAGTGGAAAACTTAGGGGCTTCTGTATGTTCCGTAATAATCCAATTATTATTGAAAGCATTACATATAAAGAGAGAATCTAGTTAACTACTGTCACTGCTGTTACGTATTCCTGCTGAGGGGGGGGGCATGTTTGAAGGGAACAAAACCGTCAACTTTTTCACTAACCACGCATCATTTAGTGTTTAGCAATTAATTCTTATTGACTAATGTAGCCGCATAAATCCCTACCGCAAACTAGTTATCCCTTATATGTTAGTTTTATTATCATTAAACATTGATTCAGAGCTAAAACATGCTGACTGATGGCGAATATGGAGCTAAGCTTTCGTATCTATCTTATTTATAAAAATCATAAAAACAACGGGCTGCGAGGCGGCTGGATTTTAAAATAATAAACATTATGAGAACAATGCTAAGCCACCGTTGTCTTTGAAGTTATGTTCAATTCAAAACATTTTAAACTAGGAAAAATAAAAAAATAAAAAACAACTTTAACAATTTTATTATTTTAAACTAGCGCTAGAAATCATTATTCGATAAAAGAATTATAACTAATATTACAATAAAAAATTATTGTAATTCTTTGAATATTTAAGATAAGCGCCATCTAGAGACGCTAAGTTGAATCAAATTTTCATAGGAACCATACGACCCTGTGTACCCAACTTTTTTTAAAATTTTTCGAATCAGAAGTTGCTGAAACGTTATCTTATATCATCTTTTCTTTTACTTAAAACGTTAAATTATTGTCACGATAGAAATCTGAATTAAAAAGTCAATCTGAAGTTTTAAGTTTTAGACTATTTTGGCTAGTAAAGGGCGAAAAGCACAAGTTTTAATATTTTTAGGTACTTCTTCTCATTTAAACCATAAAGAAAAACTATTGTGTTTGCAAAACAACTGAAACCGGGACGTCACTGGAAGTATCAGTTTCAGGTGATTTTAAAACCTCCTGAGGGGGTTTTACAAAGTTGTCTGTCTGTGTGTGAGAGTATGCATATGTGTGTGTGTGTATGCATGTGCGCGTGTGTGTGTCTGTTAACATCGTATCTCCCAGGCTATTTTATGGTAGAGAGTTGAAACTTTGTACAAAAACAATCTATAGGTTTAGTTGCGCTATCCGGAAAATAATTTTTATGACTTCATTAACCTACCATATTAACTTAAAATTTTCGCTACATCATAAAACTTGAAATGCATTAGCATCAGCATTAGTACAATTTTTATCAAATGACTTGAGTACGTTTTTTAGAAAAATGTTTCCAACTGTGTTAAATTTATAGCAAGTGTACACCTTTACGTATATATACGTACATAAAGATTCGTTTCAATAGGACAAGTGCAGGAATTTGACGTCTAATCTACAGAAGAGATGTGACTTTTTACTTTATGTTCTCAACTTTCAACTAGACAACACTTAATTAATAGTAAGGTTGGGCCGGGCACTAAGAGATAATACTACTACATCTACTAATTACCACTATTCCCTTAGTGCCAACCTTACTATTAATATAGTTAATATGAGGAACAAGAAAAGAAATTATAGAAACAACTCGTGCCCCACTGCCAGACCAGGCTTTCCTGCTCTGAACTATAAGGCAGAAACATATATATTTAACATAAACTACTATTTAGGGTCCTAAATTTGTCTCCTAAAAATAAATCCAGGTTCATTTAGGGTAGGGATCTTTTACGAGTACCCGTCATCGCATAGGCTTAGAACCACCGGCTTAACGTCCCTTTTGAAGGACGTGAAAGGATTTCCGTCCCTCGCATGAAAATCCTAGAGGCCCCGACCAGGATCGAACCCGGACTGTCAGGGTGGCAGGCGCACGTGATAACCATTACACCACCAACAGGACCCCCAAATAAAATGGATATATTTACTTTTAGAAATTAAACTTAAAACAAAAATCAATCTTTAGGTCTTGTGCTATCAGAAAAATATTTTATGATGTCATCAACCGCAATAATGACAGCGAAAATTCATAAAACGCGGAAATATTTGTCGATCAGTTTGTAGGAACGCATGCAAACTTATTTAACACTAACATATCTTAATAATGATCACTTGCGTGGTAAATAAAACTCCCCGCCAAGTCTTTGGTCCATAAAGTATGGGAATTAATAACTTAAGTGAGCGCTGTGGAATGATCTACAATATTAACAACTCCAACTTCGTCTTTCCACCAATAAGGTTTATTAACTCTGAGCAGAGCCGGCATCTACAGTGCCTATAAACAAATAAAAATCATAACTTAACAATATAACTTAACCCTAACGCACTCAATAAAAGGTCCAAAAATAAAATACAAAGTTCAAACATCAAATAGAATAGAGAGAGAGTTAAAAACTAAACAAACGATGAATAACAAATAAATAAACAAAAATACATATAAATAAATAAATAAATAAAATAAATAAATAAATAAATATAAATAATTAATAAATAAATAAAGAAAATAAGATAAATGGAATAAATTATTAATAAATAAGAAAGGGAAGTTACCGGTGAGATTTTGAGTCTTAAATTCTTTGAGTCTGACTAAAGGAGGTTTTATAGAACTCGTTAAAGATAAGATTATAATCAAGCCCCTTCCGATTATAATTTTTGGATTATAATCGGGGCCCCTTCCGTCAGTCTTATCATTTAAACATCGTCATGCTCTGAGTGCAGAAAACCAACCTCACGACCTTCCTTACCACGTTGGCCCTTCAAGTGTTCCTTAAACTGGTGGAAAATTGGCGCCCCGTTTGCCCTAAGTAAAATTTCCGTTTTTTTTTCTTGTTTATAGGCACTGTAGATTGGCATTAATAGCCGAAAGCCGGCTCTGCTCAGAGTTAATAAAGCTTATTTGTGAAAAATCGAAGTTGGTGTTGATAATATGGAAATAAACTTTTTTTTAAGGAAAAATAAAAAACAAGTCTCTCCACTGATGTTTAAAATAATGACAAAGTCCATCATCAGTGCCTAACCAACAACGAGTACACAAAAAAAAGAGTACAGTACAGTATCAGTGCCTAACAAAACTGCCAAAAAAGGGTACACAAACTTAAGGACTAAAAGTGCTTAAGTTTGTGTACTCTTTTCTTTTTTGTTAATTTTAATTTTTTACTTTGTTCGTTAGGCACTGATGATGGACTGTCAAGTCTGATAGCTGGCTTTGTCATTATACTTAAACATCAGTGGAGAGACTTGTTTTTTATTTTTCCTTAAACTTTTTTGTTCAACCCAGTGACATTCGTTTGGGTTTGAGACGGTCATTTGCGTTTTAAAGTGATGTTGCTAGGTTGGCGATACTAAAGGGGCTTATTTAAATTGAGTGGTAATCATCAGCTTCTTCTCCTTGGCGACGGGCCAGCAGTGTGAACAAGATACGTATAGCTCTTTTTGCTATATTTTGAGATAAACAATTCAGGTATTCGTAGAGATTAATCATAACAGATTTTAGCAGTTGTCATAATTGCAGCGGGTTTACTTACCTCCATAGATCCAGAAGAATACAAAAGAAATTAATGAAACGATAAGGGTACGATGTAATCAGGAACTACACCCAATATACCTTTGCCTGATTCACTTTTCAGGCTCGCCGCAAAGGAGAAGAAGCTGATGATTTCCTCTCGATTTAAACAAGGCCCTTTAGTAGTGTCAACCTAACAACTTCACTTTGAAACGCCAATGACTATCTTTAACCGAAACGGACATAATTTGGCGGGACAGAAAAGTTCATTATGTGTGTTGTAGATAAAGTTGCAAAGGGTGTCAAGGTATTGTATGTACCATTATCAAGCTCTGTTTTCCGCGGAGCGTATACACCATAGGAAATATGAATTTGGGATTTATTCATACAGGAATGCTAAGAGGCAACAGACAAATCCAAAAGTCCTCAAACACCAAAACCCATTCAGTGCAGGTGCAGTTGGGTCAATGAATATAAAAGTAGCGTTCGCTACATGGGTGTAGCAAGTATAGAAAAGAATCTGACTAAAATAAGAATAAAGGAATAATAAAATATACGCCTGTTTATCCAATATAGGTTATACGTAACGATACTTGCACTTCTTTATCAGTTCTGCACATTTTGGGCTCTAATACAAAGCTCAATTAATGCTATTCTTTACTATGTTTTAGCGCATTTCCTTTAAAAATTCAGGCTTAGTTTTTCGCTCCGCGTTCAGAGTAGGAAGATCGAATTTGAGATTTTATTAGATAGAAATGCACATGAGCATAACACAAATCCTAAAAGTTCTTATACGTCAAAATGCATTTAATAGTTTAGGCTATAGGTTCGTCAACGTATATAACTACCGTTCGCTAGCTTAGTTTTTCGCTCCGCGTTCAGTATAGGAATGTCGAATTTGAAATGTTATCAGGTAAGAATGCACACGAGCATAAGATGAATCAAAAAAGTCCTTATACGTCAAATTTATTCAGTAGTTAATAGGCTATAGGTGCGTCAAAAAAAGTGCAGGAAGAATAAGAAGTCGTCAAAAATGCTATTTCCAAACCTCTTTTTCTCCACTTCTACTTGGCCGATTGGAATGACTTTTTTATTCTTGATATAAATGGCACGCCCTTTAAAGAATTTATAATAATATTTATACATCTATATAGCAGTTTACACGCTACAGACCCTCAAAACCCTACTTTGCTGCGTAACAGTATAATATACACTGGCAGCTTTAGTTGGTTGTTGACTATTTTACTAACTAAGCGGGGTATTTTAACTTTTCTTCTTGACTTGGCGGGGCGGAACGCTTCTGCTTTCCTAAATGTGCTAGGTTTCACCTCTTTATCAGCATTAGTTTAATATTTATCAAATGACTTGTATAAGTTTCTAATAACTCAAAAATGATCAAATTGAAATATTATACAAGTATATTCCATTACGTTATAAATAAGTATACTTACTTATTTATAACTAACAAATAACGAACTTTTTATTATTTGTAAGTAATAAATAACAAACTTACTTATTTGTAAGTTTTATTTCAATACGACAAGTATCTCTATGGTTTTTGTTGTATTATAACGGTTTAACAGCTCCGAGCGAGGTCAGTACCTGAATGGGTGACTGCTAGGAATAAAATAATGTAATAATTAACTGAAAACAAGCAGAGCGAGTTCGAAGACTTGTTGCAATGAGAATTTGACGAAGTGAATATTCTGAGGACAAGCGAAGCCGATGTAATGAGGAAAAGCTTCGAGGTACCCTGTACCTGATTTTTTTTAATCAACGTTATTACAAAAAGTTTTACTGCTTAGTCTGGGTCTGGTTTATTGTTACTAATTCTTAGTCTTGCATATATAATTGATATAGATGAGGCAAATTTTATGCCCGAGGCTATGTTTTAACTGTTTTACCTAGAGATTAAAATTACTAAAGTAATATCTTTTATGTTTTTTTTAAACATGGCTATAGTTGAAATGAATGACACTGGTGGGATGAGAATTATGTATATCGATGAGAAATAATTGAAAAAAAGGAAGAAGAAGAAAAAGAAGTTTTTAAATGTCATAAAAAGAGTGAGTGGTAGGTGGCTGGCAGAGGTGAGACTGAGATAGCGGAGTTGTTAACGCGGCAGGAGCGCGAAAGACCATAAGAATAATAATGAAGGTGGAAGCCCGGTAGCTGAAGAACCAAATAACCCCCTCGAGAGATAATAAACACAATATATTAATCTTGTGATTCTTTTAAAACCCTGCCCCTCTAATTATCTTTAACCTCTTTGGACCTGATGGTAGAAGAACTGACGCAATGAATTTATCAACATTCTTGTCCCTATCATCAATACACCTGCACCCACCCACTCATCCCTCACGTACAAACACTAACACCACGCTCATAATTATTTATATCATATATATATTTATGTATTTATATATTTAAATCATACTAATTAAATACTACAAAAGGAGCTAACACTTTAATGAGTTATATACTCTACAATAATTAAATATGCATGCATTGATTATATTTATATATTAAACCCTTGCTTCAAATCATATTATGTATTATATGTATTTATAGAAAGAAAAAAAATAATAAAAACGTATAGGTAATTGTTCAAATTATAAATTTTTTTGTTACCTTTTAAAGTTTTAAAAATTAAAAGCTTAAACAGAAGCCTAACCTGTTTTAATCTTCAGCTTTAAATCCAGCTCTAACTCTATTCCTAGCCATCTTTTATCTAAAACATAAAAAAACAATTCTTCAAAAAACTCGTTTCCTATATTTTTAAAACATTTGACTTAATTATATAATTAAGAATAATTTCATACGAGAGTTAATGACTGTAGCCCGAGGCAGTACTGATTATACTTATTTAACGTATTAAAACAAGCCATTTTTCGGTATTTTTCATGAAAACACCCTTTGATTATTGATATTTTTCAGTAAAAATTATGTTTAATAAAATAGAAATTTACTTTAAAGTAAATTTGATATAATTATGAAATGAAGATAATTATATTAGTAGAAATAATTTGAGGTTGATAATTTTGTAGAGCATCGTAGTCTTCTCATTTTATAAGGAAACTTTAATTTTTATAATTATGGAACTAATTAAAAGACGGTGGTTAAAATTGCTCAAGAGACTTTGCACATTCACCGTAATTTTCAATATTAAAAATAGAAACTAGTGCTTTTATATATTGCTCTTGATAAATTAGACACCCGGAGTGCACCTTTTGTTTAATGGTATATTACTAAACAAATGCTGTTATACCACAAGATCCAGTTACCCAATCATTAATAGTTCTCATGTCTGATTGCACAAAATTTAAGAAAAGAGAAATAAGGAAGAGTTCTAAGACAGTCTTTGTTCAGAATATAATATTTTTATAGAATCATAACAAATAAACATAAAATGTAAGTTAACATTTTTTTAAACGAACAAAATATATTGCCAATAATGAAATTCTTCCAACAATTCCAATATGTTTCGGAGATCATATCCGTACTTAAAACGTTGCGTCAGCAAATTCCAATTGAAACAATTCTCTTATAGGAAAGGTGCATAGCGGGAGTCAAACACGGGAGTGTGGCTAAAGTCCGTTTCAAACTTCGCTAACCACGAAAAATACCTTTTGCAAAACGTTATGTATAAATACATACATATACAACACACACCTGACACACACACATAAATGTGTGTGTGTGTGAGGGGATATATATATATATATATATATATATATATATATTATATATTATATATATATATATATATATATATATATAATATATATATATTAATATATATAATAGGTATCCAATTTATGCTGAAGTTTTCGGTTTATGCTTCATAACTTGAGCATATGCATTACTACTCGTTACTTAATTTTCTGGATTTTTTACAGAAAATTCGCTAAAAGCTTTCGGTGATAAGTATTCAGTAAAGAGTTTAAATATAGTGTAAATAATGTTGTGCATAGTTTTTGGGAAACAAATGGATAAATATGTTGTCTTTTGTAATATCCAGGAAAATTTGCAGGATAATTCTCAAAAAATAAAGCGTAAACCAGAAATTTTTAAGCACGGAAGCTCGCATTTATAAGGAAATTCGCCAGAAAATACTTTTATGTCGTGAATAAAACAAGGATCAAGTTGAACCAAGCAAATCACAAGTCATATGTGGACTAACAAATCAACGAATAGATTGTTCTGACTAGAGTTTTGCAAACTTGTAATAATAATAATGCTTATTAAATTGCTTATTAATATTTTTAGTCTTAATTATATTATGAAACGTATCAAACAGCATATAAGTTTACTATACAATATGCGTGGGATTGGAGCTCTATATCAGGCTTACTAATTTCCATTCCATGAGGACATAAGCCGTAAATTATGTCAAATCATAATTAATCCTACGGCTATTTAAATTCCTATTTAATATTATTTGTCACAAGTCTCGAATGTCTTTAAAAGAAATTGAAATATTGATTTATAGCCTCACCTTATTAATAAATAACAGTTTTTATATACTTTCAAGTCTGGTCTTCATAAGTTTTTAGTACGGACTTGATTACTTTTAAATTACTGTAGTAAAGAGAAAATAGCGCTTTGATATTGATTCTCCTAAAGAAATAAAAATATCATTACATTTTTAAACGATTTTTCGATATTATATTTTTGATTTTCATTCATGAATACTTTTGTTGTTTCACTATAATAGTTATTTTGAATTCAGAATGTCTTTAAGTCATTAATTATTATTGAAGTGTATAAGATTGAAATATTGAATATTTTGACCGTTATTTTATCACTAAGTTTGACGGCAATATAGAAATAGTATTGCATTTGCTCTAAAAATCCGAAAACGAGATATCACCTCTAAATTATTCGTTTTAGGCGTCTTAAGACTTTTTGAGTAGTTTTTAATATGTTATCTGTCTGCATGTGTCTGTTATCATCTTAGCTATCAACTGAGTATTTACGCTGGAGATTTGAAACTTGATACAAAAATTAGACGTAAAAATATTTGATTAACTCCATGTTCTATATTAAGTAAACTAGAGTAAATGCCAGTCAAGTCAACGTTCTGCTTCCAACCTTGCTAAATTGATGTCTCGTCTAAACTGTAATAAGCTAACTTAACTTTTAAAATTTTAACAAGAACCCCATCAAATGCTTTAGAAAAATCAAAGAAATAATTAATAAGTAAACTAAGTATATTTATACGGTCTTAAAACTGTAGATATACTTGCTGTTACTACTACTACTACACTTATTATTATACCGTAGAAGGTGGACGGTTGGGAATAAAACGAACGTATTTACTGTGACACGTGTTACCGTATAAATTTAGTGATTTTTAGTAAATTTTGTATTTTGAGGAGAAGCGTAGAGAATGCAATGTGGTGAGGAATAGTTATCCCTCATCACGGTAAGATCGGGTACGGGATACCCGAGGTGTCTAGTACCCGATTTTTAAATTTTACATTAGTTTTAGATTTTTTAACCCTTTGATTTTAATGTTTATTTATAAGTTGATTAAGAAACTAAGACCTCTCTCTCAAAAACGTTTTACAAACTATTATGTTTTTTTTTTAATTATCATTTACTATTTTAATAAATTTTAAAAAACAAAGTTAAAAAATGTTGAATTTATTATTGTATTAATCTAAACAATTTTCTTGAGTCACACATTTGGTGTAACTCCTAGCAAATTTTTAATTCTACTGTATTTTTACAAACTTCTCCTCTTGTTTATACGACATCGAGTGTAAAAATGTACAAAAAAGTTGATGAAAAAGTGAAGTGCATAAAAGCATGCTTGGTCCCGCTAGAGCAAGCATACGTCCCGTGTAGTTAGATTAACCTGATACAATTATGCACTTGCATGATGCAGTCGGGATTTGTCTCTAAATCTCTGCATGTAGTCTCTTTGAAATATTTTTTCCTGTTTTATCGTCTAGTTGGAAACAAATAAAGAGAATATTTAACGCATTTGAACCAGCAAGTTATTCGTTTGACAATTAGTTCCGAATAACTGAGCTCCAATTTATCCTGCACCTCTATGTTTAGTTAATATGTTTCTGTTCCCTTCTCCCAACATGATTTGTTTCTCTATTTCAAGCTGAGTCAGCTTTACAAGTTTAAATTACTTATTGATACAGTTATCTGTAAACGAGATAGAGTACTATCTGTTTTGAAAAAACTTCTTATACTCTTTATATAATTGATATCGTAATATACACAATTCCTATATCGTTTAAGTTTATAGAAACTTATGAAAAGTGTAGGTTTAATTTTAGATCCTAGATGGATATCGGCAACATAGAATTAATTCTATACTTAATCTGCGCAACTAAAATATCCTATATACCATCCTGCATACATCCTATATACCCAAATATCCTATTATTTGGGCAGATAGCGATCTGCCCAAATAATGGATAAAAGTTATAACTCATGGGGTTATATTTATTTGTGGTCAAGATCTCTGGTGCTTTCTGGTCTGGTGTCATTCATTATAAACATTTTATACTACTGAGGGGGATAGAAATATTTAATGACAGCAAATGAAGGAAGGTTTGTATATGGTGAAATTTTTAAAGAGTTGCCTATTTTGGCTTTCTCTGTGTTTTATAGGCTTCTTCTACATACAATTAATAATTTCCCCAATGTTTTTTGTTCCCGAAAATATATTTTCAACAAACATAGTGGATAAATGAAATGTATTTTCTTAGCACAAGTAGCTTCTTGAATGTGATTCAAAGAATCACAAGTTTTGCTGCATCACCCAAGTCACCCGACTTGGGTGACTGCTGGTTGCTAAATACATGTCCAAAATATTTAAATTTAATGACACTTGCTAGAAATCTTAAATCAAAATTTGGCAAGCGGTTTAGATGTTGAAAATTTTATTTAAGCAAACAAGGTCTGGTATATAAAATATTGTCGCGATTGAAAATTTAATGCAGTGAAATGCTTAACAGCCTCGAAAAGCCATAGATATCGATTAAAATTGAAAATAAAAAGAAGACACTATAAATGCTACAGAAACTTTAAATGGTTCTCATCATAGATAAGTATTATTAAAATTGATCATGGAAAAAATACATTTTGTTTATCTTTATGGTCTCCGAGTTATTGCCTTATATCCGGACTGTTTATCTTCAAAAATTATATTTTGGGCAATGATTTTATAAGGTTA
The DNA here is from genome assembly GCA_018340805.1 of Microvelia longipes. NCBI lineage: Eukaryota > Metazoa > Arthropoda > Insecta > Hemiptera > Veliidae > Microvelia > Microvelia longipes. The sequence continues at coordinate 47,466,790 of JACMZG010000008.1, read as the reverse complement.
ATAAAGGTTATGATATTTCAGGTGCGGAAAATAATCAAATAAGACAATTTAAAAATAATGCTTACAGTTTAAACTATAAAACATAAATTGAAACTTGGGGTACTTTTTGTGTAGAGGGAAGTTTTTGGCGGTGTAGGTTACTTCGAGTGTAGCATGCAACACCAAATTTTGTAAAAAAAATTAACGCGATGGTCCGCAAGCAGGAAATTTCGAAAATCGATTTCTTGCTTGCCTTTCAGGTATATGCTTTTCCAGTTTTTCAAAGACGATGTGCATATTGGTCCCCATTAGTATAGTCACCATGTCAAACTCTGCATTAAAACGGATTATTCGCACTTATTGAAGCTCTTATAATTGCTTATAAGATAAACATTATGCTATTTTTTTTTGCATAAAATGCTATCATTTGTTTATGCTAAAACTACATAATGAAAACTCAAACGAAAAAATGTTGAATCTTAAAAATTTAAGAAATCGGTTGTTAAACAAGAAAGCAAGCATTTTAAAGAAAATTTGTCGAGGAATCCGCGATAGAATTATTTTGAACGTTGTAAACTTTTATTGGGCAAATATGACGATAAAAATGAACGCCGTTACCAAGATTGGAAATTGTGAACCCTGGCTATATCAACTCCGAACCATATTTTAGGAATTCCGGTAATTTTATACGGCGTTTTAACTTTTTTGTTACATTAAGTGGTCGTTTTGACTCAGGTTCAATTTCTACGATTCAACGCTCCAAAAACATAAACAAAGACTTTTTTCTCGACAAAAATTTAAACCCTTGACTTAGCAATCCGGGTTTGGGTCCTCCTCAAGTTTGATTCTAAAATACATGCATGAATACATACATACAGACACGCACACACACACTCGAGCCACTTCATTAGAGAATTCTTTTTACAAAAAAATCGCTAAAAATTAATTGAAATGATTAAGTAATTTTAACTCCGCACCTAACGGAGATTTTTGATTAAAATTAATAATAGAGATATTTTTATGAGAGAATAAAATATTTTGTGTAAAGCCTTGTTTAAAGTGGTACAGAATCTTCTAGTGTGCTTTTATGATTTAATGTAGTAAGCAAGAATTATTCGTTTTAAAATACTCGCATAAAAAGTGCAAATTGAAATAAAGATCCTTGCCGAGTTATTTACGACTTTCATGCTGAGAGATATAAAAAGAAATAGAAAGCTATTGAAGGAAATAAACATATATTTCTGGATTGAAGGCCCGGGATGTTGAGTGAAGACAGATAATGTTGAGTGTAAATCCAGGGGTTAGGATTTGGGATGAAAATGGGGCATCACACGGGAGGGGGGTGAGTTCAGGAAGGGTGGGTGGAACGTTTCCTAGGCAACTCTCCGTCATAACCAAATATAATTGTGCACTGGGATCCCCAAGATCAAAAAGCTTTTCGCTACTACGATACGTTGCTCTCGACCGCATATACATAATATAAAAGACATAATACACAGCCAAGGTATTTTCTATAGAGTGTATTTACTTTTCTGCTTCCCTTCCAACAATATTTTCATTGATTTTTTTACTTGGCTCTGAAAACCAAATGTTATGTTTCAGCCTAGAATTATAGCGATAATATGTTATACAATGTTTTTCTGCTGTTTTTTATTCTTTTAAGATGTCTCAAAAACGAAAACTATTTCCTTTTCCTCACCTTTTACCGCAGGTAATGTAAAAGTTTCATTTGATTGAAAAAGTCGTAAATAGGATATGCGTCATGGCGAGAGTCAAACTTAGCACCATGACCAGAATCCGTTTTGCAAAACTTAAAACATATCTCGAACGGATAAAACCTTTATCATCAAACCAAACTTGATACAAAAATTATTTTCGGGAGGATACGAATCCAACTGAAAGCAAACCAGACCGATGTGACGTCATAAACCTAGTTTGCTTGGTCACCAAATAATTTTTAAAAATAGGTCCTTATTTATGTTTTTGGGGCGCTAAGTCGAAAAAAAAAACAGTTCGAGGAGATACAACCTCTCTAACTGACCAAAAAGTCGAACAAATCATAGTTAATTACCTGAAACGAACATTTTCTGGGGTGCTGAATCAAATAAAACCGGTCAGGACCTATGCGACTACTTAAAGTGACTAAAGAGTCGTAATAACGGAGGTGAATAACGGCAAAATTTAAAATACGGCCGGAAAAACCAAATATTTAAAGCGGGGAGTCGTTTTCGATGGTTTTTGGTTCTCTGAGTTATGTGTTTGAGTCTATACGAGCCCTCAAAGTACTTAAAGCCAGGGATCTTGGTCAATTAAGGTTGATAATTTTTTATCTTTTAATTTACATTTTATAAGTACAAAATTATTTCAAAGCCCTTGTTGTTTCGAACTAGTACTTTGTTCGGTAAAATAATATTAGGAGTTTTTCAATAAAACAAAAACTAAATTGAACAAGTGCTGTTAAGCCTTTTCCAATCTCTCACTTTTTACTATAGATCTCCCAACTCAATCTCCCAACCATTACCACCATTTACTAGATAATTATTTCAGCTTAGCACGTTTATAATATGAACAGGAAATAAGATTTAACAAATTTTTCCGATACAAGAATCTGTTTATTGACAGATATGATTATAGGTTTGGTATGTGGGTGGTGTATAAGGATTGATTGATACCTGAACGCAGTTTACCTGTGTCTAGGATCAACTATTACCTAACTAATGATTAGGTTATTTTAAATGTTTCAGCAAGGATCCTCTCCGACTAATGCCACCACTGTTTCAACCCTCATAAATTATCAGGTCAGATCTTGATTTATATCTTCTTAAGCAATTTATTTAGGGTTATTAATTTTTTGATTGAAATAAGATAAAATATTTAAGTTAATGTTTTTAGAAAAATCTTTGAAATTAAGTTTTTAATGTTGGACCGGAAAACATTCGTCAATATGCTCTATATAAAGTAACGGTTCTTAAAATTATTTGTATGTTTACGTTATAAACCCCTAAAAAGGCTCAACATTTTATGATATATGACTTTTATAACTTGTTATGACTATTAAAACCTTGATAAGAATAAGGTATAAAAATAGGTTGTTTTAGGTTTGATCGCTCTCATCCTTTATGTTGTTGTGGAATTTAAATAACTTCATTTCACTTGATCGTCTGTATTCTCTTTAATATAACGATCAATGAATGATTTGTATCAGATTTTGTAAGACATAATTTAACTTATCTATTTTTTAGAACACATAGTTATAAAATGGTTATATAATAATTAGTTATATGATTATTATAACTATATACTATAGTTGTATAATTTTAAAGGACTAAAAATAGTACTTGTTCAGAAATGAGTTTACTTATATTTCAAGGTACTTATTTAGAAGTTCACTTCCCTGTATTGTTCGGCATAAGATGTAAGGCCATTGAAATAATTTCGAGTACAGACCGACCAATAACTCGTAGTCCTATGAACTTCACCAATTTACTATTTTGATAGCAACCTTCTATAAAGAACTGAAGGAAATTTAAGATCATAGGGCAGTAATCATCAACGAAGTTCTCATTTCAGACTAAATATTAATTGAGAAAAATGCAAATGTTTGTAATAGTATGTTCTCTGTATAGGTGATCCAAAATGGAAATCTTCATGATAGGAAACACCAATAAACTAATCTGGCTTGTATGTACACACTTATTTTTATATATAATAATAATTATATATAAGCACTCCTAAAAAACAAAAGACAACCAATTTTGGCAAGCTGTTCAGTTAAATATTATAAAATAAATGCATATTAGTTCAGCTAGAAATTTTTTAAAGGAATTAATGGTTTGTTTAACGTTCAGTTCATACCTATTATTCACAACTACACAGCTCCAATTACAAGAAGTAGATATTAAAAATCTTACGACGCTAAAGGATAAATAACTGAATTTAAAGTTTCCTAAAATTATGACTTATTTTAAACACTATTATGTATTTCGTATTTGGTCAAATTGAAGTTCAAATGGAATTGAGTGGAATGAAATCAAATGGAATGATGTTGGCGGTCAAGTTGAATAAGTATTGTATGCACTTGACGATTGCAGATTGGACAATCAAAAATATTACGTATCCAATATATGCTCGCGCAATAATATAAAAGTAAAGTCGTTGAAACCAATTTTATTTATTTAATACATCTCATTTTTTTATTAAATATAATATTGTAAAAAGTGCGAAGAAAATAAGGAGAATGTAATGTTTTTACTGTAAAAAGAATATTTACATGTAAAAAGAAAAAGGGGCTCAAAAGAAATGTAAAAAGCTTTAGATAAGAACTAACCGAGCTTAGTGGGGGTTCTCTCATGCCATGTTTCTTTGAATAAAGACAGACAGTGAAACTTGGACCATTGAGATACTAAACATTGGTAAGGGAGTCATCTCATGGAAATATTCTTCATTTCCTCTTCTCTTCACATCTAAAGACGGGACAAAAATATAACTTTATTTCATACACTTTTCGAAAAATAATGTGACGAAAAATAAGTGATAATACGTAGTAGAGAAATTGGTAGAAAAGGCACGTGTAGCTCAAAATGTAGTTTAGTAAACAATGGTATTTCGGTGCGTTAGGAAGGCAGTGGGGAGAAGAGTGAGGGAGGCGAAGTTGCTTCATGAATGTTACATGAAGATGCAAAGCGGGCTTAAGGCTATACTACTCCGGGGCAATGGCAATATCACTGACCAACCACAACTATACACCGAAACATAACATTTTATGTCTTTTCTTTATTTACTACTAACTCTCAATTTTCTTGTTACCATATCAGGTTAATCTGTTAATCACTTTTAAATCTTTATAAAAGAATATATTTACATTCTTAATTTAAACGAACTTTTCGTTTTTGTTTGGATATACATTTCTTGTTTGTTTGTTTTTAACATCAGTAATGAACCTGTCTTCATTATATCTAACATATACATTTCGCATTTATTTGTATTTTTGTATTTTTTATAGTATTATGGTTGATAATGTGTATAAATATATTTAAACGGATATTCTATCTGTATACTTTTTAGCAAATTTTCATTAGAAAATGACAATATGAGGTTATATGTGTGTCTGACGGAAGTGGTGGAGGAATGGGGGTTCGATTCCTCTTTGCCTTCTAATTCCTTGTGCGGTTATACATTCTGCGATGTTTGATTTAATTAATTTCACCAATATCAGAGTTTACATACTATAATGTATATAAATATATATATATATATATATATATATATATATATATATATATATAATATAATATATATATATATATATATTATATATATATGATATATATGTATGTATATGTTATATATGCTTAGCATTTGTGTAAATATAACCCAGAGATTTCTATAACATATGACCAAATTGAATAAAATCACATTTATTATTACAGATCTGTTTTAGAGAAATTATTTGCAATATTCCTAACGCAATAATTACTGAAATCATCACTTTTCAAATTCAAACTTCGCAGGAACAGATTTTTGGAAAAAATGATAAGACATAATTTTGCATGTGTGCAACAAGTAAAGTAGAAATACTATTCTTAAAGAAATTATTTTAAGATAATTTAACAACAGAGCTTAACTCTGTTTTATATTATAATAAATACTTAATTATAATACTAATAATATTAAAATACTTAAATACTAATTAAATTAAAATAGAGCTTAACATAAGCAGAAGGAACTAAGAATGTGCACAATTATTTTTATATTTTACACAGAACAGTATATAATTTAATCTAGCTGTCCTCCTAAGCATAGATAAATTAGAACATTGTTGTTGGATGTTTATCTTTAACTTTAACTTTTAAAATTGTTATTGTATTTTCAAATCATTTTTGTTTTTTATAATTTTTCATATACTTATATGCAAGTAAAAGTTTAATAACTTAATGAAAATGAAATTGACTATATATTTTTCTAAATATGCTTTGGTTTTAAATATATTCTTATATTTTCTTCTCATTATATTATTACTGAGGACATCAATTTTTTTAGTATTTTATTTAATAAATGTAATTGCATTTTACATTTGTATTGTACTTTGTTAAAGTATGTGGTGGTTAAACGTCTTCCTTTAACCACAATGATGATATTCTGAAAATTTTAGCTTAAATTCTGTGCATCCTGAAAACATTATTATACTACTTAAGTCAAATATTTTCCCTGATAATAGAAAACAGTCATATTTGCCAATAATTTATCTATTAAAAAGGAAAAGAGATATAAAAATTTTACGATGTGACGAGATACGTGTAATAACTTATTTAATATCTCTCATAAATGTGCTAATGAATAAATATGAACCTGTTGTAATTTTATCTGAATATTTTTGTCCGATGTTATAAATAATAAAAGGACAAAAAGGCTAATGATGCTAAGTGTTTTTAACTAGATTTTTGATTAGGAAAAAGAGTGTAACTTCAGACGGGTATTTAAAACACCGGGACTGGATTTTGAATGTTAAATCATTATTAATTTAAGTTTGAGGTAAAGCGAGAGACGGAGAGGTGCTTGGTTTTTGAGGAAAGGAATGTTTTGGGGTGTCAGGTGAGAATTCCCGTAGCAGAGGTTTTGCCCCGAAAGGGGGCACGGTCGCCATTCTGATTTGCATAAGAGGGGGTGTAGGGACGGGGGGAGGGCGTAGAATCGATATGAAGGCCATTACCCCCCTCTCCCCTCGAGTTGTGTACGAAGTGGAGGGGTAGATCTCTGTTTAGCTAAAGTGTATATAAGGGGTTGGTTCTGAAAGAGAGAAGGGAACTCACTCTGTTCTGTAGTTTACTGAGAACAGAAACCCTCTCTACAATGCGCGCGCAACCCTCCCGCCCTTACTTCTTCCCGCCAAAACAACCCTCTGACTCTATCACACCTCAGCTACTTGCACGAACTGAGGATACTTGTTCAGTGCACACACTCACTCTACAGCATACTCTTCATCCCCTATTGTAATTAATACATTCTAAGGACGGTACTGAGGCTGCTAGCTCAAGACCTTCCTAATATCCTGGATTTCAACTTGCTTTCTCTCTCTCCTCTCCCAAACCTCACTGACAACTTGTAATAACAAGCCACACATAGCACTACACACTCTCTCCCTGTACCTGCTCTATATTTACACAAACCACAACCATTTGTAATGTATTTTGCATTACTTTTCTTATTTTCTTGTACAATTACATAGTTAAGAAATATTAATTTTCTTCTTCTTGTAGAATTAAACAATTGTTTAAGAAACATTTAAAACATTTGCTCTCAAAAATTAAGTAGGAGTACTGTTTTTTCATTTTTTATTAATATTATTTTTAATAAAATTATGTTATTTCCTTGTTTTTGCTTATTCTCCTACCTTAAGCAAAAATCTGCTTTTAAAAAAATCGCCACACAAACCTCTCAGTTTCCGTCATCCGAACAACCTCATAAGCGTTATGATGAAAATTCGCTAATTCGTTTGTAATATGGTGAAGAATTTACAATACTTTAACACTGTAAGCACTAAATTCAACTAAATAGGAGTCATAATTTCAGTCACAACATGAGCTCTGCTACAAAATAATCACATACCTAAAATATTTTAGGGTATTGTATGTAAGCGTTTAAAATACTGATAGGTTTGGATTATGACAGGGGGGGGGGGGTTGGATATGTTAAGTCATATTTTCTTTTGAGCCGATAGTTCACATTAGGAAAAAAAATGTCAAAATTGCAACTGATTATAAAATTTCTGGACTTTTCTCCGTAAGTACAATTTTCTGATTATTCATTGGTTTAATTTATTCATTTATTTAGATTACAGATGCTTCCCTTAAGCATATATCAGGTCTTGATAGTACATTAATCTGAATTAAATCAGTGGCGAAATTAATTAATTACGCATACTTGTGGTTTTATATTCACTAATCCTTTATTCTTTAATTGTTTTTCAAATTACAGAAGTTACAGATATTTTAGTTCTTAAGTTAACTATTTATTAATACTAAACCAACAAACATAAAACAACATCATAGAAAAATTGAGCTAATGAGGTTATGGAGTCACGTATGGAGGGGGGGGTTTTAGATTTAAATAATCTTTCATATCTCAATCTAGTTTTAGTATCATTTATTATTGCTTTTAGAGGAATTGCTTTGGACCAATGAATTATTGTAATATCTGACTTGGATATGAGTTTTACAACTACGCTAAACTAGCAGCAAATTATAAATATAAGCGGAAGTATAATGGAAGTTATTGATGGTATTGTAAGGACGCAGGAAAGATATCCTTCTATAGAAGACAACTGCACAGGATACAGTCAGGAATATGTTGCCTACAAGTGGTCGAAAACAAAGGCAATGTAGAAAGATACAAACATAAATCCGCCCTCTATATGAAGCCACAATGGTTGTCGGTGATAATTCAAAGCCTAATTGTCCCCAGAGTTGACACTAGATCCGTATTGTCCGGTCTGTACTTCCTGGTCAGTCCTTTCCTTGCCAAACCAATGAGTTATGCCCTTCGGCCATTCCCTTCAATTATTGCCATCTATCCCCTTCTACAATAAATATATTAGATTGTCATCGTTTGACCAAAACTTTTTTTTCTACCATGATTAATGAAGCTGGCTCGAAATATATTTCATTTCTGAAGAACAGAAAATTCCTTGTTTTCAATAAGGATTTTTTATTTGAAATTTTGTGAAAAATATGGGGTGAGTTTAAAAACAGCTTTAGTTTTCTTTTATGCTAATATTTTAGTATATTGCTTATTTATTGTTGAACTCTAGGACACGCGTACATTTTATTTAATTTCTATTCTCGAATACTGTATGTAGACTCTATGATTCTCGACGCGAGAGTAATTGTTTTTATAAATAAACAAAAGCTAGACCAAATTAAATTGTTCTGAAGTGTTTCCGGCTCTTAAATAATGAACAGATGTGAGTTGAATCATTGCATATAACTTAGTAATTAAATCATTAGTTGTTTTAATGGAGATTTTGTGGTATAAACTAACCATGATCTTTAATTTAATAAAAACAATTAATACACTAGATTTAAAAACAATTTCTATATTGTCAACCACAATAGTATAAAAAATTATAACTGACCGGTTTCGACTTACGTCATCACCAGAGCTCTTTACAGACTTATTTTTTTTATTAAACATCATGGTAACTTAGTAATAGATTACAAAATCCCATGACAGGGTTGGTTAATGCAGGACTTGAAACCACCAGCTCTACCCTGTAAATGACATCGATTTTGCTTATTTATACCGTTTGGTCGATGTCCATTTTTGGACTTACTTTAGTTTGTGCCTAGAGTACACAACTAATTTTTAAAAAAGGTTCATTTTATAAAACTTAAAATTTTTAAGTTAATAAAATTTTATATTAAACTTTTGTTCTAAATTTATACATTTGATTTGTATTGTTGTAATTGAATAATAAAGAAACACATAACTCCCACATCTTTATTAATTAACTTATTAATAATCAAATTTACATCTAAACTTAATACATTAAATTATAATTATATTATCGTGTTCCATTTAATTATCATGTTAACAAATTCAATTAAATTTAATATTTTGATGTTATTTATTCAATAATTCATTGATTTATCCCTTTCATCATATTATTTATAACAATTAGAAAGATTATTAAATATGAGTACAATAATTAGTTAAATAGATAAATGTATTATTTATAGAAAAACATGTAACGCTTATAGGAATTGAAATTTATTTTTTGTATGTTTATTAAAGATGTACGTTTTACTGCTGTTTGTTCTGTTAAATTAATTTCATTGAGATAGGTAGGTAATATATGTATTGGTATGGGTTAGCAGAAGCATACAGACGATGCCATCAAGTAGTTGTACACTCTGGATAATATTATTATAATCAACTATGTATACTCAAAAGGTTCATTTAATTAATAAGCAAATGATGATACCCAGTAGCACCGTTTTGTCTAATTAATCATTATTGATGTTTGTGCATGACTAATTATTTTTGTTTGTTGAATAATAAACTATTTGAACGTTTACATTAGTTTCAGTATCAATATTGTAATTAGAAGGGCCTCGAGGGCTTTTCTACTGATTAACAGGTCCCTTTCGCTAATTGACGTAAACATATTAATTTATACTTGCATAGCTATTGACATAGACTGTACGCATACACTAATGTATTGTTCTCTTAGTAGTAGAGAAAATACACTATATTACTTGTATATGATTTGCGTTTCTATACCCATGTAACGTTATACCTAACATTAGTTTTGATGGGATGGGAATAATTATGTTCTCTTTGTTGTTTGCTCATAGGTATAACTAATAATAATACTGTTTAAAGCTTTCTATGTGATCTATTAGAATTGATAATAGTGAGGATATTATGCAAGCCACACACAGCATGCACCTGTTTGGTCCCACCACATATCATATGCACCACGAATTATTAACACTTTGTTTACTTTATTATTATGCACCACGAAATTATGTGATAAACTGAAATAATAACCGCATCCCCTCAATATAACTTAAATTCAAGTTGATATTTACATTTAAACTAATCATTATTACATCACAATATTATATTTAATAAATTAATGTATGCGTGTGAATACGACATGTGTCTCCTTCCAAGGGCCATATCTTAAACATTATTAAATTGTTTAAACTAAATAATGACATATTTAATACATAATGATAGAAGATTAAACAATTTAAAAACTTTACGTTAACCAATAAATTTCGCTAATTGTAAAAAGATGCGTATTCCATGAAAAGTACATTAATATATGAATACTCAAAACTCTTACTTCACTTTACACAAGTAAATTTGCTTTTTATAGTTTATCGCTCCCATGTAGCATGAACATAAGACTACTGAATTTGTTTTATAACGGTCCCCATGTAAGCACATGAACAAGACTACCTGAATTTGGTTTTATACGGTCCCCATGTAGCACATGAACATAAGACTACCTGAATTTGGTTTTTATACCTCCCCATGTAGCACATGAACATTTTGAATTTGGTTTTTATAGTTTGTCGGTCCCCATGTAGCACATGAACATAAGACTACCTGAATTTGGTTTTTATATACTTTGTCGGTCTCCATGAAGCACAAGAACATAAGACTACCTGAATTTGGTTTTATACGGTCCCCATGTAGCACATGAACATAAGACTACCTGAATTTGGTTTTATACATAGTAGACCTCCCCATGTAGCACATGAACATAAGACTACCTGAATTTGGTTTTTATAGTTGTCGGTCCCCATGTAGCACATGAACATAAGACTACCTGAATTTGGTATTTATATACTTTGTCGGTCTCCATGAGCACAAGAACATAAGACTACCTGAATTTGGTTTTTATACGGTCCCCATGTAGCACATGAACATAAGACTACCTGAATTTGGTTTTATACGGTCCCCATGTAGCACATGAACATAAGACTACCTGAATTTGGTTTTATACGGTCCCCATGTAGCACATGAACATAAGACTACCTGAATTTGGTTTTTATAGTTTGTCGGTCCCCATGTAGCACATGAACATAAGACTACCTGAATTTGGTTTTTATATACTTTGTCGGTCTCCATGATGCACAAGAACATAAGACTACCTGAATTTGGTTTTATACGGTCCCCATGTAGCACATGAACATAAGACTACCTGAATTTGGTTTTATAGTTTGTCGGTCCTCATGTAGCACATGAACATAAAACTACCTGAATTAACACCACGTTAACATTACTTTTTCCATTTATTTTGTTAAATATTTAAGTTAAGACATTGGTTTCCCATACTAAGCAATCCAATCAATAAATTTAACTTTGATATACATATGCCGTAATTATCCAAAAATACAAAATGTAACAAATGGAAATTTTATCCATTTACATACAAGTACATCAAATTTAATGCATTCATGTGGTTTTTATATAATTTTCTTTTTATAAATTATTATTATGACCTATTGAATGCGCATCAGTCATAATTATTTCAGGTCATCATACATTAATTAATCATTTACAGAATTATCCCTAATATGCATTTGAGAGATCTATTAGTAGCAGTCATTATGCTCAGTTTTAAATTCTGAAAATTTATTTTAACTTATAAGTGCTGAAATATAATAGTAACCAACGAAGTTTTTATGCATTTAATGTTTGAAAGTATCTCTTTGTTACAGATTTGTTACTGGTACTCTTCACTCTCAACTCAATAAAATGTCCCAACTTTACGGGTCGAAAACAGACAACACACCAGAGGACATAGTTGCGAACATTAATACAGGTAAGCAAATTTATTTTTCAATTACATCGTAGATTAAATATTTGTATATTAGCTAGAATAAGTAAAAGGTTTGTTTAAATTTAAATAGGATTTTTAAGATAAAGACTAATTTTATATACATTTTTATGCATGTAAGTCAAAAAGAATATTTTATATAAATATGGTCTCAGTACTGTTAGATAGTCTCGTCTAAATAATATAGCTTTGGAGTTAACTAGATTGGAGCAGAGATTTTAATCTGGTGGAGTCAGTCATTAATTAACGCTGATGATGTCTGAAAGATGCAGGAATGAGATAATAAAGGATCACGTTGAAAGGGTTGGATTGCGTATTTTAATTAAATTTTAAACGTTCCAAAAAGAGATTTGGATGAGTCAGTGGGGTAAAGTCAAGCAGTGTCAATATTTACAGACCGGGGCTCTTTTTAATCGTCGTTTATTGAGGCCTGCCGTGGAAAAGCAATAAACAAATATCTTCTAGGGAGTTCAAGTTGGCTTTTAATAAAGGAGCAATAAAATATAGTGGCAAAGGGGTTGGGTAAGCTAGATAGATGGCTGTGACGAAACTAAAGGGTTTAGGGCTCAACACCCTTGTGTGGGGTTAGCAGCGGTCCATTGGTTCAGAACCCGCCGAGCAATTGACAAGAACTACAACTTTCTGTTTATGCAACATAGCTTTTTACCATGAATCTTTTTTTAACCCTAATAGGAAGTTCTTTGCTTACTCATATCCGCTCAATAGATTTCTCTTTATAATCCTTTTAGTAATATTAGGGAACTATCTGATACCAACTTATTTAGATTTTTTCAGATCAACATAGATTCTGAGACGTGTTCGCTTGATAAATCAAGCGAACACGTCTCAGAATCTATCTGTTAAAAAACAGTCCGTGGCACATTGATTGAAAAGATTTTTTTATAATAATTTGTAACATAAGTGTAATGAGTTAGACCATTAAAGCGTCCATATGATTTTCTTATTGAGCATTGAAATTTGTATTATGTTCCACTGTAAGTAGTAAGACTTCGAAAAATCTAGTAGATAGATTATTAGTACGTCACATATCTAACAATGTGCGGTCACTTTGATGGCATATACGAACACAATGGACATAACAAGTTCAAGTGCCTTAGAGATGATATCCACCGGACAAATTAGCATTAGTGAAATTAATGCTTGTTAGCATTAATTGCTAAGTTGGATTTAAAACCTTCATTAACTTTACTGCCTGACGAAAATACACTGAAGAGGGTGATTAGTTGTTCTAGTTTGAATTAAAGATGATATATTTACCGCAAGTTGAAGAACCAATTTAAGAATCAGCTACTGTCTATACTTACTTACTTACTGGATGTGAATACCCCTGGACCAGTTTCGGTTTAACGACATCATCATATCCAACAGCAAGCATAAAAATATATACTAGAGGGGGCATAGCCTATATCAATACATTGAGAGTCCTGAAACATTATTTTGGGGCTCTCATGGGCTCTGTGTAACTCCAATGAATCCTCTTCTAAGAGTAAGTTAAGGTTATAAAAAATCATTTTTTTCGGAATTCCTGCACATTGTTTGTGTATTGATTTATATTTTCAGCGAAGGTTGTCAGGTTATTTTTTGGATGTTTCAAAATTCAACCAATAGGGCCCCTCTAGTTATATATCTCTATGACAGCAAGTATCGACGGTAGTTGTTCCTTCAATTACTTTGGTTTCCTTTTGAAATAATCTTATATAGGGACATGCGTAAGAGTAATATACATAAAAATTAGGCGTATCATTTTATATACTCTTAGCGTTGTTTATATACTCGTGACATTTTACTGTTAACAGTTCAATTCAGTTACCTAATTCAATGTTTAATGACGATAAAGTTAATTGGAGGATTATGTTTTCGAGTTTTATTTTGCATAGCATGAGCTATTTATTTATAAGAAACTTTTTTTTATATACTAATAATAAAATTGAGATTGTGGACTGCTACTTGTAATGTAGGTGTGTAAATGTTAACATAATGGTGTAAATATCTTTTGTCATGGTTTTAAAATTTGCTTTTACAGGTTTTTAAAAAAGTTTTTTATATCAAGAGTAGGTTTGTACTTTTTGTTGTTGGTTTAACTTTTCACTGAAATCGATTTCTGTAAAATTTTCTAAAGTTTAAAGTAAAGAGATAGTTTCACGTATGAGTTGAAGTAGATGCGATGTGCTTTGTGAAAACTACTCCGCAAGCTTTGCTCATTGCTCTAAGTTTCTCGGTGTTGCTCTAAGTTTGTTTCTAAGGATCTTGGTTAAACTTTTCCTTGTGACTAGTCTGAGAGTTGGGGGCTATCAGTGCCTGTGAGAGGTAGTGAAGGGGATTTTCCTTGGCTGCTGAATATGCATGAGCCTGATAGGGAACTAATCGATACAGTGACAGACACCCTCCTTGTTCCTTACACACACACGCATCTTACAATTCTAACAAAAACATACAACAATAAACAAATTCCAGCCACCTAGACACTTTTTTTTAACTCTTTCAACTTGAATTTTTGTGCATCCCATTAAATACGTGCCCCTAAATTATGTTATTTCTAGTGCAATCCTTATAAAATGATTGTGTCTAGGTGGAACTTTCTTGAGACTTAAAAGGTGTACTATGCGCAAGGTGAATTTAATAAACTATGCTTAAATAGATTACATACATATATATATATAATATATATATATATATATATATATATATATATATATATATTATATATATATATATATATATATATATAATATATTATATAATATATATATATATATATATATATATATATATATATATATATATATATATATATATATATATATATATATATATATATAATTAAATAAACTCTTAGAGTACTTCGGTTTTATGTGTATTGCAGGTTTTATTTATCTGAAGAGGCTAAAATTTTAAACTTTATAGTTAGGCGTAAGGAAGTTTTTTTTTCGTATCATCATTTATGAAGTTAGAAAAAATATTATCTTAAAAATTTAAAGATATTATGGTCCGTTAATCCATATTTTTTTAAATTCCATACCACTTCAAGGCAAATAAGTATAGGTAAATGCTTAAAATACCACGTTTGAAGTCAATGTAGTTTTCAAAAATACCAATAGAATATAATTTAAGCAACAGTTGGTGCTTGCTTACAAGTGTGAAAACAAATTTTAGGAGAGATTTAGAAAGAATAAATATTCAGGTGCGGTGGTTCGCATGGTGGACAATGTCCTTTGAAATTTGCCTAAAAAGATGTGTTTCCGCGCGGAACAATACATTTTTCTTATGGTTCCGGTTTTTGCGTCATAACTTACTTGGTAC
>JACMZG010000008.1:47423638-47448638 GCA_018340805.1 Microvelia longipes | reverse complement strand
CCCTCTTGAGCCTAATAAAGTAATATTAAATTATGCTTGTTTCGGATTAAAGTCTGTTCGTGATGGCAGATTATAAAGTTTATAGCGTCGCACACTCTGCTATCTCTGTTACTTCTTAGTTAGCTACTCTAAACCTTCCAATACGTGAATGTCTCAAAACAACTTATTTATATTTCCTCCTGTATGATCCAACAAAGAACCTAAATCGGAATTTAATAAAATTATTTTATATAATTTGCATTAATATTTTCAAATCAAAGCTTATAATATTTGGATTTGATTTTCTTCTTTAAATTACAAATCTCGTTCTTTCGATTTTAACAGTTTTAACGTTCGTTCTTTTACTTCGCCCATTTCAACAAAATTTCTGATGGAAAAAGTTCGCATGTGGCATGGCAACTGTTGGAACACAATCCATGTAAGAAGCATAAATGCAGCGCATATATATATATATTTATATATATATAAGGAAAACGAGGTTCCATAGACGAAAATCGTCAACTTTGACAAATTGACAACACAAATAAGGGTTTACATTTTTTGCCGTAAAAATATATTTCTTTATACATGTTTGACTCCTGAATCGATTGAAACCAGTAGAGTCAGTACGATCACTCTAAGTAACTAAATACCGAAATTATAATGGTTAATTTGAAAATAAAATTTAAAATATGTGATGTGCCGCAAAAGTCGGACATTTTCTTTGGAATGCTTGATTTATTGCTCGACAATACATTGTTGCTTGATGTTTTGGTACCTTCATTTTAGTCTAGTCAGTAACACTTCAACTTTAAAGTAAATATTTCTGAATTTTCTGTATAAGATATTGTATGATTGTTGTACAAAAATTAGCTCTTTTGCACTTATATAGAGTTTTCCTAAATCGTCACATTTTTTTGTGAAAACTCAAAAATACAGTTTAAGGAATTTTATTCATCAGATAAAAATATATTTTTTAATCTTTTTTTTTAACTTTTTTTCCGTAAGTACATAGAAAAAGGATTTATTATAATTATACGTTTTATACGTGTTTAAAACTTTGTTAGTTTCATCTAGATGTATGTGTTTGTGGATGTGTATGTCACGCATTAGTGTAACTCCCGCAGTTTGTATGCTTGAGAGATGAAGCCTGATATAAAAAACTAAAACCTTTAGTTATAGTTGTTCTTAAAACAATCAAAGTAATGCTAATTTAAAGAAAATTTTTCTTTAAATTTAAATGATGTAATAAGGAAAAAACTTATCCTTATTACATCGGATTCGCTACGGTCATCCTCCCAGCTTCAGACTCGCTTCTCTCGTTTTTAAAAGTGTAAATCTTTAAATTTATACTGCAACACGTCTTCGGACTCGCTTCGCTCGTCCTCAATAGTAAATACATTTGTTAAATTTCCAGTGGTTACTTATCCAGGCACTAAACACGCTCGATGCTAATTAAATTTTATGATCCACCAACAATAGACTTGTTGTATTTTAACGAAACTTAGTACACTTATTTATTAAGAAAAGGGGTATAATTGTACCAAATTTCAACTTAATTGGAATAGTTTCCGATTTTTTATAATTTTTTTAATAAACGTATACAAATCATTTGATATAAAATAAACTAATACTGATAATGAGATAAAATTTGGCACATATGTTAGTCTTATACATGGCTACATGGGTGCTAAATTTCAATCGCATCATGTTTTTTGAGTTTTATGATTCTTCGAAATTTTTACTGAGTCGTTATTGCGGGTTAATGACGTTATAAAAATATTTTACGAATAGCACAACTACAGTGGTGGATTGATTTTTGTACGAAACTTCAACTCTCTTGCATAAATACACCGGGCGCTATAATACACATACACATACAGACAGCAACTTTCCGAAAAACCATTCAGGAGGCCTTGAAAACGCCTGAAACGCATAATTCCGTTTTTATCCCGGATTTATTTTTTGCAAAGACAATACTCTTCCTATATACCTATGGTATAAATGAGGAAAAGTAATAAAAGTGCAAATCTATAAACACGGTTTAGGTCAACACTTTTCAGTTAATCCGGACACTTTTAGTTACTAATAAAATCAAAACACTGTAACTGTAAGATAAAAAACATAAATTTCTGCATGCTTATAGAGATCCTTAATGTTTTATGTATACAAATAGATGTTTCAAAAATGTATCTATGGTGGTTTAAAAATAAGGACAGGAGGAGACTTTTGGAACACTCTGTATTTTCTACATCTCACTATTCTACATCAGGTAATATCAGTTCAAAAATTTTATCATCTGGCCTGACTAACTTGGCGGATCTTTCTGATCTTATTCTTCATTTTACACAGTTATTGCTTGTAATTCAAATCTTATCATTTTTTCAATTATTCGACTTGTTCTTTTAAGTAAAGTCCCACTAATGTATAGTTTATAATTTGGCATTTTGTTTAAAGAATTCCTGAATATAGACATATTCAACACAATAATTTTTCAATGATTGTTGCAACCCTTCTTATTTCAGTCATTGTTCAAACTTTAACTTAATTCGACATGGCTTGCAATATTTAAACTTATTGAAGGCGGAAGACTATAATTTGTGACTTTAAACAGGAAGTGAAGACTATTGTAAGGGCTAGGAATTAGAGAGAGTTTGAAGGGGAAGGATTGTCTATATTATAGCCTAGTTGTGGAGACAGTTTGACAGATATAGGAAGCATTGCCTCTCTATGGATATAGAGAACAAGTGTAAGTTAAGTTAGGTATATGTATATGTATAGTATAGCGAACGCGTTGCGGTTCGGTTAGGGTTAGGGAAATGTAACTCTATCAGGGACAGTACCCGTGGGGACACTATGCCCTTCGGCACCCCTCTGAAATTTTAATAGGAATTTTGAAGTCTCCAGCCTCTCTAGCCTCGCGTATCCTAATTGATAGGAGGGAGTCGCTCGACACTTTCCCCGATTAATTGGTTTTAAAGGGATGAAACGACGAGGGGTTGAGATGTCAATCAACCCACAATTTTTTTTTATTTCACCTTCGTATCTCTCTTAACAAAAAAATTTAGATGAAAGTTTGACCGGCTGAGTAAAAAAGACGAGTATGTCCTCGTTCCTTTGGGAGGACTTCAACTTGACTGTGCAAAACTCAGTCGTAGTTGCCTTCCCTTTAGGGCAAAGACATTTAGAATAAATAATAGCCCAAGAGTTCTGTAATAAACCGGCCCAGTCAAAAAACAAGGGGACCACTTTTCTATATTAAAACAGTTCTTGTCATTTTTACACTTCATCGCTTGGGACTAATACATCTTTCTTTTCCGTGTAGCTAATTCTTTTTTTCTAAACCTGAAAACGGAAGGCTATAGAAGTTTCTCTACTGGGAATAGGAGCTAACATATGAGCAGAATATTACTTTTTCATTTTTACTTAACTTTGAAAAAATATACCTCATGCAAAATGTCCATATTGTATCAATTTTAATAAGCTAGGTATAATAATAATTATAAAATAACAATAATCTATTATTTTTTTTATAATACACTTTTTCTTACCACATCGTTTCTCGTACGCTCATCCTCCTTACTTCAGACTCGCTTCGCTCGTCCCTAGAATATAAAAATTACAACATTTTTAACATTATTAGAATGAGCGTGAACTGAGTCCATTACAAATAATAAAGACTACGAAGTCTCTCCACAAAACAAAACTTTATTCACAAAGCGCAACAACATTTTTACTACACTACACGTCTTCGGACTCGCTTCGTTAGTCCTGAGACAATAAATAGATCCGTTTTATTCCCAGCGGTCGCCTATCCAGGCACTGACCTCCCTCAAGCTCATTTAACTTTTGTTTCTTGTATCTTCAAAATTCTATCTTGCTTCTTCTAACTTCACTGCTGCTTAACTTCTATAGTCCAACAAAAACAGTTTATATACTTGTCCTATTGAAATAAACTTAGTATACTTACTCGTACTAACTTACAACTGAATTAAATATTTTTCAATTTTATACAATTTTTTAAGTTATACGATACGATAAAAATTGAATTAATGCAGATAATGAGCTGAAACTTGGATCATTTCTTAGTCTTATGTATGACTAAATTTCAAATCAAATGGAACTACTTCAATTCTCTGACAAACATATACTGGGAGCAACGATGATAACAGACACTCACATACAGACAAACAACTTAGCGAAAACTACTCAGGAGGTCTTTAAACCCATAATATGAATTATTCAGGTGAAATCCCGGTTTCGGATTTTTTGCCAGCATAATACTCTTCCTGTATAACAACGGTGTAAATAAGGAAAAGTACAAATTCGATAAAATGAAAATTTATATTAATATGATAATATTTAGTTAAATTTCGGGTACGGGGTATCTCGTAATTTTTCCTCAGAACATTGGTTTGGCTACGGTTATCCTCTCTACTTTGGACTCGATTTGACGTTCTCAGAATATGAAATCACCAAATGTACACTGCAACGCGTCTTCTTTCTCAGAGAGTACATTAGTTTTTACTTAGAGGTCATTATCCGCAGACACCTACCTCGCTAGATGCTGCTTAACATTTATGATCCAACAAAAACTGTACATATACTTGCCGTATTGAAACTTAACATAGTATACTGATGTATTATATAAAGAGTATAAGTACAAAATTTTACTCAATTTGATCATCAAACGTATGCAGTTATTTGATAAAAATTGAACAAATGCTGTAATAAGATGAAACCTAGTACATATGTTGGTATTATGTGTATATTACTATATGTGTGCCAAATCTTAAATTGATCGAAACATTTTATGAAGTTTCGGAATTTAAGCCGAGTCATTACTTCGAGTTCACAACGTCATAAAAGAAATGTTTATTAAGTAATTTATTTTCCGGACAGCCCAACTAGATCTAAGGATTAATTTGTGTGATTTGTGTACCGTGTTTCAACTCTCTGGCAAAAATAGGCTGAGAGCTACGATGATAATACACAGACAACTTTGTGAAAACCACTCAGGAGATCTTAAAACACCTAAAACAATTAATTATGGAAAAATCTCGGTTCGTATTTTTTTTAATTTATAAATGAAAATATTAAACAACAAATAAATAAAATTAAAACTAAATAAATAACTTACTCCAATACCCATTACAATTTCAATGAATGTTTCAATTTAGCAGTGATTAGTAGCAGTGATTGGTTCCTATTGATTTCTTTTAAGTTACTTATTGTACCTTTCTGTTAATTAAAAATAATTATTAAGTATTAACTATATTTGGCTTAAAAAGTTTAATTTATTTTACAGGTACAAATCACAAATTTTTTTAAACAGTCGTATACAAAATCGTTTTTTAAAATTAAAAATATTTTAAATTATTTAGAAATGTCTTAAGCGTGATATGGAAAGGAAGATTACGTTTTTGATAAAGCCACCAGGCTTAATTCATTTGAGATTGAAACGTTTGTCAAGATAAAATCTTTCGCAGGCGTCAAAAGCGATATAAAAAGGCGATTATGCCATGAAAGGGTTCTATATGGCTATGGATTCTGTGCCTTAGGGAGGACTGTGTAACATGTGGCTGATTAGAGCTTTTATTTTATATAGGTAAAGTACAACTATATAGATGTACTTGGAAGGCGTGACGATAACTCATTACGGCCTGTTATATCTTGAAATAAGATCTGGACACCCTCGCTAATGTCTCCTATCTCCCTTGATCCATCAACGAGTTCTAAATCCACTACGGTGGGGTGATCAAGGGGCCTTTCTAAACCAAATTTCATTTTCTGCCTCCTCTGGTTTTTGAGAAGGTGACGCCATCTCGTGGAGTGTGCCCCCAGGGTTTCTCTTTGAAGTTTGTACCAATGAAGTAAGGTTCGTTAAGCAGCAATATGTAGCATGTCCCGAGGGCCAATCGGCCGTTATCTGGAGACCTTTACTTCTAACACCTCTGGCCCTTAATCCTCTTTTGGTCTTAACCTGATGCGACACCTCCAACCCTCTTCTATGCAAATACCCCAATCTATTTAACTGGCATTATTCTACTCCTGCCTCTATCTTTTATTATGTATTATGTTGAGATACAGAATTAATTCACTCGTACTATTTTTATCTCTGTATCATAGAAAATTTATATTATATTTATTATTATGATTTTATTATGATATTGCAATATAAATTATTATTCTTATAAACTTAGCTTTTATATAATTTCCATTAGGTTCTGTTTTTTACTCTCTATACAAACTTTATGTCCTCCATCTAACAGTGTACAATCTTAAACAAGCATACATTTCGTGTGTAGATTATAGATCTTTACATTGTTTTAACATTAGGATTATGAGCAACCTGTATAGGTTGTATAATGACAAGTATACATTTCTTTAAAAAAAAATTTCAAAATTGAAAAATCATTCAATTAAGTTAAAATTTGCTATGATGGTATTCTTCCTTATAATAAACAAGTGTACTTTTTGTGTTTTAATAAAATACAAAAAGTAAGGACACGGTTTTCGTCAGATCACATAAGTTAAGCTTTGTCGGTGGTCAGTACGTAGATGAGTAGCCGCTAGAACTTTGAAGGGACTATTTTGAATGTCTGAGAGCGAGCAAAGCGCGGATTCGAATTTATAATACAGTATAAATTATGTGATTATCATTCTGAGGACAAGCGAAGTGAATCAAAAATATTGAAATGATTCTAATGTGAATCCAATATAGAGAGGTATAGTTCAAAGTAACACCGTAGATGGTTTTTGATACATTTTTATTTATTATTTTATAAAAATAATTGAACAACTGATTTTAATGTAATATTGTTTATTTCTGGATATTTTCAACGTTAACCTTTGGTTGGGGTTACTATGAGTGTTTTTCTGAGGCCAAGGTAATTTGTTGAGTGCATTGTCTTGGAGCCATCTGAAGCCACAGACTCAGGGGTTCCAAATGTCAGCCCGTAGGTGGAACTTAAAACAAAGGACGTGTGGGAGGTTTTCTTCCATACAGCAATCACTTTATACTTACTCTGTCATAATACACTTATATGTATAGAAATTTTATTTTTCGGTACAGTGATTTTGTCTTGTGAGATGAACCAACTATTGTTCTTAACATTGAAACACTTTCTCATTAAAATTTGTCCATTTAAGTGGTCTTTCTTTATAATTTTATCATAATACTCTAAAAGATATAGAATACATTAAAACTTTAATAACTAATTGCATAAACAGTTACATAATAATGGCGAGTTTTTCTAAATATATATTATGTGTCGGTTTAAAAATGTTAACTCTTTATTTTAGTTTAAGTTTTGCTTAAACTTTCATCAAAATCCTTAATTTTGCTTTATATAAAATAGTTCACTCTGTTTATAACAGTTGTGTAAGAGTGTTTAAACGATGATATACAGTTTTCGACGATATAATAATTGTTTCCAATTCGGAAAAATATGTATTTTGACATTAAACAAAAAGATGTTAACAAAATGGGCCTTATCGGTTTAATTTTGAAACATTAATCTAAACTCACAAAAATTAATCTAAACTCTTTCGACAATTAATATAATACAATAAACATTGCACAACTATTTGTAAATTTGACTCACTCAGAGAGCACCTGAGAGCCCCCGAAAGATGTTAGAAGCTGCTCAAATTATTAAGATAAGCTATGCCCCCTCTAGTAATATATCTATCTGTATGAATTTAATGTTTGGAAGTTCTCAATCATCTGAATTTGCCGTGATGTTTTAAATTAAAATAGTCGATGAGACATTATATTTCCACTATTAGAAACATATACATTGTGATGTTGACATCACCTCCACAGTAAAACCGAATATAAAATATTGATCCTAAATTATGTATTTTTAAAGTATAACGTTAAAATTTAAAAAGTTGAAAACATTTTGGTATTTGTATCATACCATTTTAATAGTTTTCCTTAATATGGCTTTAAAGCAATAGAATTAATTTAAAAGTATCCAATTACCATTTAATTCTTTTTATAATAGTTTCACCTGAAGTTAAATTAATATTCATTTTCCTAGTGATTACACCTTACCCCACCTCACACGTGGTCAAAAGTATCATACCTAGTGGAATTCAAACCACACATTCCTCAACCCTTTCCTATTTATTAAAAATAAATTCTTTACGTCGTACACATTCCCAATTATATTCATCGCTTTTAAAACACATCCAGTGTCTAAATAATAAAGGACGGCAAAAAAATTAATCCTACCCTAAAGGTTACTAAAAGTTAAAAAAAATGTTTCCAATACCTTTTGAAAGATTGAAATATTTCTCCTTCCGAATGAGCCTACCTGCCCAAGACAAGGGGATATAATGAGAAATGATTAGTGTTTGGTATGTAAGGTTTCGGTTTGATTGTCCAATAAACTTTATATTGTCCTGCATTCCTTTATGAGTTATAGGTATTTTTTTAAAAATTTGGGTAAAACATTAATACGTAGCCAATTATAAAATTCTTTGTTCTTGTAACAATTTTTTTTTTAATATTCAAAGCATTATATAATAATAATTATACTTGGATAGAATTTTAATAGGATAAAAGGTGCTACTGTATAAATGTACCTATATGTTTCTAATTTTGTAAAAGTGAACTTGTTGAGACTTTAAAAAAGTAATACACTCTATGACGTCTGGCTGTCTTGAGAAGAAATATTTTTATCTAATCTTAAATAAAAATGAAATGAGGAGTACTTCACACAAGCAAATACATATTACAGATATAGATCACACACACACACACACACACACACCACACACAACACACATATATATATATATATATATATATATATATATATATATATATATATATATATAATATATAAATTAACTTTTGCGCAAAATTAATTAAAGAAATATAATAATAAATATGCAGCTAATATTCTTTGAATGTTAAAGGACCACAAATAAAGTAGTTCTATTAATAGACTCTAAAGATACTATTCCTGCAAAATTGCAAGCTATTGTGACTGTGACTCTTACGCAATACTATTTTGGGCTGCTAGAAAACACATGGCTGATGACTTTTAAAAGACATGGCTGATGTTGTGACCGCTGTTAGCAGAAAAAATAATATTCATTAAAAAAATGAATACGGGTATTTTTAACGTTAAATGGTCAGCTGGTAATGCTGGTTTAATCAGCTAGCTTTAATTAATAAATTTGTCAATTTAGTTTGAGAATGAGTTCCAATAATTTATTATTACTGTTTTCTTACGGCGTTTGTTTGTACTCCGAAATATCTTACAAAGACTTCTCTTTGGTAAAAATATTTGGCTCAATAAATTACTATTATTCTCACTGAAATTGACATTTTTGTTGGGTATATTCATATCATATTCATTGAGAGAACATTTTGGTTACGATAGGAAGGATTTAGTTAGCTGTCTGAGGGAAGTTTGGTCTGTCAAAGGGTGACGTTAATGCAGATTTAATATAAAAGATATGAGACATGCGTAGTAAAATATGCAATGCTTATACACCCTCATACAAACCAACCCCTGAGGAGTCGGCACTAATCATCTTTATACCATCGCACCATTTCCCTCCTTTGTTTTTTTTCTCCTCTTTATGAAAGGATAATATCCACCACCTATGCCACTAACTTCCTATACAAAGTTTTTCATCCCTTTCCTCGTCTCATACTGGTCGTCCTGCCAAACATAGTTAGCTAATACTTCTATTGTTCCTATCAATCAATTGTGCGTTAGACATTTTTCAATTTAAACTTACTTAACAGACTTTTTATTTATTTTCCTTTTAATTATCTTTTAATTCATTGATATAATAAGTTTTATTAGTAACAATAAGCGTTAGGATTTTTCTTCCAAGTTTGATATTAGGGTAGATGCTAATATAGTACGATGTTAACTATCGTGTTTGCCAGTTGATTATAGACACGATAAGGAATCAATTGTTAAAATCATGACAAGTAACTTGGGACAAATTATTTCATTAGGAAAAACTCATTCAATAATATTTAGTAGTTTTTAGTCATTAGTTCAACATTCATTAGTAGCATTTTGAAACACTATGAACAATGGACACTCCATGTTCAGCCGAAGCAAGTGAAATATACCTTTCGAGAAGATATATAAATACCAGACTAAAAGGGTAAAGCTGTTTAGTCACTAGGCTAAAGAGTTTGTCTCGCATCCAGCTATCTGTCAACCAGAAAGATGCAGAGCTTCGCGATGTAGTACTTACCTAGTTATAGTTCTTATTCGTAATATTTATATTTTAAGCAGTGAATAAAAAACTAATAAGCCCAGTATTAGACTCATGGTCTTGAATAGTTACGGTGTTGTTTATTTCATGTTAATTCAAAACTGCTAGACAGAATGTCTTTTAGATTGGTTTTAATTAGGTCTTTTAATGCCAAGCATATCTTTAATATAATGTCCATGATTGCATTGTATATTAATTAAATAAATAAAAATATTTGTTTTAAAAAAAATTGTCTAGAGACGTTGCAATAAAAAATCACGCTTGTTAGATAAGTTTTATGAAAGGAGTGCTTTTTGTTTTAAATAACAAATTATAAATTAAAATATGGATAACATGTGTTTTAATGTAATTATTGAGTGAAGTACTGATTACTGATACTCTGTGTTCAATACAGAAAAGTAAAATCTCACGAGTATGTAGCAGGTCTTGTTGAATTAGTTATATCAATAATTTTATTAAAGTCTTGAAATAATAGTAACGTCGTGTGTGTGTGTGGGTAGGATTAGGCTGATTGGGGGTCCGAGCTAATGCAATTTGTGTCTCTAGATGCGGGAAAAAGAGGACTAGAGTCAATTATAAAGCACTGGTTGTGGGTTCGTTAGAGGGACCCTAATTCAGCGGGTCCTAGGATTTGCATGGGCCTAAGCCGATTACTCAGAACCCCGCTTAGCACCTTTAGAATCAACTATCGGAAGTAATTCAAGAATTATTTCTCTTTTCTTTTTACTGCATGCATGAATTGGTCCTATTTACTAGGGACTGTCCAAAGGGTTAGGGATGTGAGGAAAAGTTTCTCTTTATCCGAGACTGATGTGGTTGAAGACGGTAAAACCGCTGTTGTGGTTTGCTGATTACTTAAAATAGATTCATTGTCTCTTGACACTAATATTTAGTCCTAAGAATTACTAAATTGTAGTTTCCCTTTTTCCATCCTACTGCTGTTTACCTCAAAAGTGACAGGTGGTCGGGTTTTCAAAAATTTTACGTTAGTTATACATACTTGTAAGCTAACACTGACATAATAAATTTGCAAACAAGAATTTAAGATCCCTTTTTAGGACATCAAATAATGACTTGAATGAAGTAAAAACTCCGCATCATAATGCAGCGCTCTTTCCCCTCGCTCTGAAAGATGTTTCTAGAAATATCTATAAAATACCAATACCACTTTTTATCAAGTGGTATTGGGTAAGGTTCCTATTTCCATTTAACATTCTTTATTTTGTTTTACTTGTCTTTTGTTCATATTGATGTTGGTGCAAATTCAAATATTAGAGTTAGTTATTATGCCCACATTGTAATTATCCTGTAAGTGTTTTAGTCAGATTGATGAAAGCACCATCAACTATAATTTCATTTATTTTTTATTATTAATTAGCCTATTATATTTTTGATAGGGGAGTATCAAGTTACAGGAAGCAACGGAGCATTATATCGTTTAAAACATTTTAATGGATTGTGGTCTAGAAGTTTTGCACTCACTCTCGCGAGGGTCGCGACATAAAAAAGCTATTTATCCACTCTTGAAACGTTAAGGGTGTGTGTGTGTTCAAAAAATACCCCAGAGACTGGAAAGCTTGGCAGCTGTCAAAGCCCTTCAAAAATGTCAACTAAGCTAAAAGATATGTAGTGCTTCTGAAGTTGCACTTGACACCCATGTGATGGCCAACCACTTTCCCTCATAACCTGTGTTTGTAATCCTTCACGCTTTGCCGGTCTTTTTAAAGTTTTTTTTTGGAGTAAAAAAGTCTAAAGTTCATGTAGAAGCATTCTCTTAAAAATAAATCAAGTTTCTCTATTCTTCCAATAAAAACAACAAGTGCACTTGAAGAAAAACTTGATCAATTCTTGCAAATAGAGGATAACATGAAGTTCTTTAAACAAGCTTTACTTAGAACGGATTGGTATGATTTTGCTTGTTTTTGTGAACCATTTAACATTAGTCCATTTGTGTATGCCTTTATTTAATGTATTTTTGGGCGTTGGTGTCGGCTTAGTTTAAGTCAACTTTTAATGCTTAATAAGAAAAAATATATAGGTACTCGCAAATTAGCTTAACAACTTCCCGTTACGGAACAAAGGTTAAACAATAGGTGAAAACAATAATAATAAGATGATGTAAATGAAAGAATAAGAAATATACTATGAGATGTGTTAATCTGTAGTATAATGAACTGGAACAATTATTGAGATTGGTATTAGGAAAAGCTTGGTAGATGAGTTGTTTAAACTAAAAAGGGGAAAAGTTTAAATCCAGCGGTTTTGGGCCTGATGTAGCTGAAAGCCTCGTGTATCTTAGTGTGCCCAAGGAAAGGGTTCCATCCGAGGGGATTTCTAACCACCCACCAGATGCCTCCACGATAATTCCTCGTTAATCAACACTCCATGATTCATCTCAATTCTCTCTCTTTACTGTCAGAGAAGCATTCTTCAGGGGGCTTTCATTCTCTCTCCTCTTCATGCAAATTGCCCATTCCCAATTTAGACCCAATAATTGCCCTCCTCCGCAAAATTTTCCGTCAGTTGAAATCCCAGCCAAAGCTTTGTAACTGATAACACGTCTATTTGTTTCTCCCATCTTTCCTCCGAAAATTTTGACTTGGACCGAAAATAACGAAATTTATTATAATCGTTTTTACAGGGTTAGAATTCTGACTTCTCCCCAGGGTCTCTCTCGGCATACAATCACTTAATCAGAGAAAATTCTTCCCGTTTACTCGCTAACAAATGCAAAAACATTCATCATCTCCGTCTTTTGTATTCCTTCGCGGTTTTACACTCGTTTGAATGTAAATTTTAATTTGGAAACATGTAAAAATGAAAGAGAAAAAATAAAAGATAAATAAACCGTTCTTGTTTTATCTTTTCTTTGAATTGTAAGTTTTCCTGATAAGTTATCACTAATAGCTTTGGCTTTCATATAAATTTAGTTAAAATAATGATATTATTTTTGTAATTTTAGCAAGCTTACTTAATGCTAATGTAGTAAATAAAAAATATGATATTAGCAATGCTTGCTTAAATATATTTTGAGTGAGCACGTAGATAATTTGAATCGATACAGGGGAACTATTTTTTTAGGTACTGATAAAAATGCCAACAAAATAAGTGGGTACATTGGTGGTGAAATAGGTTTAGTGGACGCAATATTAGTTTTCACTTAATCTTAAATTATTTTCGACATTCTCACCTCTCAGTGAGGTTTAAGGGTGACTGCGGGCCAGTTAGTTTGACCAAGGCGCTGTCCATTTTATTTTTATCCTCCTAAGACGTCTCTTTCTATTGTTATTTATCCTGGTATCCTAAATAATTATTATTACTTCTTATCATTTTTATTTTTCTTTGATTTAAACCTGTTTTTTTAAGGTGATTGACGAGTCAATGCAAAGTCAATTTTCTTTTTAGCGAATTTCCTTTAGAAAAAAATGCTAATAATAGGAGAGGCGTCATGATAATAATCGAACTTCGGACTGTGACCAAAATCTGTTTCGAGGTGAAAATGAGGCCGCTACTCTCATTTTGCACTAAAACCTGTGTACATAAGCACTAATGAGGTTTAAATTAGTGCAAATAATGGTGTGCACTGCCACTTTTAGTAGCATAGTTTCGTATAGCTATAACTAATAGGATAATTATTCGCATTTTCTTTGAAAATTACAGAAAAAATGAGTTAAGAGTAGTATCTTAGTAATTGCCCATGTTGTTAAGCATAAAAAGGAACCTTAAGAAAACAATGGATTGATAAGCACAGAAAGAGGCATTCCAAGGAAAATTCGCCTGGCATAGGCGACCACCGCGCCTGAGTTTTTTACGTTACGCCTTCGGTCTGAAAGAATTGTCTCATAAAATGACATGTGCTGATTATTGCTGCTTTCTGTTACAAATAAACATATAGGGTAATGACTATTTTTTTATGGTTTTGTGAAGACTAAATAAAATAATATATTATTTTTATTATTATTTTATTTAGGCCTAAAGATACTTTTATAGTTGATTTTTAAAATTTTTACTTTTCCTGACTTAAACTACCGTAGATACTGAGAAAAACATTGGACGTTAAACTTAAAAATTCTAACCGAGGTTTGTCCTTGAATTATTCTCAATTCAAAGCAGAGCTGTGTCAGAGTGGTAACAAATGCAATGACCTTAAAACAAAGGAGAATAAAAATTGATTTTAGTGAGGAAAACCAAGTTTTTATGTTTTTATTTGAATGAATCCTTAATAATGACTGCTTGAGTTATTTATCATTAAGTAATATTGTTTTATCATTAAGTCAGTAAAATAGTTATAAGTAAAATGCATTCAATTTCTTGTTGTAGGAGCCTTTAAAAACATAGAAATATTATTACTAGAAATATTATATAGGTTTAATCTTGAAACATCAGAAAAGTAACCTGATCACCTTTGCTTATAATATAATCAAATAATCAGTTCAAAATTACAATAAATTATATAGTAGAACGTTAAAAATACAAATCGAAACCCAAATATTGTGTGTGAAGCCGAAACAATTGATTTATTAACAACTTAAAGGTGCATTTACAATATTGCGTCAGCGATGTGTCCATCCATTGCGTGCGGTAACAGCTCAACTTCCAACCTAATGTAATCGTATCGGACGTTCTTAAACAGCAAATCTTAAATCATAAACATGAAAATTTTTGCAAACCTACTAAACCCGCACAAATGATCCAGTGATTAGCATTTGATTGATTACAGAACACCTTAGAGACCTGACGCAAAATAAACCTTTCTGTTTTTAAAGTTTAGACATTTTTCTTACCCCCTCTTCCAATTTAGAGAAGAAAACTTTTGTTTTGTTTGGGTTTTGATTCTTGCTGTGCTATGTCATTTTATTCTTTATTATTTTAATTTGATTTTATTAAAAGAGTTATGTTTTTTATTCAAAAAATGAATATTATCTTGTATGATATAATATTGTTATTTTATTTCTTTTGTTCGTGCTGTGTCTTTTTAAAGTGTTTAATTTTCCTTTTTAGTTTTGATTAGTTCAAGGTGTTTTTTAATCAAATTTATTTCTTAGCGTCGCGAATTCGATGTATCGAGGAAAAGTTACAAGGTACCCCGTACCCGATTTTTTAAACTAACCTTGTCATGATCGTTTTCTTGTCTTGTATTTGCTCCATAATGCTTACTTATTAACGACCATTCACCTTACGCAGCTCTATTTTTAATTCGGGAAAATTCTATTTTATTTTTTTTTATTACGGCTCAATTTTTATCAGAGTCGCCATAATAAAACCTGCAGAATGATTCAAACGTCGTTACATTTGTTTGTAATTAAGAGTTACAAGTGTGTTTAAAAGCAAGATATCAACAATTGGAAGACGCTAAAACCAGCCTGATTTACTATGCATGTACATAATATTTCATGTTTCTACGACAAATATTAACAGTTGGCAACAAGGTGCTTGTAGCACAGCCATCAGAAACATTTATTGTGAAATCAGTATTTTCATAGACGACTGCTTGGAATATCGGCATATATATGTTTTCTAAATACATATCTAGGGACTAGAGAAGTAAGTTTTAAGTCATGGGAATACGTAAAGCTTAGCTGAATAACTGAGAGTTCTAAGATATCCCGAACATCATCCTCCAACAGCTTTTGATAAAGGCTTTTGATTAAAAATCTCGATTCTTTTCCTCGGAATTTTTTTCTTCAAATATATCCTTTATTTATTATATTTTAAATACATGTTTATATTTTTACAAATAAAGTTCTTTGCCCACATGAAAAGAGAATTCTCTTGCGCTATGTGGGCATTTTATTATTGTATTTAAACAATTTTAGGCATGCATATAAGAAAAATTATTAATTATAATATTATTAAAATTTAATTGAAGGCATTCAAATGAAAAATTTAAGGCAAAAAAGCATTTCACTCAAATTAAATTTTATTTCAGTAACAATTAGTGAAAATACTTTTTAAATTTAATATGCTTAGTATTATGACTAATGATTTTATAAATATAAATATAAAACTCATTGTAAGTTTTGTATTCGCTACGCTCATCCTGACTACTTCGGAATCGATTTGCTCGCCTTAGAATTCGGAAATCACTAAATTTATATTGCAGTACGTCATCACACTCGCTTTACTCGTTCACAAACAATAAACACATCCGTTTTTATTCGTTTTATGCTGATTAATATAAGTGATCCAACAAAAACCATAGATATATAAACCATATTGAATTGAAACTTACTACACATAAAAGGATTTATATTTTTGAACAAAATCAATTAGATTTTTTTTTTCAAATTTTGACAATTTGTTTAAAAACGTATCCATATCATTTAATAAAAATTGCACTATTGCTAATAATGAAATAAAACATAGCATATTTATCGACCTTATATATAAGGTCGACATATATGCATGACGACCTAGGTTCATATATATGAAACTTAACACATACGTGTTAAATTTCAAAATTTCAAATCGACCGAAACATTTTTGAGTTTAAAATATTTCCTATAATAGACCAACAGATTAATTTTTGGGTAGATTTTTTTAACTCTCTATAGGATAACCACACTAGGAGCTACGATGATAACACACACACACACAGACAGACAACTATAGCTAAAAACTACTCGGGAGGTCTTACAAACGCCTGAAACGGATAATTTAGGTAAAATATTGATTTCGAATCGTTTTTGGATACTTATTTCATACCTACTTAATTTTTAAACTTTCACTTAAAGCTCTTCTAATGAAAAATGAAGGGGTTTAACCGGAGAAATATCTTTTGAAGTGTATTACGATCATCAAACATGGAACAACCCTATTTTATTATTCATGTTCAAAACGTATTTTTAATCTATAATGAGTTATCTGTTAAGTCGCTAATTCCTGATTTGACAATGAAAAGAATAATTTTCTAATCATGTTTTTTTTACATAATAAGTTAGTAAACTTGGATTGAAATGAAATCTTATGATTACTATTTCCATGTGACGCTATTTTTACAGTTTGAAACTAAAAAAAAAACAAATGGCACAGGTTTTTTGGTCTTCGCTGCGCACTTCCTAAAAATAAATAACCTAATGTATATTGCAGCACATAATTAGACTCGCTACGCTGTTCCTCTGAAATTAAAAACATCCTTTATTCACCGCAGTCACCCATTCAGGAAATGAACTTGCTCGATGCAGCTTAACATTAGTGATTCCAAACCTTAGATATATCTAATTAAATACATATGACATGGATACTTGTGTGCTAAATTTCAAGATAATTTTACCATTATTCAATTTTTAACATTTTTTTTTTAAAAACGTATACAGTATACACGTTATTCTATAAATATTTAACTAATGTTAATATTGTGATAAAAATTAGCCCACATGTTTTTCTACACAATGCGTGCTAAAGTTCAAATCTAAAAACATATTTTTCGCGTTTTATAAATTTTTGAAATTTTGCTGATTATCAAAATAAAATATAATTTCCTGGAAATCGCAACTAGGTCAAAACATTGATTTTTGTACAAGTTCCAACTCTCTAGAATGTTAAAGCTACGATAGACATAAACATACGCACACACTTACATCCAGACAGACAACTTGGTAAAAACTACTAAAAAACTGATGAAACGGATAATTTAGGTGAATTCCCAGTTTCGGATTTTTAAGGCAAGTAAAATACTTACCTATCCTATATATACCTACAGTATAAAATAGGAAAAGTAATTATAAAAAGGTATACAGATCTTTTGAAAAAGCATTTCCTAAGTTTTGTAGCGTCTTTTCGTCAGCTCTTTTCTAAAGGAATGAAATATTAAGGTAATTTTTGTTGATCTGACAAGTTGCTTGTCTGGCAAGGGACCTCCTTCATAAGTTTCCTAATGAGATGTAATCATTTAAAAGGTTACGCCCTTTTAAAATGTTATCCGAAATAACTTAGCTAGTTAATTTCAGTTTATTAGTATTTGTTTGTTTTTTTCTTTTTATAAAACTTCTGACGAAGGTGTACAGAATTAAAAAAAAATGGAATTGACAAATAAAAAAAGTACGATTAAGAATTTCTTTGTGCATAAGTGATAAGATTTATTAATTGATATTTCAATTTCAGAAAATGTATACAATAGCTGTTATATAAGTGTAAACGCTTGTGTATGATTAGAGGTAGTATTTGTTAGTTTTACTTTCTATTTTATTCTTGCCTCCTAAATGTTACATCCCCTAATATAAATGGTTTTTATTTAAAACAACAATAGTCAGCTCTCTTTTTACAAAATTAACTAATTAATTTGGAATTGTTGGGGAAAAATCAGGCTAGCGTTGGTAGGGAATGTACTTTAGTAAAAAAGGTAGCTTTCTGTGTACACGAGGGACTGTATAAACTAATTAGGTTCTTGTGTTTTTTAAACAGCGCGTGCGTTGTGGTTGTGTACAAACTTGCCTGTGTAGGCGTGTGTTGGGTATAGGAGGGGTTCAATTGGTTGGGAGGAGTTGTGTAAAAAAGAAATACTGGAATTTTTATCAAAAAAAGTTAACCGTTGATGTTAGGGTTGGGCCGGATAAATCAAGGATTAAAACCGAGCACCGCCGAGACACAAAAAATCAGAAGAAAAGGCAGATTTAGGGGATCCCTATTGTTTTCCTTATATTAGACTGCCGGGGTTCCTTGGCCATCAATCTGAGGATTTACATCGGAATTTGATCTGAAGGGACAGGAGACAGGACATTCCAGGCGATTCTCTTCGCCCAAGAAAACACAACACCCCATACTAAGACACTGGATATATTGATCCGGGCCTGACCACCTCTATGTTGATTTTTTTATCTTGCCATTGTCTTCAAATTTTTACAAAAGAGGTTTTGTTTTACAACATAAAGATCAAATTTGTTACTTAAAAGTCCTCCCAAATCGATTTAGTTCACTTGCTTATTTTCCTTTAAATTATTCACCAATAAATGAATTAGCGAACCAAAAAATGAAATTTTTGCAGTAAACGTAATAATAAAATATAATTATATAGCACTTTTGTTAATTTATTTGTCGTTCAAATTCGTACTGTCGCTCTAAAAAAGTCGTAATAAACTTTAATTACTTGCAACAGAATAAAAAGTTGTTTCATTTATTTTTTAAATGAATTAAAAAAGATTAAAAGATTTTTTACGGAATTTTTGATTTAGTAGTAATAATTTGCTTTGGAGCCATTCAGTTTTTAACCCAGCCATTAAAAAAAATATAGTAAAAAGATTTTTAGTAATAATTTAAATATATGGTCTTTGGATCGCGAGGTAAGGATGGTTTTAATCAAGAAGGCTGAAGTTGGTAATTAGGCCGGAGGGCATGTATTGGGTATGGGTCATGTCTCGGATCTGACTGAGGAAAATTTAATAGAATCTGCCTTCAGGCTATACCAGCAAGGCATGTTTTGTTAATACTAATTCTTACGTTTGACTTAAGAATAAAACAATATACCATACTTTTTTATTTTTTATTAATTTTAATCGTTTTTTATATGTTAAAATAAATAAGAAGTTTTATATATATTTTGAAAAAAGCTTTATATCTGAAGTCGATTTATAAAATAATACATACATTTTTGTTTTGCTTCAAAACTTTTAATTTCCGTTTCATAAGAATTTTCGTCAACCTTTTTACATATATTGATTTCAAAAAAGTTTGAATCTCTCACTGCTTTTACTATCTTAGTCAAAGACCAATTGTTTTTGGCATTAAGATAAAAGTCAAATATTCAATGTTTTAAAAGGGCCTTCAAAGCAGGCTGGAAAACTACTTATATATTAATAGATTAGGCAAATCTAGGAAATCTTAAGGCTCCTCCGAAGTGTTTTATATAAACCTATCGTTGTAGAAGCTTTTTAAATATTTTTGTTTGTGATTGAATGATAGATGTTTTGGTGCAAGGAAAACAAAGTAAAAATATAAAGTAACGAGGAACTGTTCATTTTTGTATCTCAAAATTATAATAATAATACATTATTTTTTTTATTTTAATTTTACTTATAGTTTTAATCATTCATCCAGTCTCTCCACATTTTTTATTGTCTTAGTCGTTTTGCAGACTACAAGATTTAATCTGGTAAAGTAAAATTATATGTCATTCATATCAATTAATTAATTGATTATTAAAGTTATTTTAAAAAACATGATAGAACTTCCCACTTTTTTCTTCTATCATTATTTTTAAGTGATATTTTTTAAATTAAAATTGTTATTATTTATGTCTTGTAAAATGTCAGTCAAGTCTAGGGATAGATTTTTTTTCTGCTGAAACCATGTTTAGGATATAATTATTATTTGAAATGTATTTTTAGGTTGTCCAGATTTGTGTACCTACTCATTTTCCGTGGAATGTTGATAGTCTGTCCGGTAGCTGCGGGAACCTCCTACCAATTACGCGGTCTCGTCTAATCACCCATCTTATCCCCTGGGGCTAGTCTAAGATATATTACTCCATTATTATAAACTCCAGGGCTGGACAAAGTAATTATTTTAATCTCATTTATCATGAATCCCTTTTTTCCATCTTATAGGAATAGATTTCTTACAGCTTCTTTTTTTTACAATAAATAACTTATATATATAGAAATAAAGTGGCAATCTTCGCTTATATCATTTTGAACAAATAAAAATAAAATATTAAATGGTTATATAGTATGAAAAAGATTAAGAAACCGCGATGCCCCGGGGCTGTGCAACTAGAACCACTGGAATTAGTTTTTTTAACAATTTCTTTTCAAGTTTAGGTATTTATATATTTACCTTCTAGAATCTTTTTACCTTAACAAAGTTTTATAATTTCCAACAGATTAACTTTTTGCGAATTTTTATCTGAAAATGAAGTGAAGGTAGGGATCGATTCCGCTAGGTTTGCTGAGTTCGAATTGTCAAAGAATTGTTCGAAGTGTCATATATTTTATGTAGATGGCCAGCTATATCGAAAATAAATGGGCACCTGTTACCGCCTGATCAGGGTCTAAATATCACTACTATAGTGACTAGCAATTCTGATTAATAGACATTAATCGTAACTTCAAAATTAATTTAAACAAATGGCTTGTGAAACCTTTTCCTGAGGTTTAATAGTAGTGTAGTAGTTAATAGTTATCATTTTCTTTATTCCCTATTGGTCCTTTATGCAGTGTCAGTATAAATGTAAGATAGGCAATAAGATAAAGTGCTGATACATCGCGATGTTTTCCAGTATCTAGAAAGAAACTTAAAGTTGCACTTCAGTAAAACCTTATTACAATTGAATGGTTGAATGGGAGAAGGTTGTGGATAACAAAAGCTTAAGGAAGATTCGAGATAAGGGTCCTTCGTATTCTTACCTTTCTATATCTGGTACTTTTTACTCTGCTCCTTATTATTCCGTCTCAATCCTCTTGAAGAAACTCGACTTAAAAAACAACTTGGTCAAATTGGATTTCTTTAAAAAAATATATGTAAGTGTTTCAAAATCTATAAGGAATAAAGTCCTTCAAATTTGAGTCAAAATAGATAAGGTGAATTATTACTCTGTTAATAGTTATTCTGACATGGAGAGCCTCATTGGAGAAGTTGCTACCTTTTACAGGTCCAATGGTAACCTCATTAAGGTATCATGGATCTTGATAAACTGTGACTATAAACAGGCCTAGGCTGTGAAAATGCAGGGCCTGCTTTAATTAGGTCTACTAAAGGATGCAAGAATCCTCTCTCCATTTTCTTCTTTTCCTCTATTCCTGTAAACCTAATGCTTATACAGCCAACATTTGCAAAACCTCTTTAAACCTTAGCACTTGTTAGGAGGTAAAAGTTATCCTTTTCTTCTGACAAGTTAAAATCATTAGTTCAAATCTGGGACAATTTGTCGGAAAATATATAAGACGGTAAATAAATTTCTAATAAAAGATTTTTTTCATTTTAATACCTTGTTGATGATTTACGTAAGAAAGCGAAGTTAAGAAAACTGTTAAAATATAAGTATGCAATACGTTACTGTATTGCGGGTTTGCATAACTTTGAGTTTGACGTGATTTTAACCTTTCAAAATTTTATTTTATTTCTTTAATCTTTCTTTTCAATCCGTTATAGAAAATGTATTTTTCATTTCCTTTTTGATTCTGACTAATATTTATAAAATCTTTTAGATTATATGTGCCATATAAATAATGTTAAAATGTTATAGATTTTACCGTACTGTAATATAATTAAATGTTTTTAAATAACTAAATTTTTACAGACTGCCTACTTTGATACTTGAAATGAATATACCTAACCTTAATCTTCTTAATTATTTAAATATATTGCACCTGTTTTAATATTTAATTTTTAATAATTAACTAATTTTGGAGCATGATTAATTGAGTCTATGTTTTATTATGAGGCAAAACCTGTTTGCTCTCATCAATAATATAATTAGAGCAATCCTTAAGATGCAAATACAATCAATTAAAGGACCAATTCTCGAATAGGATAGGCAACTTGCTGGGAATCGAACTTCGGAGTGGGACCGAAAATCCGTTATATGTATTATATATATTATAATATATATATATATATAGTATATATATATATATATATATATATATATATAATATAAGAACAAACCAGCATGGTTTTATAACATCTTATGGTACATAAATGCTATTACATCGAGATAACTTATAACAATTTAAAATTAGTTTCATCTCATTGATGAACCCAGAAGGATGCAAAAAAAAGTTGAGGATAGGCGAACTATTGTCAGTTATTGAGAAGAAGTTCCAATGCATCCTGTGTCCTGAGTTATTCTTTTTTGGGTTTTTATGCATCTAGTTGTACTTTTCTAAACTCCTTTTTTACATGGTAGGTATATATTTATTATGCCAAAAGATTGATTGGTACTGGATATAATGAATTGAAAATAGAAATGAGTTATTAGATGATTGCATGTGTATAATGTGTCCAAAGGAAGTGTAAGATGTAGCTTTACAAAGGGTGAGGGCGTGTAAGGGGTGAGGATCACCTGTAGAGCTCAGCACCGGCTTTTGACGTATCAGCTGATTCTTAGTTCTCTGGCATTCTATATGGATACTTAACTATGTGCAATATTATGCTCGTGTTACTTAAACATGTTTTTATATCCGCTTGTCTGCTGATTAGATAAGTCATGTGTTAGTCGTATCAGTGCGAGTAGTGCTGTTTTGTATAATAATAAAGTCGAGTTTGAGTTGTACGAGTTTATAAGGATTAAAGTCTATGGTATGTTTGGAATGCTGTTTCCGGTAGGTTATGGTGGCTACACCGCCAGGGGGCGGATTCCCCTCCTCTCGACCCATCTATCTATCCCCTTAGAGTTTTCTACTGCTGTAGATACGAAAAGTTTTTGATCTGTCGGCAGATCCTTAAGGAATGACAGAGTAGTTAATAATAATTGTGTTCATATCACCTGTAAGATGATGCCTGAAGGCTGATACTGCCGCGGAGTATACATCCTTATCGTTAGGGAGCCGGTAGGACACTGCGGGCCGGGCCCGGCCGCACCGAGCTCCCGGCTACACCCTTTGCATGTTAAAAAGGGACTTGTGTATGCAAAAGTATGAATGAGATACGAGGCTCTCTCCCCCTTCCTCTCCCTATTAGCAATTGTAATAAGGCGTCGCCCCGAGCGGCATAAAATACGGGTCAAAGCGTGACCCCCACCCACGACCTATCGACTTGTCTACCCTCTAGATCGATACCCACATCTTATCTATCACGTATTCATGTATTCATCATCTTTATTCAAAATATTCTGTGTAAAATCGGGCCTTATAATCCTTGGCACTGAGTCTTGATTATTAGCTTAGCTTAACTCTATCCTTGTCTGGCACGGCACTGCTCTCCCACCTGTACCCCCTCGACTCCTTCTCACTCTATAATCTTTTTTAATCTCTTCTTTTTTTATTACTGGCTTGTGCTTTTCAATCTGGTTTTCTGACACCTAGTATTTTGCTTCAGGATAATAACATGCATTTATGCCTTTAAATCCACATGATTCCATTAATTTCATTCTGATACCTAACCGTGCAATAGCTTTCCTTTGAGAAGGCTGAAATCATTTTGTATGCGTGATGCGTAGTTCAAATCTTTCATCTTACCTTATTCTTTTACGTTTTTATAATGTTAGTGAGTAAGGTAAGGAGCTGATAGATATTCCATTGAGACCGTATTCATTGATAAATAAATTAATTGCCGGCATAAAAAGTAAACTTTTTGTCGATTTATAAGTTTTTAAGTCTTAAAAAATACGTCAGTTTGACCTTTAGTTCCCTAATAATTCATTTTGGGTGCTAATTACTAAACGTCTTGGAACATAATAGTAAGGTTTATATTATAGTTACAATATTTGCTATGCTTTTTACCTCTTTACAGCTATACTTGATTTATTAATTTATTTGCTTTAAGCACAAGCTTTAAAGCAGAAAATTAGCTTTGTCTGACTATTTTGTAGTATAATATTTTGTATTTTACTAAATTAAGGTATTATATAAAAAATGTGTGCATTCAATTATATTTCTTTCTTAAAAACTTAGTTGCACTAAACTTATAAAACTGATTAAGGGAGCAAATATTATTCTCCTGGGTATGTTAGCAAGTAAAATGACTTGCATATTGACTAGAACACTACTAAACTAACGGATTAAATTAAATTGGTACTTAGGTCTTAAAGTGGCCCGCTGGATTAATTATATTTTTATGTGTTAGTTGCCTGAACAGATGCAGGGGTTGAAATAGTACCAATTTGTCC
>JACMZG010000008.1:46988638-47418638 GCA_018340805.1 Microvelia longipes | reverse complement strand
TCAACAACTCTGACGACAAAACCTATCCTGTACTAAACCGTGTCAACTCTTCCTCATTTACCTCAATAAAAGTAATGGCTCTTGAAAATAATTGCTCTAACTGACATCTGTATTAGAGTCTTTAAAGATAAAAGTTTATGATATAAACTATGACAAAATGTTAACAAATCGTCTCTTTCCTCTTATTAGACTATAAATTAAACGAAGTTCGCAAAACTACTAAGTCTATTATTTTCTAGTTTATTTTTAAAAATAAAGTTTTACCTTTAGGATTTTAACGACTTTACTCTAATACTTTACTTAAGACATTTGTTTTTATGAATAAATAACATTTTTTTTTTTTACTTTTACCAAATAATAACATTTTTACCCTTTGTATTTAGGCACACTTAGTTTAAGGAGACCGCAGTGATTTTATCGCTTAGCGTGAGGTCATTGACAAAAACGAATTGTACTGAGGGGGTGGTCTTAAAGGGACCAAGCTGTGGTAAAATAACTCAAAGTATGACAAATGGTACAGAAAAAAAACTTAACCTAATGTCAATCTGTCATGCCAGTTTTAGCTTAAGGATTATGCCTTCCTTTTACAAAAAGGCTCCCAAGAAATAGATCCATATCTAAGTCATCTCGTTAAAAATATTATATCAGAAATTTATGATGCAAAAAAACTTATTATTACAAGAGTTTACTAAAAATACGATTCGTTTAAATAACATTTTCAAAGCAAACTTCAAAGAGAAAAAACAAACAATTACGGGCAAGCCGAGTAATAAGACTTCATGTTATTTACAACTATAATGTACAAACCTGAATTTTTATGAACAGTAGTTGCGTTGACCTGAAAACCCTATGCATTTTAAGTAAACGTTCAAAAATAAAACATTATTGCCCTCATATTAAGGTGTCATAAAGTAACTCCATTAAGGCACT
This sequence comes from Microvelia longipes, assembly GCA_018340805.1. Taxonomy (NCBI): domain Eukaryota; kingdom Metazoa; phylum Arthropoda; class Insecta; order Hemiptera; family Veliidae; genus Microvelia; species Microvelia longipes. The sequence continues at coordinate 47,417,708 of JACMZG010000008.1, read as the reverse complement.
TAACCTATAAAAATTCTAATTGGTGTTAAATTTCCTTCTTTAGTTTTCCGAATTTTCCCCTAGGGTTTCTAGTTTCTTTAACTATTTTCAAACAAATCTAGGGAGTTGATTTCTAGTTATCAGAGATGACAAGACAGGACAGTTCCTATTTTACGGCTTCATAAACTTAATATAAAACTAACGTAACATGCCTTTACTTTAAACTGAATCTACATATTTAATACAATATTTATGTACAAATTAAATATAAATGGCTATTAATAATCTTGAAAAGAAAAACAAACTCTTATAGTTTTAATAAATATAACAAGTAAAGCCAAATTATAATTGGCTTACTAATTGACTTTTGACAATATTAATTTAAAGTATAATCCAATATCTTTTATTATTAGCCAGTATTCCAATATTTATACTACACAATAGTGAGTGAAGAGTTTAATGGACTGTTAATAATAATTATAAACAATTAATTTATTGAAGCTATTTTTTATAAAATTGTTTGGTGTTTTTGGTTTTTATGTTAACTGCACGTATCGTTTACTTTGAATAATGTTTGTTTTATATATTATATAAAATCGGTATCACGGAAATAAGTCTAAAGTACTAAATAACGTTTATAGGCTAAATCGATCTTATACATAAGGTTGCATGGACACTAACCTTATAAGAGTTACAAATATACTTTTAAAAGTTATTATTTTCCATGTCTAATTCAACTCAGGAAAATTTGTTATAACACTATACTTTTCAATAGTAGTTGCATCTTAAAATCGCTGTTAGCGTTATCTGGAATATTATAGAGATGTCACAAGACAAATGATTTTAAGTATAAGGGTTGCAGTGACTTTTATGAGTTGCAAAACTTGAATTTTATTCCTATTAACCAACCCTAAGCACTAATTTAAGAGTTATGCCAATTTTAAGTAGTTGTACCTACTCTAACGGCGTTGTGATAACTTTAATGGTGTTAATGTGTCTAAAAGGTAGAGTTGTACTCAAATAGAGTAACCTTAAAATTGAATCGGGTTCTGAGTGCTTTACTGTATGGCTGTAATCGCTCCTCAAATGTTTTGGTGACACAACCTTATGTCGATAGCAATCTTTTATACTGAACAAAACATACATTAATATATGTTTATAGTGCATATATTATATACTATAAATATTATGACATTCAATAACTATTACATGAAAATATACATACTTTAGGTCAGGATTTTATATTTGTACCAAAGATGATTCATAAAAATATTTAATATGAAATATTTACTATATTACTATAAAGTACTGGTTTTAAGGATATTTTATCTCCCGCAGGAGAGATAAAATATGTCACACAGGTCTAAAATATGAAGTAAATTTACTAGTTTTTATAGGGAATCAGATACTAAGAAGTAATTTCTTTTTAAGTTTTTGTTTAGGGATATAATGATATTCTTAACTCCCGCATGGTGCAAAGATAACTATTTCGGATAATTTTCTATGTATTTTTTTATATTAACAGATGAATTCCTTGTTATATACTGCTTTTATTGAATAAAACAATTTATTAACAACCGTTTCAGTGCCCTTCGGTCTATCAGGATATTTACCTTGGTGGAACTCCTGGGTAATTGCATTTACTATACTCAAAGTATTAGATAAAGTTAACGAAATCTTTACATCCCAAATACAATTTAAGTGAGACCATAGCTCGGGCTGCGAACCCCTTTGGTGCCAAAAACCATTAATTTTGCGATCGCTGGAACGGACGCCGACTTTTAAATGAGTTAGATATGTTTTAAGCCTATTAAATATTTTCAATCTGACAAACCATTTTAAAACGTTAAGCTTTACTCTAAGATATTTCTGTCTTTCCTTTCCAGTCTTCAAGGCTGAGAAGCAGTGTATGGTAAGAAATACTATCTTAGTCTTCCCTGTCTAGAGTTTCAGACATCCAGTATTTGTTAGGCACCTAAATACTTATTGAAACCTGGAGGCTAATTCTGTCAAATGGTCATCAAAATCTTTTTTATGTTTTCTACTAATTTGTTTTGAAACCGTCAAGAGATCAAAGTGCTGACCGACTACATTGACCAAAAAAAAAACATTTTCTTTCGGGCGGCTGTAAAGTCGGCAATTTACATCCTCAAAAAAGTTGGATAAATGCGTTTTTTACTGTCTGCGACAGTTTCGTAGTTTTTTACTGTCGACGACTTTAAAACACTACGAAACTGTGTGCTGGTGTAGTTCTTCACATGTCCACTAGGTGGGCGCTAGTAGTTTGCAACAAGGTTATGATATAACCTTTCTTGTTCTTCTTTTGTTTATCAAATAAATAATCGAAGGGGTTTGTTAACAAAGTTTTGTTATTTGCAAAAAGTGAGTTATTAATTATTTATTATTAATTACTTTCAAATAATCATGGATTGTGATTCATACATTGAAAATACACCACCCAGTATTAAAAAAAAACTTTTTGCCAACAAGACGATCGAAAGAAGTGTACTAGCAAACTGATATACATTATACTGAGTTTTTTCTAAATAGTTGTTTACTACTGCGTCCGAAAAAAATAGCATATGCTACACCACTGGGAATTGCTTTTTTACCTCGGCTACTTCTACTGTCTCGCTTCACTCGACAGTAAATATAGTCGCAACGTTAAAAAAGACCTTCTTCACAGTCTTGTAACATAATATGCCAATGTTCTTACAGAATCTCATCTTCTTAGAACATACCAGATTGTACTCAACTCTAAATTTAATATTCAGAATGCTGTACCTACTTCCTTACTGGTTTACTACTTCCTTTACCTGAACGTTTGCATATTTGTTTATTTCGATTGTGTTTACTTTTATGCATAACTTCTTTTTACTACACGTACATTTGCGACTTGTGAGATGTTATTTCTGACCACTGATGCATAGAAGGAATGTTCGGCGTATATAGTTAAAATCTGTATGTCTAATAGTCTAGTATATTTATTTATCTCAAAAAGGGTCTAAAATCAACTTTAGATATTTAGATGGTATCTAACTTTATTCAAGTTAGATAGCACTAAAACGGGCCTTTTTGTCTCAAATCTTTTGTTATTTTTAGTAACGTATGTTAATGCAAAATTATAGTATAATTCTGGAGTAAAAAGTAAATAAGTTACAATACAACTAAATATATTGTATCCAAGTTTATAACGGATAACTACTTCTTTTTACCTGTCACGAATTTCAAGCAATTTTTTTTTTACTTATCCCCGTTTTTACTACAGGTATATGGAAAAGTAATGTTTCAGGCGTTTTTAAAACCTCCTGTGGCTTTTACTATGTTGTCGAGTGTTTGAGTGTCTTATCATTTTAGCTCCAAATGTGATTGTTATAGAAAGATGAAACTCATTTGTTAAATAGACAGTAAAAAAAAACAGATTGCTTATAGTCTGAGGACGAGCGATACGGGACCAAAGACGGAATACAATATAAATATCCGAAGTAGTGATGATGGTACTGCGAATCTGATAAGGTAAGGGAATGTTCCGAGGTATCTGTACTTGTTTTTTATCGGTCCCTCTTATACATTTTTGGATTCTCCTTCCCTGTTTCATAAAACAATTTTTTTGACTTAACGCAGATTTTTAATCAACAAACTTTTTTTTGGAATATATTTTTGTATTCACCACAGTATCTTGCCCTATTATTATTATTATTATTGCAATTTTTAATTCCCTCGCTTACGGCTTAGGATTTAATATTTATTATTTTCCTTGATTTCATCACAAGAATATAATGGATAATTGTTTATTACTTTAATGTCATAGTCTAGGAGACGGACCTGAAAAAAAATGTGACTTATTTTGTACTTCAAACCAAATTGTTCTGAAAATACACCAACAATTATGAAGAAAAGAACATATAGTCTGCCTATCCAGAGTGGAGCCCTTCATATGATTGCGCATGCTCAATCATATGAAATCGGGTACGGGGTACCTCTGAACTTTTCCTCATCACATCAGATTCGCAACGCTATATCTTCCCTACTTCGGACTCGCTTCACTCGTCTTCAAAGTATATTTGCCAAATTTATACTTCAACACGTCTTCAGACTTGCTTCGCTCGTCCTTAGATAGTAAATAAATTCGTTTTATTCCTATTGGTCACCCATCCATCAATGACTCGCTTAACAAAAATCATGGATATACTTGTCGTAATAAAACATTATTGGGGGTTAATGACGTCATATTTTTTTCCTCCGAATAGCACAAAGTTCTATCAGTATAGCTATTCACTGATATCTGTACAAAGTTTTAAATCTCTAGCATAAATACACTAGGAGCTACGATGATAACAGACACACATACAAACACTCATACACATCTTAAAACACTCTTAAAAACATCTTAAACGGATAATAATAGTGACATCCCGGTTTCGGATTTTTTGCAAACACAATACTTTTCCGATTTACCTTCGGTATAAAAGAGGAAATAAAAGCATATTAACAACGGGGAACCACTTCATTGCAAGAAAACTGGAATTTGTGCGAATTTCTAATATTTTGAGCGAGCGCATTCATACGAAGGGCTTCATTCTGGATTGGCAGTCTATTCTTTCCCTTCATAAGTTAAGGAATATTACTACAAAAGGAGTAGTACATAATGAATCACATTTTTTAGGCCTGGCTCTTAGAGTTTCAGAAATTACATTAAATTCTTGGGAGAAAATACCTCCTTTTACTCCTTAGGAGCACAAATAATAACTTTAATAATAATAATAATAATAATGTATTTCTTATCGAAACCTATATTAATAGGTATATTTGTTCATATAGAAAATATTTTTTTTTAAATCAACTTTATATATTAATTTGAATTTATATATTATATATCAGGTAAATGTATATATATATATGTTTAAAAAATCTTTAATTTTATTAATTCTTCTTAAAATTCTATAAGGTTTTCATTAAAATTCAAAGTAATTAAATGATATTTTAAACGATCAAGGAGTTGAAGTGTATCTCTTTTAATTGATTTTTAATGTTGAAAGTCCAAGAGCGGGATAATAAAAGAAGAATTAATGTAGTGAATTTTCGGCCAAGCCGGCCATAATCAAGCTTTTTTCTGATGAAACCCAATACTTGCTACAGAGTGGATTTGATTTTTCCTTTTAAGGCATGATTATTGCCAGCTTGACCATACTTTGCCACATTAATTCTCTTTTTATTCCCCTGTTCTTGTACCTTCAACAGATATTTTCATAATCAAAGTACATTACCTTCATAATATATACACCGAAAGTAGAAAGTTTGTGACAAGCACTTAATAAACTTCATTATTCCGAATTTAATTTTCATTTAATTATAAAATGATTATTCTTTTAATTTTTTTCACTGTTCATTATCTTATTAACTGTAAATTATCTCACGAGTTAGAACCTAATATAACGTCGATAAGTTATTCTTTAAGAAATTAAAACTTTAATTTTTCCATTTAATTTATATGAAAATTAAAAGAAAGGTTTTCGAGGAAAAATACCTTGAAAAGTTGTTAATATGGGAAGTTTAATAAAGTTAGTTCTTTAATCATTTTGATTATTTTATTAGGGCGGCATCTTTAACACATAAACATATATTTTACTCATTGAACTCATATCTTAATAGAATCTCAAAAAATGTTTTTTTAGTGCCGCTAATAAACAAAAAATCATTATCATAATTTATTTTGTTGTTTATTAACAATATTTTGATTACCTTTTGTAAAAAAAACATAATAATTAAAAAAACATACCTTAAACACTGAAATAATTAAATAATATCTAATTTAAACATAGTAAATATGCTAGACAGTTATACATTTTTTATAATATAAAGAAATTAAATAACTTATAAAATCTGTCAAGAATATATTAATTTTAAAACGATTTTTATACAAATACCTTGTAATTAAGGTGCCAATTATTTGATACCATCTGATCTTAATTTGTATCATTAGCTATAACTAATTATACATTTATTCTTTGAATTTTTGTTTAGCTAATCACTTAATTTGTTGTTTTTATTATTGATTAGCCGCCTTTGTGGCCAAAGTTTTTAAAACGTTAGTCTTCATACTGACCTGTCACACCACGGAGGTCTGGGGTTCGCATTCCAGGTTATCCTCAAAGTTTAAATAAAATTTGTGTAAAACATTATCGCCAACTTTAGATTATACTTTAAGTGTAAAGGTTGCCATTACCTGAGATGGTTCCCGCTGGGGTTATCCGCGACGAGCCTCATGGCTCTAAACGGGAATATCATTATTGATTAATCTTTTTAAGTGAATTTAGTTGAAGAAGTAAGAACTTATCGTACTAATTGTTTTCACATTATTTGTAAACTTTGTTGTTATTTGTATAAAAAATTATTTAAAAATATCTTAGTTTTGTTCAAGTCAATAAAATTTAGAATTTATACTTATTTTTAAATTCAGGGAAAAGTTATTTAGACAATTAATGTATAAAAAACGAAATTTAGGTTCTTTAAATCACCTAAAGAAAAATATCAAAAAGTATTTAACAATTAATATAAAAAAGTGTACTATTAATCCTTTTAAGACGTATTAATAATATAAAACATTTCAAAAACAAACATTAGTAAATTAATTAATAATTATTTTTTTATTAACTGTGTGTTTAACCTATTAAATTTGCATAATATGGCATGAAATAAAGCAATAAAAGTATTATCCTTTAATGTTCTGCATAATAATCCTTCTATTATTGTTTTAATTAAATACAACTGTAAATAGACCTTGAGATATGACTAATGGTAGAAAAAAATATAAATGTTTTAAGGGACCGAGTAAGATGACATTAAGCACTGCTAATAGCTTATTAGTGTGTTTTTAAGAATTAAGAATGTTTTTAAGCGTTTTAATGTTAGTTTTATCTATTTATTATCATAGTGTTAGATAAGATGACCGGGCAGGTGAAATTAGAGCAGGTGGCGCTAAGTTACCATTAGAAGATGAAAAACAAGTAATTCTTACTTCTTTTAAGACCACTTTTAATTTCTGACTGACCGCTGACTTGACTTACCTTGCAGCTGCTTATTTCGCTCTAAAACTAGTTTTTTAATATTGATGACAAGTGTACAAGCATAAAACAATACATTCATCAGAGTTATTAGTAATATAATTATATATATATAATATATATATATATATATATATATATATATATATATATATATATATATATATATATATATATATATATATATATATAATATGTGTATGTATATATGGTCTAAAAATACACACACATCTCTAAAATATTCTTTTAGAATATTTCATACTAAATTGAACCAATAATTGAAAACAATGTCAGGAAACTACCGGATAATATGAATAGTTACTCCAGGCAGGTTTTGTTGGATTATTTTCTTATCATTTATCTTTGTAAGACAAAGTTGATAATTTATACTCTCTTTTAAATTAAATTCAGCACATTATTATTAATTATATGCTTTCCTTTAAGAGAAATATGCTTTGGAACTTCTTAACAAGTATATAATTAAAGAAAGTCAGTATTTTGTAATTTTTCAACAAATTAACAACTATTCTTGAATTTTAGATAGTTGTGAACTATAATTTATCAAAAGAAATTTATTAATTCTTTTATAACTTTTGTAATCATTAAGCTTGCTGAGAAGATGTGAACATTATTTTGCATAGAATTGTTTTTATAAACGCTGGAGGCATGGATGTTGTTACAAATAATATAAACACCTAAGTTAGAGGTTGGATTATGATTAAGATAATCATGTAAACTAGAATTTATGACTTGGGGTTAATAATGTAGCCGGTGGCGTACTCATCTTATTAATTGCTTGAGTAGGAACAACTATGTAGCTATGTAAGGGTAGAACAAATCAGTTTAAGTATGTTTTCATTTTAATAATAATTATTATACAAAATATTTTTTGAACTGGATTCTACTAACTATGACGTGTTAATATAGATCGGCCTAGTTGTGTACCAAATCCTGTACTACTTATTATATTTATACATATTTAATGACTCAATACCCTTATGTGCATGTTAATGACATGAAAGTTTTACCTATACAGTTAAGAATCATAAGTTCAAATTAAATGTTAAAATCTAAATGAATTTATAAATAAATAATATGAAGATTAGACCTTGTATCAACACAAATACTCTGTTGTTGAGTCTTTTTTTTTATTTTTTTATAAACACATCCTTTATTTACAAAATATCTTGCGTACAATATTATTTTTTAATATAATTTACTAGGATTATCTCTCTACAGAAGGATTCATAGATATTCTTGTGTCGTAGAAAAGAAGTATTTTATACTGCATTACTTAGAATCTCCATTTATTTTATTAAGTTTTATAGTTATAATTATTTATTTTCTTAAAATATACTTAAATTTTTCCTTATCATACAAAGTTTTTTTTTTTTTAAATTATTAATTATATCTTAACTAATCTATTATTATTATTTATCCCTATTTATGTTTTGTTGTGTCAGTTATCTGATAAGATTTTGTCCGTCTTCAAGCTGTTTTTTAAGTAAAATATGTCTAATTTTATTCTTAAAAGTATTTTTTTGGGATGTGAGAGTGGATGCAAACTTAACCCGTTCACGTTTTGTAATGATTTCATAAAAAATTACCATTTTAAGGGTTCACATGACAATTAAATATATATAGTTAATGAACATTTTTAATATTTAACGTATTTATGGGCAAAGGAATCAACTTATTTCCGTTGTCCTACATCATACTAAAACTCATAAAAAACGTAAAAGGTTCTTCTTACAGGCCTTTTTAGATTCTGGAGCTCTAATGTGTTTGGAATCTAAAGAGTCGTTGTAAATATTTTGTTTGGAGACCAATTAATATTGTTGATAATTAAAAGTGATGAACTATTTATTTAAGCAAGAGTTTTTATACTTTTCCTCATTAATACAGTTCTATATAAAAGATAAGTATTGTGTTTGCATAAATAGGATTTAACTTGAAATGCCTTCAAGTATTTTAAGGCCTCTTAAATAGTTTTCACAAAGTTGTCTATCTGTATGTGTGTGTGTCTGTCATCATTGTAGCTCTCAGCGTATGCTAGAGAATTGAAGCTTAGTACAAATATCAGTTTTTAAGTATAGTTCGCTACCCAGAAAGTAATTATTTGATGTCATTAACTCGGAATAATGACTCAAATAAATTTATTAAATTTATAGTACACACAAAAAAATTATACGAACGACTTTTAATTTAGTACACAACACATGTTGTCAAAATAAAATAAAATTAAGTGTAAAAATACTAAAAATAATCTAATTGAGTTGACATTTAGTACAAGCATATATTTTGATGTAATAAATAATTTTAGTAAGTTTCGTGTTAATACGGCAAGTATATCTATGGTTTTTGTTGGATTATAATTGTCCAGGAGCCGGACCTGAAAAAGACTCACCACCACTTTTGTACCACTTCAAACAAATTTTTTCTGAAAATACACCTTAAATTATGAAGGAAAAGCTTAGTCTGCCTATCCAGAGTGGAGCCCTTCATATGAATGTGCTCGGTGGAAATACTAGAAAATCGCACAAATTCCAGTTTTCTTGCGATAAGAAGTTTCCTGTTGGTTGTGTGCAAAACATAAAGATAACATGTTTTAGAGCTGATAAAATTCCTTATAAAACGAGTGTATCTTTTTGTCCAAATCGGATGACTACAACTAAAGTTATGAAATTTGTTTAATGGCCAAAAAATTCACAAAAAAGTCTATATGTTTTCAAAAAACTCGCTGACTTTGCATAAATTAACCATTTTTATGATTTTGAATGAGGCATAACATTAGTTCTAGTCATCCAATTTTGATGAACAAACACTCGTTTTATAGAACATTTTATCGCCTTTTGAAAATGTTCTCTTGATATTTTGCACACGACCCACAGAGAATCGCTTATTTCAAGAAAACTAAAACTAGTACGACTTTATAACATTATAAGCATGCGCAATCATATACATGGCTCCAATCTGGATAGACAGACTATTTATTTCCTTTATATTTTAAGGCGTATTTTTAGAAAAAAATTGGTTTGAAGTTGTACAAAATGAGTCACACTTTTTGGAGTCCAGCTCTTGGATTATAAGGTAAGCAGCAACAAGCCTAGATGGGTGACTTCTGTAAATAAAGGGAATGTATATACTATCTGAGGACGAGCGAAGCGAGTCCGAAGTACTGAGGAAGAGCGTAGCGAATCCGATGTGGTGAGGAATAGTTCCGTGGTAAAATCGGGTTACCCTGTACCCGATTTTTTTTTCATATTTTTAATTTTGCATTATTTGTAATTTTTTTATTTAAAATAAATAAAGTAAATATGTATTAAGGTGAACAATTTAGTACAAAATCTACACTCTGGTAGTTTAATCCTATTAAATTATTTTCAACCCGAAGATGTTAGTTTTTCTCTACTAATCCTAATTTATGTTTAATACTGAAAAAGCGCAATTTTTAATATCACATGATGGCTATCACATGTTGTGTTTTATTCTCTTATTATGTTCTTTAATTAATATTCTATAGATGTCTATAATCATTAATTATTTGTAAAAAGTAGATCTTTCTGCAGGTACGTACAACCCTTTATATACGGGGAGTTAGTTTATCGTTTGAATTTTCCCAGTACACCTGAGAGCTGTCTATGCCCAGATGTCGTCTTGGCTTTGGATCAAAAAACGTGATCTGCTAACAAGTTTTACTTTTACACCTGGTTATGACTAGTACATGTAGATAACATTATTTCCCAATGTGTGTATTTTTAATGCTTGCTGGAGTTAATTTTTAACATAATGGTTTAAATAAAACTAAACCCTATAAGAAACTTTATACTTTTACAATTATTTGCTTGATTCCCTTGTAATGCTGGTTAACTTTATATAGTTACGTTATTAGGAACAATTAATGTCATGGTTAGTATAATGTAAAACTTATTATAACATCTCATACTTAAAAAAACACTAAGACTATGCAAGAGGTGAGAAGAAAATACGAATTTTAAGACGTGTAATAAACTTAGATAAAATAAAAACTTACGCATGCTTGGCCATAAGATATAAGATGAGAGCAACAATCTTAACTTAGCGGCCTCTCCTAGCGCTTTAGCAACATAAGCGATATAAATTATGTTCACTATCAGCTTCGTTTAATGATGATATTTTATAATTGTGATAGTTTCATAAATTATTTTCAAAATAATGATAATTCCAGCGGGAACTATCTTAGGTATATAGTAGTACTTTAGGTAGTAGTATCATAGGTGACCGTTACACTTTAAGTGTATTCTTAAGTTGGGAATAATTTATATGAACAATAATGTATATAACCTGATCAAGGATGCGAACCCCAAACCTACGTGGTGTCAACAGTCAGTATAAATACCAAGGATCTTGAATAAAGGGGATGACGCATTAAGGAACTTTTCTGACCCCATGGAAGTTGTATGAGATAGAGAATTAGAAGCAAAACTTACCCCTTCCCCTTGATTATAAAGAAAAAAGCGCCAACACAGGTTTTGTAGCAAGGTTGTCGAGTTTGCTTCTCAACTTTCTTCTGTGCTTCTCGTGATTGTTACATTTGTGGTGCTTGTTAAGTCATTTGTGCTATATAAATTTTAAATTTTGGAATATACTTTGCCTCTTCAGTGAGTGATAATTTAAGCGTGTTTTGTTATAACCTCTCAAGCAATAAACAATGGAAACCATTGTGACGTAAGTTTGCCTCTGAATTTTAAGACCTGCGCTGTTTTAAGAATGTAAGCATGCGCAGTTTGTATCAAGCATGTGCAGTTTTTGACGTGTGTTTCGTGTTGAATTCTCTCTATTTTATAGTTTTCAATGGGGTCACTTGTTTGTATGGCCAATCGACTTAGTGCGTCATCCCTTTATTCAAATCCTTGATAAATACTGACGCTTATACGACCTTGACCTAGGATGCGGCTCTTGTATTACTAAGATAATTTTACTTCAGAAAAAGTCTTAAGAATTATTGCCGAAATGTCTCTTTACGTGACAGTGTTTTATCTTTTTATCATTCAACGCGAAAATAAATTAATGTATGATAATTAGCTGAATTAATGTATGATTATCAAAGGTATTATTATATATTTTCCAAACAAATGTTGGAGAGAATAAGAAGCGAGAAATAAGCATATTTAGATTGTATTTAGAATTGTAAACAGAATGCGTTTAATCGCATGCTTATATTTAGGCGTATTACTCTAAACAAAATAATCAAAAAAGTATTTCAATTACTATCTATAATTAGTACAATTTGTGCATAATTTTGTACTTTCATAAATTTATGGCACGGATATCTTTCCTTATTCATTGTTTTGAAATTTGTTTACGTGGTAACTTATCCCTCCTCACATCAGATTCGCTACGCTATACTTACTCCTTCGGACTTGTTTTTTTATGAAAATTTACATTTTTACTGAGTCATAATTGCCAGATAATAACGTCATAAAATAATCATTTCCTGGGTAACACAACCAATACTAAAAACTGATTTTGTACTAAGTTTCCTCCAGCATAATACAATGAGAGCAACGATGAAAACAGGTACATACGATACGAACACACTACACACACACAAACATATAGACAGACAACTTTGTGAAAAACACTTAAAAACACTTAAAACAGACAATTCCGGTGACATCCGGTTACATATTTTTTTAGCAAATACACAATACTTTTCCTATATACCTATACGGATAAATGATAAAAAACGTTTTTTTTTAAAGTTATTTTTACTAACTAATAAGAATCAATATACTAACTACCTCACAACATACAATTAAAATGTAAAGCGCCACTATATTAGCACCTTGTTAATTGGCTCATGCATATTATTGATAATTAAAGGAAATAAGGAGGACGCGCGTGTTCGTGTAATACTGGCTTAGCATTGGTATGATAATCTAATTACTCCGATAGTTTGCATGAAATGAATGAATAAATTGTCGTTGCTATTTCTTTTTCATTGAACAGGTAATTAAATTAGCGACCTTATTAATTGTTATCTGCGGTTAATCGGCATTGGTCAACTTATTTTAAAGTCAGCCTCACTGTATTTATTTTTGCAAATAATTTTTTTTCTTGTTACAACCAAGTTGTTCTTTGCTTTTAATTGTATTCATACATTGGTGTTTCCAATCTACCAAGTCACATGACTCGGTAGATTGGAAAATGTATAAATATAATTACCATATGGGTAATTATATTTACCAATATGGTAAATATAATCAAATATATTGTGATTGGTACCAAATTATATCAATCACAATATATGGTTGAGATTAGTATATACCAATCATACTAATAACAATATGGTTTTGATTGGTATATACCAATAAAAATAATATTTTTATACCCTGATCACTGGTCTGATCACTTTTATTTACCATCAAGAGAAGTTCTAATTTCAAGTTCACTTTCAAGATATGTTTAAAAGGTGGGGTTTCTTGTCTTTTTCGATCTTAATTTAGTTAATTTACCCTGAATACGCTCTTAATTAATTTAGGGAATACCCAGACAGAGATATGACAATATTATCCATATCATTTATTAAAGTATGAATTTTATCTATTTTCCACAATACGTTCAAATACAACTTAAATTCTGCTAAAGCAGAATTATTGGTGAGTGTTTTAGCAAATCGTCAAAAAAGGAATACGTTTTCTACATACTTGTTTAATAATATTGCAATTGTTAAACTAACGTATTACTGACTACCATATATTTAATTTAAGACGTTATTTTGAAACATTTATAGATGGCTTAAATGAAATTTTAGTGTATTATTGATAAATAATGTCTTACATTTTTCTTTCTTACGTGCTAAAATAAACTGTTAAATTGTTTTAATTTTTTTTATTATAAAAATGTTTATTTAAAAAAACGTATTTTTTTATGAATTTTATGCATGATATCTTGTACTAACGTTTAACTTTAATTTCACTTAATCTTTTCTGTAAAGCAAAGAAAAATGAAATTACTTGAGCGAAATAAAGTGTAAATGTTTGTATGTGAGTGCTTATTATTTTACTATGAAGTACCTACGTTTAAGAAAAGCTTTATATAATGGATTATTAAGAATAATTGTACGGAAATATAGAGTGCTTTATTGTTTCTTCTCTTTGGACTATGCAGTGTATGATTAGACGCTATAAGAAAGGATTAATAGGGGAATAAAGATGTTTACTAATACGTTAAAGAATAAGGACATATACGTCATAATTAGACGATAATGACGTCAATATTTTAACTTTTACAGGTATAACCCTTTAGATAATGATTTAATTGATGAGTTAGAACTTGAAAACTATTTAAAGATAATTGGCAGATTGGACACTGGTAAGATTATCAAAAATGTAATATGGTTATTAAAATTAAAAAGAAAATATAAAATAGGTAAATTTAAATTGTTAAAACAGCCAGTGCCTAGGCATTTGTCAAATTAAGTAATATTAATTTTACTGGGCTAATATCAAATTTACTAACTACATAATTGTAAAAAAAATCGGGTACGGGTTATGTCGGAACTTTCCCTCTCTCATACGGTCCATCCTCACCACCACAGACTCACTTCAATCGTCCTCAGAATGTAAAAAAATCGTAATATATAAACTAGAACATCTTCGGTTGCTTTGTTTATCTTCAGGCAAGAAATGTCTAATTGTAAGTATAATTGAGGAAATAAAAAATCAGTCTATAGGTGTCGTTGTGCTATTCAGAAAAGATTTATTTTATGAAGTTTTAACAGCAATAATGACAGCGAAAAATTCAAAAAAAATCATAAAACACGGAAAAATGATGCCATCGGATTGAGATTTGACACGTAAGTAGCCATGTGTATGACTAACATATTTGCCAAGACTTATTTCATTATAAGCATTAGTTCAATTTTTATTAAGTAACTTCTGTACGTTTTTTTGAAAAATTCTATAAAATCGAAAAGCAATCTAATTGAGTTTAAATTTGGTTCATTTGTACACCTTTCGTTTCAGTGCGACAAGTACATCCATGATTTTTGTTAGATCATAAAATTTAAGCAGCATCGAGCGTGTTCAGTGCCTGGATGGGTGACTGCTGAGATTGAAACAGACGTATTTTCTATCTGAAGACGAGAAAATGCAAGTCCGAAGACGTGTTGTGAGCAAAGCGAACTCAAATTAGGAGGATGAGCGTAGCGAATCCTGTGTGATGAGGAAAACTTCCGAGGTACCCCGTACCAGTTTTATTTATTTTATTCATGCGATGTGTCCAAACAACATAAAACTTTATTGTAAACTTTATTTACAATCTCCTCTAAGTTTTTCCTAAAAAAAATGAAATGGAAAAAAATGAAAAATATTTGTAAAGACAAATTATCCCTGGGGCATAATAGGAACGATCTTAGGTATATCTCCTACCTACTTTAAGATCTTCCTACAGTGCCCCAATCCTTTTTTGGCATTTTTTAGTTTTAAGTTTGGGGGCTCCGGGAGATATCTAGGAAGACACTCTTCTAAACTCTAAGTACGATTCAAAAGTATAAAATCAAACAGAAAAGCTAGAAAACGTGTGATTTTCAAAATATTTGAATGCATGCCTAATAAGACCACGCTAAAAATTAGCTCATATTTAGGTAAATATTATAGTATGATCTCTCTGTTCAAAGTTGAGATCATTCAACTATATTAACCGTTCCTAAAAAGAATATTACTTTTAGTGTCCAACCTGTATAATTACAGGTAGCTTTATATTCTTTTGAAAACTCTAGCTTCACCCAACTGTGAAGCTATAAGAGTTCTGTCCAAGGAAAAATATAATCCTACTTAAGTATAGACTCTACTTTTTTAGCTTAGAAAATGATGGTATCATTTTTTAAATTATATTTTTTATTAAGTTACTGTATTACACTTTAATAGTTAATTATGATTTTTAAAACAATTTTCTTTATACATAGAAATTGTTATATAAAAATTAAAATTTATAATATAGGATGTATTTTTTGAAGCTTGAATAATAATAATAATAATAATTTAGATGGTTAAGTTAGTCGTCAAAACATATTTTTTTATCTTTGAATTATCTCTTTTATTAAGTCAATTGCAATTTTTTAATTTGTAGCTACATGACAAGAGTGCATATCATGATTTTTTATGTATAATTATTATTTTTAATTATTAGTTCCTATAATTAAAAAATTGTATAAATAATATTAAATTTAACTGAAAATATTGTTTATTCTCTTCTTTTGTTCAAGGTTAGGCGTACACATGTTTTTTGGAAGGTGGATACCTTATACTTGTACATTTATTCCCTTTTAGTCTAAAAAAGAATATTATATATATAAATAATAAATAAAAATATATATATATATATATATATATATATAATATATAAATATATATAATAATATATATATATATATATTTATATATATATATATATATATATATATATATATATATATATATATATATATATATAATATATATATATATATATATATATAGATTATTTTAATTTTCCTTGTTTATATTGTAGATATACAATAGAAAAAGTAATGTCTTGGCAATAAAAATCCGAAACCTAAATTTCACAAGAAGCATCCATTTTAGAGTTTTTAAGACCTTCGTAGTAGTTTTTACAATAAAATGATACGTATAAGTTTTAAAAAATTATTAAAAATCGAAAAAAGACACGATTTCATACGGCTTGTAAATCCACGGTTTTTTGGTTACATTTTGTTTGAACTGCACCAAGCTTGGTCTTCAGATGGATGGGTGACCGGTGTTATTAAAACTGATGCTTGCTGTAACTAAATTATTTGATAAACTAAACTATGCATTAAGCGATTTTCAAATTCTGAGAAGGACCAAAGCGAGTCCCAAGTAGTAGGAATGAGCGTAGCGAATCCTTTGTTTTTATATGCTTGTTTCAGCTATGTAAATGACATTTCGGCGAAACCATCTTTGTGAACTAAGACAATGTAAGGTGGGAGACGTGGTTGTTGTTTTCTCAGAACAATTCGGGTTCCAACTTTTTATTCTTTGATCTACTTGCAGTAAGTAATTGACCCAAAGCAAGTTTGAGAAATTTGATTTTCAGTTGCAGAGGAACTCTGTTTATTTTTAAACAACCTTACATTTTTCAACCCTTTTATTCCTTGTTTAACTTTAATTTTCCTTTCTACTTTTATTTTTTATAGTGAGTTTTAAGATTTTTTACGAGGTTAAAAAAGATTCTGGCTGAGTAATCAGTTTTCTAAAGGTTTCTTCTTTAAACAGTTCCTGCAAAGGTTTTTTAGAAGTATCCTAAATGAGGGAGTAAGAATATACACTAAAAGTATACTTCTACTTCTAAAAACCTTTTTGCTTTACTCGGGCCTAGCGTTGGGTTCTGCAAGGCTTGCAGTCAAGGGTGTAAGCATACACTTAGCTCCATTGTGGATAAACAGAGTCAAGTAGTAAAAGGGCCTTAGCGCTCTTACTGGGCACATTCTTACTGCACGGCTTGGATAGTAAAACTCTCCTTTTAAGTAAATATCATTACTGTAGCCTCATTTTGTTAAAATATGATGAAGTATTATCTTATACTGCGAGCTAAATTATTATTTACTCATCACTCAGCGAATTTACTTTGCTATGTTATCTGTGTCTCACTTTATGTAGTTTTACTGTATTTAATTAAACTAATTAAAATTATCGAAATATAACAACATACTCTAACAAAACCCCCTGTAGACAACAACCATTCCGAGTGGTATTTTCTCTGATAATTTTACTTGATTTTTCAACTCGTATTTAAAATTAGCTTTAAAATTACTATTATGTTATGTAAAAGGTCCAACCACATTTTCAAACACTTATTCTAATTGTTGGAATTTTTGAACTATAAAGAATAATAATGCTTAGTAAAAGAACAAAAAAATGAATTTTTCTTTGGTCTGTTGCTGTTTCGTTTTCTCTAAATATATGACTAAAAGAAGAAAAACTTTATCATATCATTACTAAGTTTCAATTTTACGAGAAAACTTTTTACTTACAATTTCTTCTTCCTGAGGAAATCTTTGAGATTAAGTTACATTTTATTTAAATAATAACTCGGTCAAATTTATTTAAACATAACTGCTTTTCTTGGTATTTCTTTTTTAAACGCGTCGGAGCAAAATAAACGGAGAGTATTCAAAGAAGGTATTGTTTGGTATCCAACCCTGTCTTTAAAGTTTGACGCGGTAAGTTCGAAAAAGGCGACAGCCGGACAGAATAGGAGCAATCAGCCTCCCCCCTATCATCAGACTTAGGGTTAAAGTCGGTTTAAAATTAACCCAACTCCCCGGTGGGGTCCCTGCAATTCACTGTAGGGGGTTACAATCCCCTCCTGATTGTCTCGAGTTTTTAAAGTGAATAACTCTCTTTTGGTCCCCGAGGATGCCTCAAGGCTCTTCCCTTTCAAAATGTCGTTAGCAGCTAAAATGGCTCAATTCTAGTTGTTTTAATTTGACCGCAGAATTGAAGGGAGTTTCCAACCTCAGGAAAATAATTCCACTCTGAACTTTAATGAATGAAAATTATTACTTTCAACTTTTTATTGTAGTTTAATACAACCGGAGAGCAAATGGTTGCCAGGACTTCATTATGAGGTTTGATTCGTGTTAAAATAACAATCCCGCAATTTTGTTGTAAACCATTTTTATTTACTTGATCCTATTGCGACTTAACTGTTAAGGTCTTTAAACTACTACTAATCATTCTCAGTACTTATAAATATATTTCAATGTAGTAAAGTAGTGAAGTACTACGAAGTAACTCTTAGCAGTTTTTTGTTTTTTTCTAATGTTGAAAGAATTATGGCTCTTTTTGTTCTACACACAGAATTTTCGAAACCAAATTCGATTAAGTCTTAATAGAAAAAAGTGAGCTATTTGATTTATTTGACTACTTGTATAGAACATAAAAATGATTATGAAATTGTATACTATGAAATAACTACTGTTTAAAGTATGATGTATACAACATCTTGCCCTTATCAAGTTCTTTCCTTTGCTTCTTACAAAGGTTTTTACATTTATAAATCGTATTGTTTTATCTTTTCACCAAGAATTGTTAATGTTCAGAATTCTTCTTGTTAAAACCTCGATAACACTTCGTTCATTAAGCTTAGGATTAGGTGTTATGTTTTGCTGTAGTTTCGACTAGGGTTGCCGCAGTAACGCCATATATTCCCCTTAATGTATTGATCAAGTAAAGGTAGTATAGTTTTTTAAGTAGTAGTATCGGGTTGCCGTGATTAAAGCCATAACGTTATAACTCTGGCAGGTCCTACAACTAATATTGGCCCCCCTTGTAGATCTCATTCGTAGATTAACCACTGGTCAGCTAGTTCTAACAAAGAAAAAATTATACTTTACCAACTTGAAAAAAAGTACAACATTTATTTTGTTCCCCACATCAGTCAATGTTATTCGTAATTATCTGATGGAAAATTGTTTGTAGCGTGGTGTTGGCTTACCGAATGTAAGGAAAGTACTTGATTTACATCTGATAAAATGAATTTGAATGGAAGTCAGCGAAATGAGTTAGTATGAGTCAGAAACTGGTTTCAAGACTCATTTCAAACATAAAAAGGTAAGCTATTGTATGAGATAATTTAACATAATTTCTAAAAGTTGTACCGTCTTTAATTAATTTAACAGGAGTTTGTGTCTTACAGAGTTGTAATAAAACGTCGATTAAAGTGATGTTTTAGCTGTTTCCAAGCAATTAATCAGAAATCAATCATCTCAATATAAAACTGAAATATCTTTCAATTGCTCAGTTATACTTCCTGAGTATTTTTAGGAAAAGGATTTGATTGATAAAACGGAATAATTGCAACGTACATATTTATAAAGTCTTAAACATTACAAACATAGAAAAGATTCACTTATACATGCAACCATCCATATGAGGATTAGGCCATCATCCCCATACAGTAATCTAATTACGGTTGCATGTCGGTTTAATTATGATTCAATAGTTTTTTTTAACGACTATATATTAAAAATATTGCATGGTTCACCCATGCTGTCTGCATAAACCAAATTCATCTTTGAATCCACGTGGATCAAGTTATTATTATTATTTTGAAATGAAACGGATAATTCTGGTTTCACCCTGGTATCGGATTTTTTTTGCAAACACAATACTTTTCCTGTATACCTACGGTATAAATGAGGAACAGTAAAAAGGTGTATATTCGTATGTGTTTGCTTATTATTATAGAATTATCTTATTAAATATCTTATATAGATTACTGTCTTATAAATTTAGTTCATTTTAATATTATTAGAAAAATTTTCCTTTAACATTCCTGAATACCCTTCTAAAAAATACCAATAAATATATTCATCTACATAAGGCTGCAAAATTAGTCATTACTGAACTCTTTTAAGGTGCAAAATATCATTTTGCCAACACTGTCGACATAATAGTATAAAAACAGTACGGGCAATTTTCTAGGTAATACTCTACCTCTTGGAGTTATGGTACATTAAATATAATGGTAAAAAAGTCAAACACCTAGGAGGAGAAATGAATGAGTCGAGGTAATGATGTTGCAGGTTATTAAGTTAATTCGGTGTTTTCGACTTTTTAAACATGATTATTGTTATAATAATATTTTCTTCGTATATTACTTATAATCGATCAATTATCAAGTTTTAAACATTTTATAAAATACCTAATTAAATTTTACATATTTTTATGTATTTACATATAAATAAAATATTGGCAACATGATATTCATGGTTTTTTTAAAATTTTGACAGCTGTTTATGAATCGTCAGCTTAGAATAATACTATATATATAGAAGGAGCATATCTGATAACAAAAAAGCCGGTTCGCTGGTGGTCTTAAGTAATGCTGCCTCTGTAACAATATACAATTTTTTTTATAACAAAGTTGGCAAACATCCGGTCACTGGATTATTCTGGTCTATTATTAGTTAATGCTCGATTAATTTAAATACTAACATTAAATTTTGGTGCATTATACATTTTTTAACATTATAAATTTGTATTTAATGTTTTTTTAATTAAAATATGTTAAACGTAGTCCTTCGTCAACTATGTAGATTCTGTATCCGGCTACACTTTTGTGTATCCGATTTTATTAAATATTTATTTATTTTATTAAATATCTAGCAAAAGTATATAACGAAATTATATTTATTGTCTTATGATGTTTCTCATTAGTGAATATTTTGACACATTTATAAAATATTTTGTTGTTGTTAAGGTGTACCCCTACTAGTAAAACCCATAGAGATATATACTAGAGGGCCATAACCTATATAAATGACAAGAACATCTTTACCAGACGTTCTGGGTGCTGTAACATCTTTAAAGCAATATTTGCTGCCTCTAAAATCTCATAGCAAGTGATTGAAAACCATTTTTTACTTGCTTTATTAAGTCAAAAGTTCTTATTTTAATTTAATAATTTATTCTTATCTTTATTTATTGCTGTAAAGATTAAACATAACATTTTAATAAATAATATTCTTTAGTTTAATTTTCAGCTGTAAGTAGGTAAATAGTATATGCTGCTATGCAACAAAGGAAACACTGCATACTCGTGTTAGCAATTACCTCATCACTTACCTCTGCAGGTAATCACCTTTTGCCTGACTCGGCTTCGCCTCGGTTGAAAATTTCCAAGCCTGCCCTCGCTCTGCTCGGGTATATTAAACTAGCTGCGAAATTCCATTTTTGCTGCCTAGTAGCGTAATATACTACATCCATCCTGGTTCTACCTCTACTTTGAATTTACATTAGGCATAAATTTATACCCTCATGTCCAAAAATATAATTGATATGGAGTTAGAAATTGTGGTAAAGTCAGGGGTTGAAAAATAAAAAACTTGTCAAAGGGTGGCAGGTTAGATAGAGAAAAATACCATTAGATATTGAAGGTGGGGGGCAAAGTCTCCATGGTCACGCTCTGGTAAAATGAAAAGGCGACAAATGAAAGGCCTGGTTTGGGATGTCATTAAGAAAATGGCTCTGCTTACTGGACTAGAGACAACTTTAACTCAAACTTAGACCTTGATAAATTACTGTATTTTATTTTTTATTTAGTTTTATATTTTACGCAGTTCACAAGAAAATGTTGTAATAATTATTTCTTTTAAATTTACAAAGAATGTGAGAATATGGTATAGAACGATTATTATTTACATTAATCAATCTTGAAACAACTTGCTTTATTTAACGTATGTTTCCTATGTTAGATATTTTTGAAAATGCTATATAGTATAGAGGTATATATAGTAAACGTATTGTGTTTAAACTAATAATCCGAAACCGAGATTTATCTTAATTATCCGTTTTTGCTATTATCTAGTCTCTTGAGAGTTTTGACCAGTTGTAGTCATTATGTGTTGTCTTGTCTGTTATAGTAGCTCCCAGTTTATAACTTATTAGGTCTAGTTGTGCTGTAGTGAAAATATTTTTTTATATTGCGTCATCAACCGGAAATTAATGACTTATTATCGAATAACTATATAAATGCTTTTTTAAAAAATTATTTAATATCGAGCAATAATCCATTGAGTTGAAATTGTACATGGATCCATTACATGACAAAGTTTCGTTTAGTTAAGGAAGTATAATTTAGTATAAGGTTTTGTATGAAGGCTCCCGGATGGTGAACGCTGCAAATAGAACGAATGTATTTACTATCTAAAGACGAACAAAGCAATCATGCAAAGACGTGAGGATAAGTGTATGAAACCGATAGGGAACCCCGGACCCAATTTTTTATGTTGGTTCACGTTTACTTATCATGTATAGAAACAACCCACCCCCCCCCCCCTGGGAGCCCTTGTTGTGGGCCCGAGATTTCTAATAGGACTCTAATAAATTGAATTATATTTTAGCTTTCGTAATTACTTTTTTTTAAGTTCGCTGTTATATGCAAGCAAAAAGTCCCCTTCCTCCCTAATGTTAATGGTCATTTATTAAAAAGAGGTCTGGGAAATATTATACTAAAGGAAACATGGGAGGCAGGGCAGAGTTGAAAGTGAGGTCATGTCGTCGAGAGTAATAATAATAACAATTGTAAACATCTGTTGAGCTCAGTAAAACATTGTGCCTTATTGCTTTATAGTCTTACTAATCCTTTATGTAACAATGTTCCTCTATTTCATACTTCCTCTTAGACATGTTATTCATTGCTAAAGCATAGTAGTATAGACGTCCTTCCTACAAAACTTCATTTAAGTATTAATATCTTGAGCGACTATGCTGAATTTATGAATCTCCTGGTTTGATGCTTTCTAAACGCCTCAATGTAACTCTCTTAATTTAGTGAATACATTGTATTAATTCGTCTAAGAGGTGCTCTGGGGGTTAAAGGAATACAGTTAAAAATCATAAATTATTTGTAATTGACGATACTTGAACGGTATCGTTATAAACAGATATGAATGCGATTAATTCTTTCCCCGATTCTTTAACTTTGTAATCGTTCGTGTGTCTCCTTGATAATATCACTTGTAAATATTTTTTAATGCTACTGGGCTTCGAGAATCATTTATAGTTGACAATGAAGCTATGTGTACATAGATAAGTCCAGAATAAGTGTAACATTTGTCATCGATGAAAGAAGGGTTATAAAAAAAGGTACGATTTACTCTGCATAACATATCAGAACCATTCCCTTAACTCACAGCAGTTTGAAATGAGTTGCTTATAGATAAAAAATAAAAGCGTTTCGTTTGTTTCTTTTCTTTTTCCTCATTTTTCCAAAAATCAAGATTTCATCTGAATTATGTGTTATCTGTGATTTTCATCAGCATTGTCAGGTGTTTTCAAGACTTCCTAAATAGTTTCAACTGTTTGTTTGTAAGTGTGTGTGGGTTTGTTATGATCTTAGCTCCGAGTGTGTTTATGCTATAATTAATATTATAAGTTTCTGTAATTAATAAGTCAGCAACAATTTGAAGAAAAATCTGTTTGCTTTAATTGAATTTGTTCAGTACTAATTATACAAGTATTAAAACTATTGTTTTGTCGGATCACTAGGGTTGATCAGAACTTAGTTTATGGAAACGATCACTGGGAATGAAACAGTCAATAGTATGCCTGAGGACGATCGAGCGATTCCAAAATCATACTACAATATAAATTAAGTTATTTTGGATTTTATCAACACTATTTCAACCAAAATATATAGGTCCGATAAATTATCATTTACCAAGTATATTAATCCTTAACAAGAATTATTTTAACTTTAGTTGGTCAATTCACGAAGATATTTTACGCCTGATCAGAGCTAATTGAAATTTTTAAAAAAATGACAATTGTTAAGAATATAAAAAAATTACACGAAGGTAACTTTTATTTACAAAAAAAAATAAAAGTCTACATTTAAAATTAATAAATTGCATATAAAAATATCTTACTAATAGGGAAAACAATTTTCCTTGTTCAAATCAATTTGAGATCCTTTCTCCTCTTACTGGATCTTTGCTTTTTAAGATTCGTTTGTAAGAGACCCTGGATGTCTTATTTTAATTAGAACCTTAATCAAGAAACCTTGTATTGAACTACTTACTCTTATAGGCTATAAATTAACACGTGTCATTGAGATAAAGGATGGTAGCAGTATGTAAACTTGGTCTGAATGAAAGGCGTGTAAAATCTTATTACTGAGAATGTATTTTTTATTCGATATAATCAGAGCTAAATACACTGAGATAATCAGGACGAAGACAATCAGACTCCAATCTGATAATGCAGACGTTGACAAAACCCTTGCCTCTGGCTTATACTTGGCTTTTTAAAGAGACTTAGTTAAGTCTTTAACTTTTCTCTCAAGGGCTTTATACTTTACACCATCGCGATCTTATTCTACTTTACTTCTTTTTAAACGAGTTTTATTTTAAATATAAATTTATTTTGTACATTTTAAATTTGTAAGCCAGACGGTACATTACTTGTTAGCCTTCTAATTCAAATGTTTTTTATTAGTACATAGTATTTATTACTTTACGAACAGTTGTTACAAATGGTTTCGTGTTTTAGTACGCCACTTGCCAAAATACAACCTAAAACCTTTGTTAACTCTTTTTGCTAAAGCAATTTTGATTTTAGTGAATTCTTATCAGAAGTGGACGCTTATGAAATTGTCGGATGGCGGAAGTGTTCAGTTTTGCCTTCTGGTACCAAAAATGTATTAAGTATATCGCTTCGTCTTATGCAATATTCAGTAATTCAATATTTTCTTTTGACCTGAGACGTAGATAGCAGAGTCTCAGACCTGAAAGATTTTGAAGTGGTAATATAATGCTAAACATCTCTAATTGAACTTGGTTTCTTACAAAAAGTAGAGCTTTTATTGTAGCTATTTGAACAAGAAATAATTTATATCAGAAGTATGGCTTTCTTGTGAGACCTGTAATATTTATAATTCATGAACGAAATTTTATGTTTAAAAAGTAATCAGCTTAACATAGGTCTCACCATCATTGGCCCAAATTTGATAATAAGAATACTAGATGAGTTGAGAAACCATATGAAGTTATTGCAGTCACGACGAACTATTCAATTTTAGATTTAAAATTCTCTTGGAAGTATGATATTTCCTATTACCTATAACTTAAAGAATTCTTAGAGAGCGCTTTACCTGGCCTTATTTTGTTGCTGATTCTCTTTTTTCTCTAATAACAAAATGTTTGAGTCAAAGTGTTTCAAGAGCATATGGCTTAAATAAATAAATTTATTAATATCAGGATTATTTATTTTAACCTAAATAAAATGTTATAAAAATTGAGACAAACTTAACTTGGAATTTAAAACACTAATATTAGCAGTTTGACTGATAATAACAATAATTATAATAATGTACTGTTCTTTTTAAAAATTAATTTGATAGGTAGGATTGTGAGATAAGTACACACCTTGCGGAAGGCTGTAATATTAATCAATAATATAACGTATTAATGAAGATAACACGCTTTTAATGCAACAATATAATAAGCTTATTAAGTTAACATCACGATCTATGCACAGAAAGCTGTATGTATCATAGAGGGAGAAGAATTTGATTATTTTCTGACGCGTATAAAAAATACAAGGATGAAAATATGTTTAAGTTCTTGAAAAGGAGTAGCGCCGCCAGATCTCATCAGGGTTTAAATTAAGTGATTTTTAACATCGGTTCTTTCTTTTTATGAAAAAATCGTGACTTGATCTTGAAGAGACAACCACCTCTTTAAATAGTCAATTTTTCAGTTGGTAATAGTTATTTAAGTTCTACTATTAGAACTTCATATAATTATTTGTTTAAATTTATAGCTATATTTTCAAGTGAAGGATTGATTATTAATTTGCAAAAAATGAAAAAGTGAGAAATTGAAAATCAATTGCGGTCAGACTATCATCTATACCGGATGTGAGGGAGGGGAGAGATGGCAGATAGTGATAGGAAAGGTGGATAGTGGACTGGTGGAACTCGTCGCGTCTCTTCGTGGGAGGGTGTGTCCTAGGGCTACGCGTGACCCTCCACCCACTCGAATGCCCTCTACAATATATAAACTGTAAATAATTAATTTCCATGGCTTTATATAGTCCTAGGATGCACTTATAAATCTGACTATTTCTCCGCACCTTTGTACCGGTATCTAACCCAGTCATCATCTCGTCAGCTAGACCTTAACACTGCCAGCGAAAATAACCTAGAATTATAACTTTCATAACTCTTCAACCCGGCTAATCATAGTATTGACGCTACATATCAAATTTACCGCACACGTAGCCCTACTATTTGCTCTTTATCCGTCTGACAAGGTGAGGTCATAGAATAAAGCATATGAAGTGTGAATTTAGTGACGTACCATTTCCCTCTAGGCCAAATTATAATTTTCAGTTTAAATTTAATAAAAATTTTCTTATTCCTCGCTTGTAGCACTTTTATCCATTATATCGTAAACATTTTAAATTATGACTTTGGTATTGTCATACAATTATACGAAAGGTTTCGTGGCGAACCTCATTAACTCATAATAAATAAGCTTATTATAAAATAAAACAATAGCCTGAGTTAATGTTAGAGATAAATTAAAATGTCTATTAGTGAAGTTGTTTTTTGCAAAGCAAATACCTCTTATTGTGTTGGGTATAGATGTTTATACCTCTTTGAATTCTCGTATTTTATAATTTATTTAATTCTTTTCTTCTCAATGGATTTGGGACAATATAAGCACGGGTACAAGTATAGAAACTGATTTGGCTGAATGAAATCATTTATACTCCGTGCGACAAAATAGACAAGAATAGTATCTTAATGGATACAACAAAAGATAAAATTATATGGACCTATAAAGCCGTAAATGAGAAAAAGCCGTAAGTTAGACGAGCTTGTTTCAAGACAATTGAATGATGCACATCTGTGGCCTTGTCTTTACTACATGGTTTCAAGTTTTGGGTTTTACACTTAGCCTTTTATTGTAACTTCTCCTAAACCATAAAACCAAACCATAGTGTGGTGTATAAACTATTATTGGTATCTTCAGAATAAAATAAGTTTAAGTATTTTTTAAAATTTTGCTTGTTCCTTAAATGCATCCGTCACTGTCATTGGTAATTATTGAATAACTTCATTTTTCTTCATTCTTGTCCATGGGTGTTTAGTGTCTTAGCCTATAAATATCATGATCTGTAATAATTTATATAGGCCTTATATTCACTGAGGAGGTAGCTACCATTCTGAGATCGTAATTTGGTCTTCTTGACTTGAAAAATCATTAATGAACTCTTTTAAATTCCCAATTTAATTAAATGGGCTCTTAGTCCCACCAAAAATATTTTTATCATTTCTTCGTATGTTTTTGTATTGTTGATAAGTAGTTCTTTCTTGTTTTTTGCGTATTAAACATTTGAAGCTCTATTGATTTGGCAGTATGGAGTTGGCTAATTTGTAAAATATATAATTGCTTTATAATACATGTATTCGGAAAGTCCTTCTGTTCGTAATGACAATTCTTAGAGTAGCCTATAAACGTCGTCAAAAAAAGTATCTCTATGCATAAGGCTTATTTCTCTAATTTTATGTTCAATTCTTGAAATAGTCGTCCCTCTTTACTTAACATGTTTATAATAATATAATAGTGTGTATAAAGTCCTAAAGGTATTGTTTTTAAAAACAAACCAGTTGTTGTGAAAAGCTTAGGGCTATATTGAGAATTGAAAATGTCTTCATTGTAAATATAGAACACCTTAACAAACAATTATATGGATCCGTAACAAAACGTGTTTCATTTACAACGTCCTGTTTTACTAAAACAAAAGGACTCTCGAGTTTTTATAATCTTCTTAAGTTTTTTAACTCCGGAAATCGAGTGAGCGAAGGCGAGTGCCAAGTGCCGAAACAGTCTGGGCTTGGCCCAAAACATCCTTAAACAATAGAGGGGCCGTGTTGGAGACCTATGATTATCTGGGGATGAATGGAACGAGGAGATACAATGCTAGAGACATCTTGTGGGAAGTCTTCATTCATGTAACAATACAACCTGCATCACATAAATCTTTATAGAAATAAAAAAAAATGTTTATACATATTATAAACCTACCTCAGTTCCATAGCATTCGAGATGGATCACTCTGATACTACCATAATCATACTTTGTACATCTTATCCTATTCTCTTTATTTGTACCTTATTATTATTTTTAATTACACTTATTTTCAATAAAATTTCATTGTGTTTATTATTGTTACTAAGTTTTATATAAATCTTAATTACATGTTCTGTCAAAAAAGGTAAAACATTTTGATGATTAATCATAAAACGTTTCCTTAGAACGACGCGAGCTTAACTCAACAATTTTTGTCTTATCCGTTCATTTTAAAACATATTGAATTTCTTAATGTATAGGAGTTGCATTTTCAAAATTTCAAATAAGTTAAAAAATAAATATATTAATAAATAAATTTAAAATAATGCAAGAAAAATATTATTTTATGTTTTTAAAAGTTTATTGGATGGCGATCGTTTTATAATATTGCATCTAGTGATGTGTTTTTTATAGAAGGTCTTTATAGTTTCAAGGAATGTTATGTATCATAATTATCTCTAAATTTAACCAAATATCTTCAAATGCCTCTCCTAAGTGAAACAAAACCTTAGATTTATCAATAATTTTACAGTGGTGATCACTGAAAGTTCTAAATATTTAACTGAATAACTAGATTCCTTCGAGGAAAACTAAATGGTTTTTTGGAGAAGTTTCTATAGGAAATAAAGTTTTCCGTATCAACTCGCAAATAACATTTTTAGCTTACTCGTGAAGCTCTAGTTTATCATTTTGTTTAAACAATTTTGCACAAAGTATAATCGAATTTATAATTTTTTTAACAATGCTGATCCCACTTTTTTTCTCTGCATAAATGATTTTTGTTTATTGTACATTAATTTTGATTATAGTATTTTCAACAACCTTTAAGTAGGTAATTTTCTACAGCTGGTTATTATAATTCACTATAATATTATTCTCGTTAAATTACTCAATATAAAACCCATCATTTTATTCAATTCGAAAATAGAATAATTTTACAAAGTAAACCAATTTCCCTTAAACATGTTAAATCAAAGTGGGTATAATTTATTTTCCGTATAATTTTTTGGTCTTGATAACTTTATATTAAAAGGATTCACAGTTATAGAAGCAGTAAAAAGAAAACTTTATTTTGTGATTGTTTTGAGTTTCCCTTGAGCTTGAAAAAATATTTTATAATTTGTATTCCAGATATATCGAGTGGTTTTAGGCGGCCAAGTCCTTCAGATGGTATACTAGTCAGAGGGTGACGGTTTTGCTGGATGAACACGAATTGCCCGTTTCCTTTATTACGGTTAATTGCTTTGAGATTCTTTGGTGGATAATAAAATATGGCTCCCGCGGCTAGAACACTGCCATCTAGACTATAATAATTATTGAAACGAAAAAATGGTAAAAGTGTAATTTAAAAAATGTAGTCTGTTTTGTGATTATTTGACATTTACTGTTGTGTCGTTTCTATCATAACATTTTAACTATGAAGACTAGCAATAATTTATATTAATAAACAGACAACTTACTATTATTCTATGTATAAAAAGTGTATATCACCTTGCGTGCGCCCCAAAAACAAATGATCAGTGATCATAAAGATGAGTTCATATACATTGTACTAAGATAATATGTTGTAACATATTGTATGTATTTGCTGAAATTAATAAATAAACTTATAGCTCGACAAAAAAGTAAAAAAAAAAACTTTACTAACTTGTTTTTTTTAAGGTAATAATAAATTTAATTTCGGTTTCGTTTGTTCAAATGTTCTTCTTTATGTTTTGAAAGATTTGTTTGAAAAAAATTTACGTAATATTATAAGGTCACAAAAAAAAATAAAAAAGGGTTTTTTGAGTGAAGGGGAGAGGTATAAAGGGTTAGAGTATAACAAAATAAAAATAAATAAAAAGATACCTGTATACATAGCCCACTGTATGTTTTCTTAAAGGCCCTTTACAGCCAACATTTGGGTTTTTTTACCGGTAGGGTACACAAGCGGACAAACAATGTTGTGTCCCAGACAGACATACAGACACACAAAAAATCAAAAATATTCTTTCGGGGACTACCTGTTTTAGAAAACAATATTATTTAACTTTATACATATTCATAACTTTAATTTGGTTGATATGAGAAACATTTAATTATTTTAAATTATTAATTCCATAAGTAAAATACTAAATGAAAGCATTATTCACAAAAGTTAGGTGCAGTTTTTTTTTACTTTCCCTTGTAAGGGATACTTTTATTTTTAAATAATTTGAAAAGTAAAATAAAATACAAGGTTTTAAAATTATTATAAAATATATTTAGCGGAAAGAGATGATATCATTATCATAGAGCCTTAATTTGGAAATATATTTGGTGAAGTTTGATAGTCTTATGGTGTTCTTTTAATTAGATGACCCCTTGATTTTAATATTCATGTATCACAACATAATAATTGACATAATTAATAAAGGACTAAGGTAAATAAACATACCTGACTAAAAGCCCACCTGAACTAAAAAAGACTAACAATAAAGTCATAATTTTAAAAAATGTTGTGCAAAATATTGTGTATTATAGAAAAAAGCTGCCAATAATGGAACCAGACTTCAGGCATCTCTACCTATTACATTAATATTTTAGGAACATTATATTTTTCTGTTTAAACAAGAGTGTTACAAGCACCCATTCATTAGTTTAAATATTTCAAGTATGCTAGCCACAGAAAGTGTCAAAACATATTACCAAAATTTTATATCAAGAACATACTAATTTTATTTTTTTCGTTCATATTTATTAAACGTTTAAATTGACGCGACCTGTTACATAATACGAGTATGACCTGACTTGTTAGACTAACCTCAAAATCAATTCAGTTTTCCACTTGAACTATATTAAAATACAATAAGTTGATTGATAAGTAAATCGTTCTAATGAGGAATTAGAAAGATTCGGGCACGGAGTACGTTGGTTCTTAGACTCACAACTCCAGACTTGCAATGCTCGTTTCATCAGAATATCATTTTTATCCAAAGATTAATTAATATACCATTGGCCTGGCTAAGCTGGATTTCTGAATAAAATGTAAATTGAAACTCTAGGGTAGCATTACTTTGGTCTAGGTGTCAAGACAATATCTAAGACTAGGGTGTAAATGACTAGGTATAGGTCTAGAGTGTCAATGACAACGTTAAGGTCTAGGGTGTCAAGACAAGATCTAGGACTAGGGTGTCAATGACAACGTTAAGGTCTAGGGTGTCAAGACAATATCTAGGACTAGGGTGTCAATGACAACGTCTAGGTCTCTAGAGAGTCACTGACCACTTTAGTGACATACCTATTTTGCCATTCTTTGAAGACGAGAAAAAAGATACCTAAGAGTAGACGATTAGGTTAGGTAAACGTTCGATACGACTCCGTACTCGATATTACCGAGTAGTCCGAAGACTTGCTGAACGTTTTTATAAATAGATAAAATCATAGAACATTAAATGGACTGTGCAGAGTAAGTGTTCCCCAATTGTATCACATGTCAGCTGTGGAGTAGTTGTGACGGTGCGAAAACAACTTAAAATATTTATTAATAATATTCAAACAACCATTATTCCTAGTATGAATTATAACCGTATTTTTGTCAATCATATTTTATACATATAATAACGCATCCGTCAATATAAATCAAGTCATAAAAATAAATCTATTATATTAAACAGGAAATTCATTTATGAGTTAAGTAACTTTGCAATCAGATCCTAAAGCTATTGTATTCAGTCTAATTATTTCAAATAAACACCATTACTTTTATACCCTTTGCTTTAAATTGGTAAATGCTGCTTTTAAAAAGATATTGCTTTCAGTCACGCATTTAAATGCACGTCATACAAAAATAGACACAATTATAATATAAAAATATTATACAAATAATAATGAAAATATTGAAGTTGATGTATTAAATTAAAAAGCAAAATAATTCAGGCCAAAATTCTAATTTATTGTTGTCAATTAAGTCCATAACTTTATCCCTTCAGAAATCAAATTTAATTAAAATTTTAAAACATTATAATCTAACATTTAAATGAAACAAAAATTTAAATACAAAAATCATTGGATTAAAGTCTAAGCAAAATTAATATCTATAGAGGAGATATTTACTTTAAACAAGATTAATATGATGTGCTTATAATCTATTAATATTATATTGATATGAAATATCAAAGTAATTATATTTATATATTTTTTATATTGCTAAATCAGATTTTTAAACTTGAATTAATAGTTATTATAACTTTTTAGAGCAGCTTGGAGTTTGACGAAGGCTTAATTTTATTGTTTAGCTTCCTTTCCACCTTAAAGAAAGAGAAAGGAAGGGAAAGGTTTGTATTGGTACCACGTCCTTCAGAAGGGACGTAAAGCCGGTGGTCTCGAGCCTGTGCGTTGTCAGGTACTCGTTAAAGATCTCTTACCCTAAATGAAACTAGGTATAGGCAACATTTAAGACTCTAATAGTAGATTCATTATAATACTATAGTAGTCTGCCTTGTAGTTTAAAGTGTATAGATGTTTGGTTTAATAGTCAGGTCACGTGTTGTTCCTAGTTTTCACTATACTATATAAGTCATGTAGTATGACTTATATAGTATGACTCTCATGCTTAAAAATGCATGAGAGGAACCATAGAAATTCACGACTCTTCTGTCTAGATGAGATGAAATATACCTACATTTGAAATTATAAGGAGTAGAACACTATCTTAAGGAGCTGGCAAAATGGGCCCA
This sequence comes from Microvelia longipes, assembly GCA_018340805.1. Taxonomy (NCBI): domain Eukaryota; kingdom Metazoa; phylum Arthropoda; class Insecta; order Hemiptera; family Veliidae; genus Microvelia; species Microvelia longipes. The sequence continues at coordinate 47,384,319 of JACMZG010000008.1, read as the reverse complement.
ACAACGTGGCCTACTTGCCTGGTAGTTACTACCACTCCATATTACTACTACTAATTAATAATAACTTGGTGCCAAGTATGACTGCTAGAATTTTAAGGCCTACGTAAACATAGGAACCAAGTGTTTGGATTAGATGATTGAATGACTTCTGTTAACAGTCATATTTTCTTAGCATTAATTACCATTAAATTATAACACCTTCAAAATTTCTTTACATTGTACTTCTTAGGTCCATCGTAGCAAGGACCTGAGTAATAGCACCCTATGCTTTGGGCAATCATGCCATTCTGAAAAGCAAGTGAGTCATTGACACCCTAGACCTAGATTTTGTCTTGACACCCTAGACCTTAACGTTGTCCTTGGCACACCACACACACACAATATATATATATATATATATATATATATATATATATATATATATATATATATATATATATATAACAAATTATTTACAACAAATTATTTTTGTCCAACTTATGTTTAAAAAATTATGTAGGCTATAAAATATATGTATGTTGAAATTCAAAACTATCCAAGTATGTTTTGAAGTTTTATTACATTCGTCAAAAAATTGTGCTGAGGGTTTAATGACGTCATAGATAAATCATTTTCCTTAAAGTTCAACTACACCTAAAGTTTGATTTTTGTATAAACACGAGCTATATACACATATGCTGACAGACAAATTAGTAAAAACAATTCAGGACAGGAGTATTAAAAAATGGATAACGTAGTTCAAAATCCGGTTTCGGATTTTAAATGCAAACACAATACTTTTCCATTATACCTACGGTGAAAATGAGGAAAAGTAAAACTAATAAAAAATTATATAAAGAGATTTGAAAAATCTCATATATATTGTTTAATCTGAATATTTACGAGGAGAATATAAAAATATTGTACAAATAAATGAATTTTGACGTTTTTTCACTATTTTCCATACCTGAGATAATATTGGGACATTTGGTCGATTGATTTATGCCCAGTACTATAGATGGAGAGAGGAAAAATGTTGTATTTTTTTGGAAATGAGCAATATTTTATATTGCTTTTGTATGAAGTTATATAGAGGCCGGTATCAGTTCCTACTCATCTATTTATTATTTTTGATTTGTCCAGTTTTTTTTCAAGCCGCGTGCCGGAGTGTAATCGCGGATAAATCAGTCCCTGTTTCTCCCACTCTAACTGATTCATATCTAAATTGGTCCCTCGTATTGAATCTGGTAAAAAAGCCCCGCTCCCGATATCGAGGGAAAATAAATTATTATATTTTTACTGCATGTACGTTTTTTTTTAAAAAAAAGTCCCGAAATCTGGTTTTTAGTGTTGGAAACAATTAAAACGAAAAGGCGATAAATTTGTTTTAACGTTTCAATTAGCAGAAGGCATTGTCGGCTGCTAAAAATCCACTTCTTTCCCCACAAGTGTTTTGTGTTTTGCATACTGAATTTTTGACTTCGTCCGATTTTTTATCGCCGTACATTACACCTGTATTGTCATTTGCATTCTATTATCGTTTACATTATAAAACCAAAAGCACGAAGCATATCCTCCTCTCACAGATTTAAAAAATAAACAGACCTAAAACTCTCTCTCTTACATCTAACTTTTACATCACTATAATTCAATTAGATAAAATTTAGATCACAAAACTTACAAATAAAATAAAAACCCCTAATTAATTTAAATTTGTAATCTCTCCATAAAATCAAGGATGCCCCTCCAGACCCTATAAAATACGTGGTGCTATAAATTTAACAAAGTAATTTAGATGTTATTTTGGAAACTGTTTCGCAGGACCTGTCTTTGATAATTGAATTACGTTATAAATATTTAAACCTATTCCACATCTTTTTGTGACTTTTCAATTATGGCTTACGGGACTTTCACAGTGCTTGTAATGGTGCATACCAGCAGTTCTATTATAAACCTCATGGTATAATGACGTGGTATCGTTACCAAGGCTCTCGACTCTCCAGTTACCAGTTCTATAGATATGTGCTCAATTGTATACACTCTATTCTGAGGTACACGATGCGATATCTCTGAGTCAATTAAACCAGTCAATATCATTTAAATATCTTCTAAAATCTTTGTGGTGACCATAATTTAATATTAACATTTAGCAAATTGTCTTTAAAAAATTCGCTAATCAGGTGGCTATGGCGGAGTGATATAATTAATATTTTTAAATCAAACAAGTACAAAATCAACCTAAGAGAGGAACTATCGAAAACCAGGTTGTTAGAATGTTATTTGGTTTGAAAAGTCAGCAAAAATTGTTAAAATGGTGCTTATTAGTACATTTTTATACGCTGAATCGAATTAAACCGGTCCATAGTCAGTACGACTACTCTAAGTGGCTAAAAAGTAAAAAACTGCCTACGACCAATAGAAGCCACTTCAACGTCTTTTCACATTGCGGGCCTGCTTGGCTCTCCGTGGTTCCGTGGAAGTCATTTAGTTTAAAATAATTCGGATAGCTCTTAATCTCTGAACTGCAAATCAAATTTTTATTATTAAAATGTCTTATTAAGTCTGATCTCCGAACTGGAGCCGCGTAGACTAACAGTGGCAAAACTGGTCCCTTATAAATTGCATGTAATGCTTTTAGGCCGAGGCCCCAAGTGAGTTTAGATGCTCTTGAAAGCATATATATTTATGGAAGATATTTTTTAGCTATCATATTCACATGGCAGTTAAAAAGCCGTAGGTATTAAGTAACACTCCTTGACAAAGTTCAGGATAAAGTAAAAGTCCATGATTTGTTGTGATGGTTTTCGGCTGAGGAATAGAACTTATGATTTCATAAAATTAAAAAAGACCCATTTTTTTATTATTTCTATAATGTTATTACCAAATAATTCTACTTCTATAGAATTTTGGCCTTTTGATTGAAAAATATCTTTATTAAATTAAAACTATTGTTAACATAAATAAAACATAAAGCTCATAATTATAATAATTAAAGTTAAAAGTGTCAATTTATTATTAAAACTGCCTCAATTACAATTGCATCGTCTGCAAAAGCTTCATCGTCATTGTAGGTCTTTGAATAATCCGAAGTATCTAGAGATAAGGCACCACTGTAGAAAATATTCCTAAGACCAGAAAACAGCCAATCTCTACTTTTCTTTTAGCTGATTGACTCTTGCTGCGCATTGTCACAATATCTGTCTTTATAAATTGAGTCTATGTAAATAAATTGACTCGTGCTTGTCTATAAAATTGTTTGGTAAATCAATATAACGAAGTTCATACAAAATTGCTGACCACCAGGCGGCATTAAAAAGCCCTGCTGAGCTTGAAATGAGTGCAAATGCTCTGTATTGTATAATCTATAGGAAAAATATGTGCATTTTCTGTGAAATTCGAAAATTAAATTATAGGTTGTGACGCTTCTAACGTAAACAAGAATTGGTATCATAAGCACGCGATTTAAAAAAACACCCGGTTTGCGGATCTCCGCGCCAGAATTATTTTATATAAATCGCTGAACATTTTAAGCGTTGTTAAAACCCATGACCATTAATAGAATTGGTAAATTATAATTTACTAATTCGTTACTATAATTATTGTAATTATAATTTTTATTTCGGCACTTTAAATTAAATAGTATCAACTAGGCTAATTTACTTCACACATTCTATTATATAGCCGAAAAAATAAAGACCATAAAAATTCAATAGTTCGGCATTATTCATAATTTATTAAAGTTTAATTTTTTGGACAATCTCATTAGTTAAAATGGTTATTTTCTCGCTGAAAGCCCAAGCTATTACTTGTTTTGATGCCATAAAAGGCCGTAGTCAATTAAATAAAACTGTTAAAAATTCAGTAGCCTTATCCTTTGATCATATATCTATGTAATTTATGTATAAACATTTCTTGTAAAATCTCTTGTTTTTTAAACTTTTATTTTCCTATTTAATAATATTTAATATTTTTGTGCCTTTATTATTCGATTAATAATTCATAGTTTTGTTTTTTTTTTTGTTCTTTCAATTTTTTTTCTGTTATTCTAAAATATTATTAATTTTCCAGTTGAAACGTCTTTCCACTTTTTTATTATTTTTATTTTACTTTTTTGTTATTTTACATTAATATTCGGTGAAGACAGTTTTGTTATGGTATAAAACCATTTTGTTAAATTAAACTTAATAATTTATTTTTGTTTTTTGTATAACTTACAATGTGGTATAATGTATGAATTTTGATTTGAAAAATATATATTGTTACAATATATTTCATTATTGATAAAATATACCTATAAAAATACTCATTTATTACTTTTCTAAGTAAGTATTGGGTAGGGAAAAAAATCTGAAACCGGAATTATCCGTTTCAGGTGTTTTTTATGCCTCCTGAGTGATTTTTACAAAATTGTCTGTCTGTCTGTATGAATGTGTGTGTGTGTGTCTGATATCATCTAACTCCTAGTGTATTTATGCTAGAGAGTTGAAACATTTATTTTGTGTTAAACTGTTTTGTTAACATTTAACAAATTTGTGTGAAACATTTAACACAAATTTAACAACACAGTTAAAATTTGGCAGTAGTATTTCTTTATGTCATAAACAAGTATCTATATTTTTATATTAATACGTATATATCCATGGGTTTTGTCAGATGTGCCTGTTGGAATAAAAGGATTGTTTGCTTTTTATGGACGAGCCAAGGAAGTGCGAAGTGATTGGAAAAAGTTTTAAGGTAACCAGATTCCGATTTTATTTATAATTTCCCATAGTATTTTCTCTATAAATTAAAATAAATACCGTACCAGTAATAATTTTAGCATTCTTTGATAAATATTGCTTGATGATGACTGGGTATATTTTCAAATGAAATTGGTTTAGGTCAATGTCCAGTTTATATGGTGTAGTGTGTTGCAGGTAGAATGCTGTGAAGGATGTTATTAGTGGATCGTAAGTAAATCTCTGTTGTTTCAAGTGAAAAGAAGTTTTAGGGATGATTGGTTGGCCTGGGGGCGCAAATAGTTGTGTCCAGGTAATTGGGATATGGTAATGACTGCTTATCAAAAGTTAATAAAGGTGGACCTGGAGGTCGTGACTCCCAACTCCGGGAGCCGCTTCTACTTTAATTATAGTCTTTAGTGAGTACAAGCCGGTCCCTATCGCTTCCAGACCGACTATCGACAATTTCTGCTACTTACAACGACCCCAAGGCTTTTTGCTCCCATTACATTCCTCCGCCCTGTCGTACAACCCTTTTTCTAACCCGGTCCTATCCCAAAGGCGTATAAGCGGCAAAAACTAGCCCTACATTTTTCTGTATAATATGTAACATACATAACCAATAACCATATATTATCTAAAACTCACAAACAAAAAAAACTTCATAGGTTGTAATCTCGTGAGTCTATCTCGTATAATGCCTACCTCTGAATCAAACCAAACCAATAAAACGAATTAAATAACTACCACTTACTTTTTTCAAAAGAAAGAATTTTTAAACGAGAATCAATCATATACTCCTATTTAATTTTGCCTCAAAAAGAGTTATAGGAACGATGATCCCATGATTTTATTCTAGGCCAGTTTAAAAAATATATGATGTTTCTAGCAATCTTTAATTTGGTGAATCTTAATAAACTGTTCTGTTCTTTAACCTTATCTCTGAAACAAGAGGCCTTTGTTGCCTACGGCCACTTGTTGTCCTATATCACTTTGTCTTTTACGAGTTTTTATAAGTGGCATGCTGCCACGATATAATCGATTTTTCCAATATATTTGTCAAAAAACGTAATTTGTTCACATTTTGTTATACGTGTCAATAGAAAAATCCAAAACTAATGCTGATTACATAATGTAACCTCGAATAAATGTAGCCCGATCTAATCACGTTTTGAAGATTTGTGATTTTTTAAAATGTTTGTAGGGTCATTTTTATAGGTTATTGACACAAGAGTGATTTTATACTAAGTTTCATTTCATTCCGAGAAAGCGTTCGAATGTTATCGTTCCAAAAACTCAGGAATGAAAATCTCGTATATATATAATATATATATATATATATATATATATATATATATATATATTTATATATATATATTATATATTATTGATATGAACTCAACTGCTAGGTTCATTTTTTTTCATTATTATCGAGGTCGAGCAGAGTGACCAATGTCCAATACCACATTAAGCTTTGGGTATTCATGACATACTGAGTGGTTGTAAATAAATGAATCGTGGTACCCATGCCCGCTTTTTACTTTTTAAGAGTTTTAATCTAAGGTGTCTTTGATATCACTATTGGTTGTTTTTAGCTGTCAAATGCAGTGTTGTTAAAACATCTTTCGACGATAAGTAGAATTAATATAAGTTACAAACTTTTTATTAGCTACTAACACATAATTAGTGACACATTTAAAATGGGTTTCTTAACATTTTTAACTGACTATCCAAGATCTTAGACAGGATAAGTTTTGTTTTTTTTATATAATTTTACCCCGTTTGCGTCTTTGAACAAGTTTTTTCTTTTGCCTAAGGCCAAAGAGTCTTCATCTTACCTGAACAAAAGAACAAAAGGGTTTTTAAAATGTAATACTTTCTTTACAAAAAAGTTTGAAAATATTTTAATTCCATTTCCCCTAGATTCTAGTACTTTATTACTTAGCTTTTTGCCAAGCAGAAAAATTGTTAAAATGTGTTCTTGTTTTGACTCTACATAAATATTTTAGCCTGAAAATATTTCGATCATATTTTTTTATTTAAGATAATTATAACATTTTGACATATTATTAAAATATGTCATTTTTAATATTTACTCATTTTAAGTTAGATTAAGAAGTATTTATCTTACCAATATACATTTAATACTGTTTAATATATTTATTTTTGAATATAAATACTATAGACCCTATTCCTTTGATTTTCTCACCTGAGTAAAAATTTCACGTCTAAATTTTCTCACCTATTACAAATGTGTACATTGGAAAAATATTTTGTTTACCCCAAATGTCCTAATCCAAAATTTCACCATAACCACCTCTGGCCGCTTCACTGCAACAGCTTTGCGGGCCATCGGCGTTTGACTCATAGAAGAAGTATTGTCTATTGGTTGCTGTAAAGTTAGCTACATGGCCAAGTTTTGATTTATTTCCTCATCGTAACAAATTGGGACCACTTTTATGCGATTTAGCTCCCTGAAATCATTAATAATGTTAATTTTTAGTTGTTTTCACCTTTGGCCTTTGTTGGACAATCGGTTGATTCGATTGAGTTGAAACCGGTCTTAATAGGTTCAGAGACCAATCCCGATAGAACATTGTTTTCATCCATTCCGCTCGAATGTATTTAACAGATTATGATGGTATAGGTTCATGACATCATACAACTTATATAAACAATAAGCTCTAAGGTCTTTATGAGGTGTATGTACACATACAATGACACGGAAATAAATACAATGGAAAAAAGTACACGGAAAAATATCACACGGAAAAAACTACATAAAAAAGTACAGGAAAAAATACACGGAAAAAAACTACCGGAAAAAAGTACAAAAGAAAAAAGTACTAAAGTACTCAGATAGTTAATACATCCGTTTTATTCTCAGTGGTTACTCATACAGTAAGGTTCACGCTCAAAGCTGCTTAACTTTTATGATCGAACAAAAATCATGGATATACTTGATGTATTTAAACGAAACTTATGTGTCTTATACATGCGTCTAAATCTCAATCCAATCGCATTGAAATTGTAACTAAGTCATTATTTCGGGTTATTGACGTCATAAAAACATTATTTTCCTAATAGATCAACTACAGCTATAGACTGATTTTTATACAAAGTTTCAACTCTCTAGCATATATACACTAAAAGCTACGATGATAATAGACAAAAACACATACAACTTTGTAAAAACCACTTAGGAGGTCTTAAAAACAACTGAAACGGATAATGTGTGGCATTCCAGTTGAAATGAAATGTATGTATTTACTATCAGGGGACGAGCAAAGCGAGTCTGAAGACGTGTTTCAGCATACATTAGGCGAATTGCATATTCTGAAGACGAGCGAAGCGAGTCAGACGTAGGAAAAATGAGCGTAGCGAATCCGATGAGACGAGGAAAAGTTCTGAGGTACCCCGTAACTGATTCTGAGATATAATCTAAATATCCAATAAATTATATATTATTTTTAAAATATTTAGTTTAAGGTGTACTTATTTGGAATAATTTTTTTTGCCGTAATTTTTTTCTGCAAATTGTCCCCGTGTATTTTTTCCGTGTACTTCTTTTCCGTGTTATTTTTTCTGTGTACTTTTTTCCTGTATTTTTTCCCGCGTACTTTTTTTCTAGATCGCATACACCCACTCAACACACAAATATATATACATATATATATATATATATATAATATATATATTATATATTATATATATATATATATATATATATAACATGAACAATGTATTAAAGTTTTGGAATAAATCCAAAAATATTTATACATGTGGAATCGATCCCTCTTACACCTACCCCTTTCTACTTCTTCCAAGAAATCTACCACAAACGCTAAAGTTTCTAAATTATTTGCTAAAAATCATAGCTTATCTAAAAAGAAAATCTAGTCTACTACTCATCCATATTCAAACCTTAGATTATTAGCTTTGTTTATTGAATAGAAAATCCAAGTATTTTCAAGTATTTTTCATACCAATATTCTTGATACATATAAAAAAAGACAAAACAACTAAATGTAAAGATATTAAATCAGCTGAAATCCAGTTTTGGTTTTTTTTGCAACACATTATACTTATATACCTACAGTATAAATGAGGAAAAGTAAAAACAATTCTCAATTTGACGGAGTATTGTGATACTTGATTTATTGAACCAATAGTTTCACGTGGGTTGACCCTCTGCTCTAATAATTTATAAAATAGCTTAGATATTAGAATCAAGTTCTCAGCTACTATGTGTATATCTTAACATGCCTATAAATTTATATATGTAATTGAGAATGCGACTGAAGTTTTTCTTGTGTCCGGAGTAAAACATTACTGGCTGCGAGTAGGCGTCCCTTAAGCACTATGGGCTGCAACATGCGTTCTACATCTCAGACAAAAATGTCCATGTCTACAGCAGCAATCGGTGACGAGCCTCCAGGTAATTAATGGAATTCATTTCTCCCTAGAACTTGTGTGGCTACCGTGTTGGTACTTCGCCCACTCGTCCTATTAGCATACGGGTGAGTTACGTCTCCATTCCATTGATTTACTGCGTGTATCCCGACCAAAATGTTTTTTCTTTATCTTAAGAGAAATAGCAATTGTGAAGAAGCTAAGTGAGACACCTTTCCGTGTCTGGCCCCAGGCCATGTTTACTTGCATTGCATCTAACCCTGGCTTCCATGTTCTGATCTTTTATATCATAACATAATATCTTATACCAAACTGATACCAATATAAACTCATCTTTCATATCTCCTTAGATATCTTTGTTTCAATTTTATAAAGTTCGTAATGTTTTAGATTCATTCTTATAATATAATTTTACAGTTTTTTGTCACTTGTAACTTAATGCCTTTTCAGGTATGTTAATACTTAATATACAAGATTATCAACTCTATTGATAATGAACATTTTCTGTCCAACACTTGCATTATACCTGCATCCTTTGATATCATATATCAGATTGAACTTTGCACCTCTTGCATCGACTGCACCAAATGCATATATGTAAGTAAATATACCCTTATGCTCATTCGTTTCTAAAAGACACTTTACTTATTTATCTATCCAAGTACGAAATGCTTATAAGACTTATTCTTATAATTATGTAAATAATAAAAAATAATTCTTAGAGAATTTTTTTATATAAATAATGGATAGATAGCCTGTTTTATTAGCTGTATATTAGCCATTACAAGCAGGTGTATATTAGATGTGAAGAAATGTTTATATTATTACTTGACTTGTCATGTGCCCAGCATAAAGTAATGTCTTACAGACATTTCCTCTGCAAGTCGAGTGCGCTGCCGGGTGTGCAACGACTGACCTCACACCTGCCTTGACCGGTGATATCCAAATACTGATACTTCTCATATCGTCGCCTTATATAGTGGCAATTAGTTCCTTAATAAAAGCTGTTGTTTTAAATTAAGAGATATAGTTTCTGACACCATGCTGACTGCAGTGTGATGAGGGTTTGCAGGTACATGAGCCTAACGCGTAACATCTAGGAACCTGTACGCAGGTTTCATACAACTTCTTTACACCTTATAACTCTGGAAATCATAATCATGACTTTACACAAATTATTTATGTTGTGCACGATTTAATAAAAATAAATTCATTGTAAATTCACCTAAAAGTATTGGATTGTAATATTTATCCATTTTATATCAGAAGGGGAAGCTGTAAAATATTTTATATAAAATACACTAAATCACGTTGCGTTAAAAGCAATGGGTTTGTTGTTTTAAAGTGTTTTTTAAAGTTAAGTATTATAAGTTGTCTGGAGTGAGTAGTTGAGTACTTCACATAACTTTGGCCAGACAGGTTACATACTATAGTACAAGTACTATCCAGGTTTTTTGCGCTCTGTTTCATGCTAACATTTCAAATGACATCTCTAGACCTCCCTGCTCTCAATGAGATATTAGACCTCCATAAACTCCCCACTATCTTGACAGTGTTAAAAAGTTTAACACAAAAATAAAAATAGCCCTGTATTTTATACTAAATAGATTTATAGACTAACAAATTTACCTTGTGTTTTTTAAAGTATTTATACTCGTAGCTGACTCCACGCTAAGTTCCATGTCTGGTGTTCTTGTACTTACAAAACATTACTTTATGAACTACAACTATTTATCCATGTTTTCAACACTTAAATTTATCTTATCTTTTGTATATAAAAACAAATTACTCTTTAAACACTTTAACATGCATTTTTATTTATCTGACCCATCAATTAATTGATAAAAGGAACTAAAATGTGTTTCCTCTTAAGAACAGTTTCATTGATGAATATTAAAATTTCTTATCCTTACTGATCCAATGAACATCTAAGTTCCATGTTACATCCAAATGGTAAAAACACATACTTTAGGATACTTAGGTGACGAATATCTCATTAATATGTTTTATAATGTTAACAATAGTAAAGATGGTGACTAAATTGTTACTGTTAAACTTTCTGTTAACAGATATCAATTTGTGATTTTCATTTAGTTTTTGTGTTTGAAATATGCGTAAAAAATTGTAACTCTGTGTTCTTCTTTATTTGCAAAAACGTTTTTTTGAAAATTTAAATTCAAAACGAACGGACACCAGACATGGTGACTATTTTGGTTATCTTAATCCTTAAACTTGAAATTATTTTAAATTTTTAAATTTCAAGTTCAACCATTCAGTTAAAGAGACTGAGGGTGGTTAAATTTTTATATTTTGACGTTTGGTTGTGGATTGTAAATTTAGTAAACACTCTATGAACAGAAATTAAATAAAATAATATTAGGTTTTTATAATATTTATTATAATTTAAAAATAAATAAACAAATGATCTATGTATCTCCAGATGTAGCCATATCAAATGTCTGCTATAGTAACTATGTATAGTAGTTACTTACTTAGGTCATACTTCGCAGTTTTATACTTAGATCTATAAATTCTAAGCATGAAATACTTAAGTTAGTAATGAGCTTAAATATTATTTTAGTCTATAATGCTGCTACATTTATACATGATGTTACGTAAATATCAACTTTAGTAATAAATGTTTTAAATTCTCTTCTCTTCTTTTCCAATAATTTATAGATTCAATGTTTTTGGCGTTTAAACTTGTACATTATTTTTCAAATTTTAAGTTTTAGATGCTTCTAAGGTCTACTTTGCCAGACCTCCACAAATTGGAATTTCGACATAGGACCAATGCCAGCATACAATTTAAAATTTGCGGCACAAATTAGCACAAAATTTTAGCATTGGTGCGAAGTCGAAATCCACTAGGGGGGGGGGAGGCTGGCGACATGAATCTTTGCTTCTATAGGTTCAAACATATAGGACAAAATAATAATAAATTAAATAATAATAAATTTATAATTATTATTTATAATTAAATAATAATAAATTGCGCTGTCTTATTGATAGTATATAGGACAAACATAATTGAAAGATAACCAATGACTTACAAATTTCGTAAAAATCAGCTTATTTGCCTTCTGTCAATTTTTCCTTATTCTTGCAAAAAGCTTTTTTACCTAAGGGACACCTTAAGTTTATCAAAATTAAAATACCCCAGGTTTTATAAATATCTGTTAAATGATTCAAAATGTAAAAGAGGAGTGGGGAGGCATTGGTCCACTGTATCTTATTTATGTTAAGTAATGTTTGAAAATATATTTGTTGATAACAAGTAATTAACTATAATTATTATTTGAGGGAGTATTATGTTTAAATCAATCTTTTATTTGTCCGAATAAGAATGTACATTGTTGCACTGGCCTTTTATAGTTAGTGTAAATGAGGGTCAAGCTATTTAGAGTGTGAAAGAACAGTGCGGCCCTTAGGATCTAAACTAGCTTTAGATTTGTTTCTTATATAGAGACAGATAGTGCAGGGTTTCATGTGATTAGGTAAGGAACATGCCTTGACATCGTCCCTTCTTACTGGTAAATTGGCCTATTGGTTTGGACCCTGTTAGTCTAGAAAACATTGGTATAAAACTGGCCCTTACAACCTAGGGACTATCCACCTCAATCTTTGTCCCTTACATGGTGTTTTTCCCATCTAAAAACACTATTCTTCCTACAATAGACATTTACATTAGCTTCTTTATAGCTCTAATGGCCTTTAGACTAAGCTTAAAAAATTCCAAATGATAAATTGAAACTAAGTATCAAATCGATTTTATTTAAACATATATGGTTTAAAATTGTTCTTTCTTTATTTTGGTTTATATTAATTTCAAGTCCAAATAATTATATTACTGTGTATAGTCATCATGTATAGTCATCATGGTAAAATAAATATATGGAGGCCTATGAGAAACGTTACCAACTATACCCCATAACTTCTTAGTAATATTGAATTGCAAAAATTTACTTATATTATAGTTTATTTCACAGGGAAGCTGTATCAATAGTATTGTTGGAAGGGGTATTATAAACCAAAATATGTTTACTCTTATTAATATCATAATTATTTGTTCTCTATCTATTTGACAATTGATATATGAAACGCGTCCTTTTGGAAAATATCTAACCTTTGAATCTTAAGTGGGGATTCAAAGGAATATAATACCAGTATGGCTTGAGGCAGGGATCCTTTGCTTTAATTAACTTGTCATGGTAGAAAAGCAATTAAACTTGTCTAGGAATAATTTTAAGCTTATAAGTATGGATTCCAAAAGTGACCCAGTATTGGAACAAAAGCAATGATGAAGCAGACCCGACTCAAAAGGGTCTGGTTGACACCGTGCTTAGTGCGGCTTTAATATGAGGGACTTAGTAAAGCTCCTCCCCAACCTAGCTTTTCTCATTATGGTACCTTGTGAAAATTAAAACTAATATAAATAGAACTATTTCATGTTGCTAACAGCACAAGTAAGAAGTAAAACTCATGCGTAAATAATAGAGTAATTTAATTTATGTTATTCTCTGTTCAATTTTTGTTATTAATTAGAGGTTATGTCAGCTTGGCCAATAATACCAAATGCTATTTTAACAAACAGTCTATAAGTATTTTCTCTTAAAATAAGTAATAACCACTAGAAATGTAAAACACATACAGATTTGTTTTACATATTTGTCTAAAAAAGATTTGTGGCATAAATACAGATTCATGCCACAAATCTTTTTTGCACAGGTCCTTTTTTAAACATCGTGCTTTTCAATTGATGCCATCTCTTTTTATTCTATTATGTTAACACAAATTGCTTCGAATCTTGGTGCATTACCATTCCTAAGTTCATTTTATCCTATTTTACCAGCGGTCGAACCATTGCAAATCCTCAAAAATATCTGAGATCTTTTTTAGTGCTCTCGTTGTTAATTATTAAAAGTGTTGAGACTAGGAGTTATGAAAATACATAATAGTTATGTAGAATAAATATTTATAATTATTTCAACTTCCAACCTGTTGCGATTTACTGCATAACATATTACATGTAAGTAATATAAGGCCTGTTAACACAATATAATTGTGCGAGAGACACCTAGGAAATGTAACAAGCAAAATATAAAGCATCTTGGAACTGTACCATCATTCAAAATTCATCATCATGGACGGCTCGACGTAATGTTATGTCCCACTCTGTTCCGTTACGTTCTTATCAGGGCACCGATTGGGCCTGAACTTACTCTGACGACCTTCAATTAAAATTGAATTGTGAAGAACAAAATGTGAAGTAATTACCAGAGGCAAGCGGTGCTCTCTTACCATTTCCTATACATGGCAAGCAAAACATATATCAGAGTGAGTTCAGACTCACTCCTTCATTGCATGATGAGTTAGAAGTAACGAAACAGAGTGGGACATGACATTATTTATGTCATTATTATTATAATGTCATGTTATACATGACATTATTATTATGTCGAGCCATCAATGATGACGAATGTCGAATGATGGAACATCATTGTATTTTGCTTGTCACGTTTCCTAGGTGTCTCTCGCACAATTATATTGTGTCAACTATTTATGTTTTTTCAAAACTCAGTAGTATATGAAATTATATAAGCCGCCCTGTTACTTCGACACTATTTGGCATCGAAAGGTTTCGTTATTGCGAAATATAGTGTGAAATCTTCCATGATAATTGGAAATTACAAATTGAATTTCGCTGTCCAATCTGATAGATTAATATCTATAATCTTGTTCGATGTCGACATTTTTAACGGATACAGACATTTTTTCATTACTTGTTTTAAAGTTAACATTTTTTGGATTTATACCAATAATCTATTATTTAACCTAACATTGTCACAATTATTAAAATATTCTAGAAAATACCCGAAATATTGTAATATTTATACAATAAGCTAAATATTAAATATCACAATAACTATTTACTAAATTATGTTGGTTTGCTCTCAATTTCTGTATTATTTTACAAAAAAGCAATACAAAATGTTATTGTTATAATTTAGAGTATGTTTTCTTTATATGGTATGTATTTTGTGTTTTTAAAACATGTTATTGAGAACATGAAAACAGACGTTTAAAAATAAAGCCAACGCAAATGAATTATTAATGAGATATTGGAATGACGAAATATTCATTGTTTTTGTGAGAACAAGAACAGTGGTTCGATAGATTAGTCATCTCTGACTCTTTTCATGTTATAATTATTATTAGATTGTGTTGGTTTAAATGTTTGTTAGGTATGTAAGTAACTGTATGTCGCTGATTTACCCGAAAATTTTCCACTTCTTATGAAGAAAAGTAAATTAAGTAAATTATAGCAACTTAGTAAACAACATATACTAAAGTATTATACATAAAAAGTAGAAAGTAGAAGAAATATTTTTCGTTGATACAAATTATAAATTAAAATAAATATAGAAGTCCGGGAGGCAAGGGATGGTTTTCTACGTCATAAAATTTATGAACCATTCGCGGTCATAGGAGTTACAGGACAATGAGAAGAGTAAGAAAACCGCACTGGAGTTTCACTCCTGCAAGTTTTACTTCCCAAGAAATAGATATTGTGATACATTAAGTGAAAATCAAATTACCTTGAACCAAAAATAACCACCAATAACCGATATTACAAGTTTGCGCTAAAGTACAAACCAATCCATTAGTCACAAAAGACAAGTTGTAAAGTCTCTTTTAAAGCTTCAATTAATAGTATTGGTGGTTTTTTAAGTAAGAAATAGGAACTTGTTTTCTAGTGCCTTTACTAGTTAGTTAGTTTACTAGCTAATTAGGTTACTATTCGTTGAAGGTAGTTTTTTAGACTTATAAAATTGAAGCACGTCAAATACTAAAACAAAGTAGGAGACACCAGGAAAGACCAAATTAATTTAAATATAACTGATGGAAAAAAGAAATTTCGTTGAATCAAAAATACTTTCAAGACCCTTATCTTTATTTTTTTTTCTCTTTTAAAAAAAAATCAAAAATAAATGTTATTGAATCTGATACAAAAACAGATAAATACATTAGTTGAGTGTGATGAATAATTTTTCTTTTATTACCTGAACCTCAAATTGAGGATAAGGCAGGAAAATAATTAAAAACTCATAAATTAATATTAATTTATTTTACTTTTGATACTACAGAGTTTAGCAAAACATGAACTGTTGACACTATAAATTGTGTGAGAGCTAGGAAATGTAACAAGCAAAATGCAATGCTACATCTGGGAACTGTTCCATCATTCGACATTCGTCATCATTGATGGCTCGACATAATGTCATGTCCCACTCGGGGCGCCGACAGAGCCTGAATGATATTAATGTTAATTATTGATTCCACTAATAATTCCAACAATTGAACATAAAAGAGAGAGCTGGACATAAAATCAAAGGTTGAATTATTAAGAAAGAAAGAAGGAAAGAAAACTGAAATTAAACTCTTTACACTTATTAAGATTAATAATGATAAATCATCTCAAAAACTATTCTTACAATAAATCTTGATAAGACTAGATTAACAGATAATTAAGATTTCTGACCAGACAAGAAATAAAATAGTAAGATAGTCTTTTAATAACTTATATAAAAATTAAAAAAATAATACATTTTAAAATAAATGAAACACAAATTATTGATAATTAGAGTACTTAGTTTTTAGTTATAAACATTTGGCTTTATCTAATTAAATCTGGCTACTGTATATTACATCCATTTAAAAAATTAAATGAGCTATTATACAATTAAAAATACCTTAATAGTGCATACCAGCAATTATTCTTCTTTACAAGCTAATCAGTATTTCTTTAATTACTATTTTAATAATTAATTAGAAGGATTAATTTCAATGTTTGTTTTAATAATTAGTACATTTTTATAGAACAATACAAATATTTTTAATTTTCAATTAAAAATTAAAATTAAAACAGTAAATTATTGTTTTATAGTAAAAATACAGACATTAATTCAGAATAATGAAAAAGTAATTGGCATATGCATGTATAAACATTTGTACATTTACATTTTGTATCATTTACATTCGTACACTAATTAGATATATGAGACCTGTAGGCTATTTTCTCTAAGTGGCCTTTTCAATAGTCTTAGTAAGCTTGTTTACACATATTATACAGTATCTATGGACAAATTGAATTCTTCATACAATAATTATAGATAAAAGGATTATTGTAATTATAGTCCGAATATAAATGTTATGGTTAATGCATTGTACTAAAGTAATTCGTTTCACGAGGAACTCACGTCAAATGTAACATATAATAAGAAATACTTTTTAGTGTATGTTTTCTTAGAGATGAGAGGTATTAATAATTTTGAAATCTTTCCATACATTTGCACAAACCTAGTTAGAGTTAGTCAAATCCCTGTTAGAGTTGTCCCAAATTTCTCTTGGTTTGGCGAAACGTTTGCTAAAAGTGATCTAGTAGATGTCAAGCATTGAAATCAAAAACTTCAGTGTTATCTCATGTTAGTTTTATTAGAATTGAAACCGTTCACATTTTTACAACCTAGATAAACAATATAAACACAAATGGATAACTTAAGATTGTTTTTATTTGTCAAATAACATGCTGTAGAGGGCAATCAAGTTTTACTGTCTACTAAATGAGTGGTCTTACTATCACTCTGTAATAATTTCATATCATAGAGATATATTACTAGAGGGGCCCTATAGGGTAAATTTTGAAACATCGAAAAAGTTACCCGATCGCCTCGCTTAGAAATAAAATGAAGTAGTCAGAACAAAATCACAATAACTTATATAGTAGAACGTTTGAAATACAAATCAAAACACAAACAATGTGCGGGAAAATGAAAACAATTGATTTATTATAACCTTAACTCACTCTTGGAGGAGATTTCAATGAGGTTACACAGAGCCTCTGAGAGCTCCAAAAAATGTTTCAGTCCTCTTAATGTATTGATATAGGCTATGTTCCCTCTAGTATATATCTCTATGTTTCATATTAATTGAAAACTAAAGTAAACATGTTTTACTACCTTCATTAGAAACACCGTTCCCCACTTTAAATCGAACCTAAACTTTAAATTGTTACTGCTTCCTAGACTTATGCCCACCTGAGATGGTTCTAAAATTTTAAATTTTCCTCTAAAGTTAAAAATGATTTTTGAAGAATGCATTAAAGAGAAAAAAAGAAAAAATGATGTTTGAAGAAATCGACGGTGCTGTTCCACGTGACGGAACCCTTAAGTTTTGAAGATCAAAAGGTCATCGCAGAGCTCTTCAAGACTTGAGAAGACAGTGATGATCAAATATAGATAGTGAACCATCTATATTTAGTGTTTATCTATATATGGTTCATAATATTTCAAAAGAATAATCTGTCAATACCAAGGATCTTAAATAATGGGGATGACACATTAAGGAACATTTCCCCATGGAAATTGTAAGAGACAGAGAAATAGGAGCAAACTTACCTTCACCTTGGTTATAATGAAAAAAAGACGCTAAACGCAGGTTATGTAGCCAGGTAGTCGATTTTGCTTCTCTACTTTCTTCTGTGCTTCTCGTGATTGTTACATTTGTGGTGCTTGATAAGTCATTTGTGCTTATTCAATTTTGAATTTTGGACCATACTTTGCCACTTCAGTGAGTGATAATTTAAGCGTGTTTTCAGGAATCGGTTTAGGAGGCTTACATTGAACGTTCTCTATTTATTCCTGCAATGACGTCACTACTAAAAATATTTCATTCATAAAAACCCTTCAATTGAATCACCTTATTAACTTTATCAGCTTGAGTATTGGCAGCAAAGGTTGTTATATCTTTTTGGCAGTTCACTTCATTTTGGTAAGGTTGGTAAGATTTTTTCGTAATAATATTTTTAAATGAAAACTCCTGTCACAGTTTATTCACTAGAATGTGTTTCTTATTAACTTTTACATGCCAGTGAAACTGTTATTGTTACTATTAACTCCAAAAATTGTAACACTAATTGTTTTTGACAAAAAATAAATTAAATGAAATGTGAATTATTACACGCTAAAAATCGTTTTATTTGGGGTTATATAGTGCAAAAATAATTCGCAGGAAATGCTATAAAAAACTTGAGGAGAGGATGTTCAACATTAGCCTAGCGGCGCTAAAGAATATTGGTCTGAATAATACTTTAGTTTTGGATTAAATGGGACTGAAAACATATAATATCATAGTAAAGATCTGTGGAAGCTCGAAAACATAGGAAAAGAAATAATTATATCGATTTCATCTGAGCTTCTCCCAGGGGGTCTGTTATTATTTGTGACCTGTTCTTTACAAGTAATAACAGTTATTCTTGTAGGTAAATAGCCCCGGGTCTCACAAACAGTAAACCAACCAGATAACTATAACTGAATGTTTAAGCCTATACTTATAATTGTTTGATTTAAGCTTCTTTGAACTTGATACAGAATAAAATTCTTGGAGAGTAGAGAGTACAACTGTTACTAACAAGAATGCTACTTTGTCTAAAGGGGTTTACTTCTGCTTTACAATTATCCGATTATGACTCCAATCTAAAACACTACAAAGTTGTTCATTATAAGTTGCATTTTAGTTCAAGCTTATTGCAAAATTTTATATTCAAATACGTATAATGTAAATATAAAGAATTTAATATAAAAAAAACACTTATGTTAGAGAAGACTAACATAACGTTGGTAACGCCTGAAGTTCTTCGTCAGACGGAGAGGGATTGACCAATGTAAAGCTCTGTTCAACGGTCTTGTGACCCGGCGTGGAGGCTCAAAGGATCCTTTCAGCACGATTAAAATATAAAATAGACACATGCTGTCGAGTGGCGCCGTTATATATATATATATATAAATATATTATATATATATATATATATATATATATATTATATATATATTTGTGTGTGTGTGTGTGTGTGTGTTATGTAAACTTTAACAATATTCACACATTTTTTATCAGTAAGTACCTCCTCTCCCTATAACCTTATTTTCCATGAAAATTAACTAAAAACAAAATAACAATTTGTGATAAAAAGCTACAGTATGTAACTAGTTTCTGCAGCAATTTTAAGCCTCGAAGCTACAGCATTGATGGTTAAAACAAAAGTAAATTCATTATTATCATGTAGCAATCTAAAGATAAGGTTACGTCGGATCTCGAACGTTATCAGCGTGTGAAGACAAAAAGCATATCACCGTGATCTGTAATGTTTTGGGGGCACATCTACAGCAACGTCCTTGGTTAGCAAGTTTCCGGCTCAGTTTTATCGTGAGAAGGCACTAAGAGGGTCATAGGTCACAGAGGGACAATGCATGTCCTATGGGATAAAATATTTCATTACTACTATTGTGTGCTAATATTATGTCGTCTTGTAGACCTAGACTTCCTCTCTGCTGTTCACGTCTTTATTAAACTTGCTTTTATGTATTAATAAGATCAATATAGCGAACATATCAATCAAACTAACGAAATAACAATTCTAAATATTTTTACCTTCTCTTATTTGGTTCTGTATGCCTGTTAAAAAATTTTTGCACTAAAAGACAAAAATGAAATATTACCCAAAGAATGTATTTTTGGTAAAACTTGACTTTCTGAAAGGCTCTGTCAGTTAAGGCATGTTTTAATAGTTGATTAAAGCATTTATACTTGCTATTTGTTTTTTCTAGCTACTGATAAAAAACATTTTCAAATTACGTTTTAACACCCTTCATGTTTTAGTGTATTTAGATTAATTAGAAAGTTTAGGCTTTACAAAATGACTAACTTGCAGCATAATTTTTCTATGGGTTTGTAAAAACTTTGTGAATAGATTTCAGGTACCATTATTTCGAACTGTCTTAACTGTGTTTTAGATAATTAAAATGAATAGGTATATTAATTTAAAAATAAATTATAGTAATAAATAATAATAATAATAATAAATAATAATAATATTATTATTTATTTATTTTATTATAATAATATTATTTATTACTGTAATGGGTATTAGCAAACCCAAAGGTTTACTAATACCCATTACAACGTGTAACATTTCTCCAAACCTGCCATATAGTACGTAAATTCCTGTCAGTGGAATAGGATGAATTTCCTCTCCACTGACACCTTTTACTAGTTATTTAACTAAGAAAAAGAATAATAATAATAAGAAATATTAATTTCTAATATTAAACCCTCACAGAATTAGACCCACATATCAGGGACTATAGAGATAAATACTAGAGGGGGCATAGCCTATCTCAATACATTGAGAGGCCTAAAACATATTTTTGGGCTCTTTGGGGCTCTGTGTAAACTCATTAAAACCTCTTCTAAGAATGAGTGAGAGAGAAATCAATTGTTTTCGGCTTCTTGAGCATTGTTTTTGTTTTGAGTTATATTTTCAGCGTTCTATTAATTCACAGCAATTTTGTTCTGTTCTTTTGATTATTGATACTCGAAGGTGGTAAGGTTATATTTTTCGTTGTTTTAAAATTCAACCAATCGGGCCCCTCTAGTAATATATCTCTATGTCAGGGACGATAAACACAAGATTACACTAACACGTCAGTCGTACCAACACAAAAGTGTTTTTTCTCATAATTAAAATATTTTTTATTTCAACTAAAGCCATTAGAGTAATTTTAGCTGTCAAATAAATTAACATATAATATGAAAACGACTCTATATCATCCTCGCTTATCATTGATGAACACCACGGTATAACTCAACAGGATCGCGTGCCTGCAAGCTCAATCATAACCTGTCTTCTTATTTAATTATATTATTTTATTTACTATAAATACGTCATTTCTATTATAAGTTATCTTAAGAGTATTTTATAGTATTAATTTATTAGTTTTTTTAATTAAAATTCCTTTGAATTAATTTTTGTATTGCATAAATATAATTATTAAACCCAAAATTTATATTAAGATTTGGGTCTAATTAGCATAAATTTAAAATTATCGACTTCTGTGATTATATTGTTGACTCGATTCCATCACACGGTACAATTCGAAACAGAAGAACAAATGACAAATCCATGTTTTCAACACAACGCTGGTTTTTTTTGTCGCCCTTCTTATTTTTTTCTTGTCCTATTTTTCTTAAACCAATTTTTTCAGACTTATAGTTGAAAAAGTACAAAGAGGGGTAACAGAGTGCCCCTGACATAAGGAATACTGTTCGACCCGCACGACTGAGTCCCACTCCGATTCCCAATGGAAAAATTAATTGAATCGTTTTTCTTTTTTAAGTTTTTTTTTTCTTTTCTTTTTTTAACGCTAGCTTAAAACCCTCGGGATTTATATAGAACCCTCAGAGTATTTAGCAAAAGTTTGCCTGCGAGTCGTAGTATTTGATGTTCTTTAATTTTTACAGTTGTAGAATTTTCTTCTCAATCTAAAGGCCAATGACACGGTACATTTATGTTTTCTTGTTTGATAGTGTCTTTACTCCAGTCAAATCGTTATCATTTTCTTTTGTTCACGCTCTATTGTTCTTTATAAGCAACTTTTTTTCTTTTATTTCTCTTCTATTTTTAAAACGATTTTAAAGAAATTAAGTACTTTTTGTATACAATTTTAAGATTACCAATTAACTTTCAAAATTAAAGCAAGAAAATACTTTTAAATTATTTGCTGCTTTCTGCCCTGAATATGATACTTCGTATATTATTAATACCCAGATTTACTTGTTTATGCCTTTTTTTGTTAAAAACTATAGGCTGATAAGTTTCCTTCTATTTCTCTATCCCGTACAACGCCCAAGGGGTCAGAAAAGTTCATTAATACGTCATCCCCTTCATTCAAGATTCTTAGTTTCAATTCGATGATAAGAATGTACCGACTTTTCCAGTTTAGGTCCACGCACAAAATCAAACGGCTTTTAAGCTGCTGCAACGCTTAGCATGATAAATTGCTGGTATTATGATTAAAAATAAAAATATCAAATATGAACAACATAATCTATTTATCACTTTTATGTCTTTTAAAATCCAAACCAAAACCGCATTTAGTAATTTATTTGATGTATATAATTTTTTATTTTTACTATAAAAATCATTTGTTTGTTTAATGCATTACGATCAATCATACTTAAAAGGATTCATTCTCAACACATCATTTAAGATGAGTTATTTCTTGTTATTTTTCTAAAGCTGGCTTTTTATAAGATGAATCGAGTTTGATGGTTGGAATATTGTATGGAGAGGAAGTGACGTAGGAAGATACGTGATGTATCCTTCACTCATAGGTGTACCGTTCTTTTAGTACTTTTGGCTTCTTGCCTTCTTGGAGGTCTCACGGTTTCCAAAAGGAATGAAAGTAAAACTTCTTCAAAGAACATGAAAATTATGCCCACTGAGCAACATAAAACTTATGGTTTTAAATACTAAAATTGTTCAGTGTAATCAAAGGAATTACTGAGATTTCATAAAACAATTGAGTAAATAATATCCGCAAAAAAACTCGTTTATCTTTTAATTTCCTCTACTATAATCGATTAGTTAGCCACTACGACCTCAGTGGTAAGTCTTTTGTCTGCTCCCATCGGCTTCTCTAAGATAAAATGCTTAATTATTCTTACTAATAGTAATAGTAATAGAATAGGGAGGCAAAGTCAAGAAAATAAACCATGTAGTAAGGCCCTTGTTGCCAACCTCGATTCCTTAGACTACACACCCTCTACCAAGAGTCTTTTGGGTCTGTTGATAGTTGATGTAGCTGCTAATAAGACAAGCAGAAAAAAAGTTCTATTTTTTTCATAAAATGGAACTTAGCAAAGTTTGTTTATTCCCTTCTGACTTTATTTCTTACACTGATGATTCCTTTATTAGTTCGGGTACTTTCTACATCACGAATAAACTCAATGACTTAGTTTATTAAATCAAATTTTAATATAACTTTGATGTCTTTCTTATTAATATAAATTTCTAAAATAAAACTTTTATTCATTCAAATGCCTTGGTGTATATTATACATCAGGTATTCATGTTTTATACTACAATAGTGGTTCATGAATATATTAGGGGCATAGGCATACATTCTTAATTCTATAGAAATATTAAATAAAAATTGGACGTTGAAATTTATAGCGGTCTCCCCAGGAGTTTTTTAAGTTTTTCGATCTTATTGAATTAAATTATTGTAATCGAGGTTTGTATAAATGTAAACACTATGTAGGAGTCCAATTTTAATTTGCCCTCTCAGAAAAATTGATTAGTTATCTCATTAAGATAAACAAAAGGATGTATTGTAGGTTGGAGGGAAGCGTGCGCTTTTCTTTATCTTGAGGTATTGGTACAAGATTTATGTCAAGTATCTCTAGGCTACGTCGGAAATATATAAATTAAGTGGGGGAGTGGGCGTGCAGATAAAAGAAAAAGCAGAAAACGATATTGTTTAATAAACAGTTCTGCTCGAAGGTTCTTTACCTGTTAATTGTTGTGTAGCGCGTGCGCGAGGCCCCCCACCTGTGTGGGAGTTATGATGCTTTTTGATTATAGGTTTGAACAAAAATCTTCGGTACCAGAAAGAAAAGAGAACGGACTGTCCTGTCACATTCTTTGTTTGAATAAAACTAAAAAGACACAAACCCTATATTAATAATTTGGTATTTATAAAGAATGACTGTTCTTATTTGTTGTATAGGCCCAAGTTGACTCACGCAGACCTTATTCCTCGCTCGAGTATTTTTTATTCCAAAACTCATCGACCTTTAACTGCTCTGGTTTGAATCTCTGTTATTGGATTCAGCATTTATTCACCCTTTCATATATTTCTTTACATTCAGTTTTTTTTACGTCAAAGAATTTCTAATGGATATAAAGGCCAGGATGCTGTTATGAATGGTATTGTTGTAAAGTCTCATAACTCAACAGATATTCTGAGATAGTATTTCTCTTATGAGATCTGGAAATCCTATCATGGGTTTATCATTCTTAGTTGTAGTGGCAGAATAGGAAAACTGGGAAACCTCCTTATACAGAAAACCAAAGTAGTTGTTAAGCATTTACTTTCTTACCTTTACTTGAATGAAACCACATTTTAGATTGTTTTATCCTGGTATTTATCCTGCGGAAACTACCTCAAGTTCCTCGCATCAACTTATGCTTAAAGTATTTAGATAAGTTTGCGAATTCGCTTATAAGAAATGTTTATAATGATTAATGAAAATATTGATTATGGTAATGATTTACTTAATAAAAAGTTTACAAAATAAATTTGTATATATTATTTTGTATATTACATAATTATATAATTTGTATCATTACATATATTATATCAATAATCGTATAACTCCGGCCGTCGGAGTTATAATAATGAGAGCATGGCTCGGGCTACGAACCTCGGACGATGGCAAAATCGAGTCCATTCTCTATCGAGGTTAGGGTAGAAGATCTTACCTAAAAAATAATTAATAGATGTATTTGTTGATCAACATTATTAACCCATTTATGAAATTACATAGTTTCACTTAAGAGATCACTTTAAAATTATTACTTATCTGCCTCCGTGGCCGTGATAGTATAAACACTCGATTTCAGCACCGTAGGTTCGGGGTTAAAACCCCCGGACTTTGTCTCAGGTCTTATAAATTGTATTCGTAATAAAAAAAAATGTCGCCATCTTTAGTTCCCACAGAGTGTTTCCTCTTATGAGTTGGAAGGCCCTCAAACGGGCATTTATTTATTTATTATTAACGCATATGGACAATATCAATGAATTATATAGAAATCTAACAGTCTGTATATTTAATACTATTTATAAGAGTTAATTTTTCGGCTTCTTGTTTACTACTTAGGAGGTAGATACTTTTATGTATAGTTCGTCCACTTTTATTATTGGTTGTATTATATTTTAATTTTAAGGCTTGACTAGGAGGAACAAATTTGTAATTTTCTTTTACTTATATTGGTAAACTCCATGAAAATATAAATAAATATCTATATGCCCTTGACTTTACTGGTTTTCTATGTTATTATTTATATCTATAGGTTAATTGGATGTGTGTATAAATTTTTGAAAATGTATTATTTCGACAAGTAGATAAATGTGGTTTATGTAACTCTATTTGACAGAATTTTGTTTTTGTCAAAGATCAATTACTTTTAATTTCCTTTAGGCATAGAGATGGCATGAATGAAACTGCCTTTTACAAAATTTTAAGACATAACCTGAATTAATTTTAAAACTGCATATAGAAGAAAGAATTAACATTAAAAAAAGAGTTACAAGACCAAGAATGGTGTTTTCAGAAAAAATCCATTTTAGGTAGTGATCTTAAATGAAATTTACTAAGAAATGTATGGATTCACCTGTTGATTGTGGTAAAAATAAGACTTAATGAAAAAGAATTTTTAAAATATATTCTTTTTTTATCAAAAATGCATTTTTAAGCAGATTTTTGAGATTTTATCCATTTTAAACTTATTTAAATGTGAGGTTTTTTAACATTCTTTTTTTTTGTTGTTTATCTTTTTAATATACTTAACCAAAGTGGTTTTTGCTATATTTTATTATTTTAATGAAAGACATTTTTTATTAGATTAAAAAAATTAAATTATAACATGCAAAATGTTATAAAGTAGTAAGAATTGTTGTGTTTTGGACAGGTCGAAAAGAACCGCGGCAAGAAAAAAATATTAAGTGTATATCCGGTGGAATTAATACAAAGAGGGAAAAAATTAGACGAGATTTCTTTTTATTACAATAAAATCCGATGAAATATCGTTAGAAGAAACACCGAAAAAATAAACACAGGTTTATATTTCCCTAGAGATGCTGTATTGAGGTTTCTCGTTTTTTCATGTTCTCCGCTTCGTTATGTTGGAGGAGTTCTTTTAAATTTATATTTTTTAATGGAATCTGATCTTTTAACAGGTGGTAATAATTCGATGTTAATATATCCACGTCCTGAAGTTTGATGTAGTCAAGTAAAAAGGAATATTTTAGCTACCTCAGTTTACAGATGAGGTTATTAATGAACTGTCTGTCCGTGGTGAATGAGAGGGACTTACTAACGTGTGTGTATATTTGAATTAGCATGCTTGGGTTTTTTCTTCTCGTTTTGTACAAACCTGATTCTCTATGCAAATTCCTTCCTTAAAAACTGGTAGCCCTGTCTTTTAATCAGCATCCTTTTTACTTATAATTTCTTTTCTATTTTTATTTTTCATTGTTATCTTGCTTCTTATTTCCTTTAAGTCTAGTAGGATTACACGATCTAAACGCTTGATTAAAAACAAACCATAAATCTTTTCTCTATTCATTTATCTTCTTCTAGGTTGTGTATGAGGAATACTGTTATATACGGTTTTCTTATTTTAATTCATTTACTGAAAATCAACATTAATTCCAATTTAAGATACATTCTGTTAAAATTATCGAAACCTAAAGTTATTTTAATATTATGTTCAATTGTTATTGCTTAGATTGCATTCTTAAACATTTGCTGTTACTGGTCTTCTGCTTAAACTTATCCAGAAGCATGAGTGCAGGGTGATAGTTAATAAGGAAGAGGTGATAGATCACCGGATGGGTAAAACATGTTGTTTGGCCCTTTTTGTGCTAGTTATTGAACATAGATTTCAAATAGAGACATTATTGTGGAAAATTTACGAGATAGCAGTGCATTACTATTGCCAAAAGCATCATAGTAATGGTTAAATTAGTCAGAGACTCCGTTATGTCTGTCTAACTATTATAACTAACTATGACCATCTATTATGTCTGTAAACTATTACATGATGTAACTTTTGGGATTTTAAATGTTTAAAGATGTTCATTTGAAGTACTACATGGCCTCCATTTATAATACATTTGGTAAATAGAGCCTTTGGCTTAGCATTCTTTTACATTTCATATCAGGATTATTCCATGAAATGTGACAGCAGTTTTGGGCTATTTAATAATTTATGATTTTAGTAAAGTGACAGTCTCGCTATTGCGTAAAATTGAGCTATAGTTGCAACTAATTCGATGTTTGTAGTTCAGCATATCATATTGTAATCAGTATAGCAAGTATCAGTATAGCAATAATCAGTATACAAGTGTGTTTATTACTGTTAAATTTACAATTATCTTTGACTTTGCTATTAGCTCAAGAGGACTTGTAAGAAATTTGACTCATTTTGTACTACTTTTAAACAAAGAGTTCAAAAAAATATACCTCCCTTAAATTATGAAGAAAAAATAGCCTGCTTATCCAGAGTAAATTTCAGTAATATGCAAATCTTAAACAAAACAGTTTTATTAGTTGAAAAAATGTCCTGTATATTAAGATTTTGTTCTTCAAAATCAGATGACTTAAACCAAACAAAATTACAGCAATTACAAAAGACTTAAATAAATGCAAAAACGTAGACTTTTTTTAAATAAATTCCCTGACTATGCAAGAATTATCAACATATTTGGTGGTTTAGCTAATGCCATAACTTTGGTTGTAGTAATCACTTTGATTACTTACTCACTTATTTACTTACTTAACTTACTTACTTACTCACTTTGATAAATAAAAGGCCAATTTATTGGAAAATTCATTAACTTTAATAATGTTTTCTTCAAATATAACAAAGAACCTAAAGTTTGTACGATTTTCCTAAATTTTGAGCGTGCGAAATGGTATGGAAGCCACCACTCAGGATAGGCAGATTATATTCTTTCTTCAACTTTTAAGGAATATTTTCTAAAATATTAGGATAAAAACAGTACAAAATAAGTCACCTTTTTTCAAGTTATGTCCTGAACTATACGTCCGAGACTATATGTGCACTCTAAGCAAGCTGAAGTGCATTTACCTGACCTAAATTATATGAATTTTCATAAAATTTATTAAGAAAATATAACAAAACTTTATATTTTGTTTTTATGTTTTATATAAATCTATTTAGTTTTCTTTGAAAAATTATTTGCTATTTCTTATTCATTTATATATTTTTATTATATTATATTGCTTGAGCTATCTACACATTGTTCCTCACATTAGCACACCGAAAAAATGTAACAATTTCTTACTTCACATTTTTTTACTTCACCTCATCACGTTCAAGTCAGGTTTCTTCATAAAAACTTTAATTTTATAAAGCAACAGCTTTTTTATATGCAACATTTTAATTGGTGGAGTTAAATAAGAAATATTATTATTAAATATTATTTAAATAAGAAAAAATAAAAAAATTAAACTATCTGGAAAAAATAATTCTTTTGAACTCAAACTATTCACAACACCTATATATTCTTTATTATTTATTTAATTAGGCTTATCCATACCTTTCTGTCTCATTATACGAATGAAAAAAATGATATTTACCGATCCTCTAATATTTTGTTGGTTAAAAATGAAGAGGGATATAACAAGGTTCATGGGGATTCGGACGGTAGAATGGTATAAATTTAAGTGATATCTGTTTCTATAATAAATAATTATCAGTAAAGGTCTGGCTGCGTGTGGTTTTTTAGTATTTAAATAGCCTTAAGGGTTCAGGCGCCTAGTTAGCGTATAGGTTGATATATAACGTTAGTCCTGCCTCCTTCCTGTATGTTTTGTTTTATTGTTTATTTCGTTATCTGTTCATCTTTCGTTTTTAATACTTATATTTTATTAAAAGGCACTGTGAGGTCTAAAGATCTATATGAGGCTATGGACTTAAGGGCGCCACAAAGATGGTGCAATAAGATGGTTTTCGTTTTCTTAATATTGAAGTGATGCAAATTTCTAATCAAATCGTAAATATCAATGTATCGGACGGATGTGCTTCTAATATTGTTGTTGCAGAAATAAACCAAGTTGTTCTCATTAATAACTTCAGTAAGTGCAGTAAAATCGTCTACAATAATGTCATCACCAACAACGTCTTTCCACTACTTAATTAGTGGAAAGATGCTGTGGTAGCTGACATAGTTCTCATTTAGTATCTATCATACAAAGGTAGGTTTCGAGTTCGTCAAATTAACAAGACAAACTTCTATTTAGGTATTTTTTACTTACAACACTTTTTCACTCCCAAAAGTTTTAAAAAGAATGTAAAGACTAAGTATGTCAATATTTACTATAAATACTGTCTCTGTTGACTTTTGACTGGGTTGACTTGGGATTTGAGCACAGAATAACCTCTTAAAGTCAAAAGTAAATAAAGAAGCTAAGATATAAAAGAACTGAAATACTTTACAACCTGATAAGACAAGTTAACAATAGTGGCAATGAATTAGATAAGTCTTTTAAGCTTCTATAATCACTAGGGATAATAAAAACCATTATGAGACTACTGGATGTATGAGGGTTTAAAACACTGAAGTACTTAATGAGTGTTAATATGATAAACAAATAGTGTTTTAAATAATCAGTACTAAACAAGAATTAAAGTTGTATTAACCTTGTAGTTGTCAGTGCTACTATCAGTAGTTTTCAAACTTGTAAATATGTGAGTATTTGACATGAACTTAACAGATTATCTTTAAGAACAGGAGTGTAATAACATATAAGTCATCCTACATTAGAGAGTAGAGTGCTTGTTTATATGTGCTGATAATTCTGTACATTATTTAATTCTTTTGAGGTGATTTATTAATTTTAAGCCAATTTTTTGTTGCATTTTACAGTGTATTAAATTCTTAGTGCAGAGATTTGTTTTATTATTTATATCTGTTAATATTTTTCAATTTTTAATGACAATTAAGAGGTTTCATAGAATATTAATCTAAATATTAGAATCTTTAAAAGGAACTTGTTTCATTATTCTGACAGTAATAAACTTGTTTGACGAACGCCAAAGAAATATGTTGCTATAATATGTTGGTTAAGTATGTTTCTAACAGATTTTTATTATGTTATATTAATGTAAGACTTTTATGTTTTGTTTGTTGAAACATCTTAATAGTTTTACCTAGTCGAATTTTAAGTTCTGCCACCATAAGGAAGATTTAAGTATAACTTTGAGGTTGTTAGTCTGATCAAATTTTCAATGGCAACGTTGCGTGCTAGTAGATGTATTTACTGGTAGATCAAGAAAATGTATCATTTCAAAAGGTCATTTTCGACTGTATTTTTTATTTTTGTCTAGTCATTATAAAAAAAACATTGGTTTTCGTATCTACTTGTTTTATTCTTATACTTACCTCAAAAATAAAATAAAATCTATCATAGCTTAGCACCAGGTTTTATGTTTAAGCTGCTTATTATATATTTTCATCTCAAAATGCTCTTTGTAATTGAAAAAAATTATACTAAATTTATTTGTCTTAAAAAAATTATATCTTTAATTACCTTTTGTTTAAGACTCAAATGCACAGGGAATAATCGAGTTAGCTATATTTTTTTTTAATTTTAAAAGATTACATGGAAAAGTTAAGACTGTTTTTTGCTTAGGTGAACAAATATTTGATTTGTATTTCAGCGGTAAAAAATAAGAGGGTAAGTAGTTTCTTAAAAGGGCCGCCAAAGGGTTTTCTAGTTCCTTTCATTTATAACAGATGGCGTCACTGTCAATCATTTTAAACTTAGAATATTTTACCTTGAGCATTTAAATTTTGTTTAGGTTTGCAGGTAAAAACTTTATTAAAGGAAACTCACAATATTGTTTCAGGAAATTATTTTAAATATATTTACTTCAATAATCTTTTGGCCAGAAATCAATATTCTAGAATAATATTTATGTTTTAGTAGCAATTAAATAAACATTTTATTATCATTAAGTTTTACTAAAGATCTAATATTTTATAGCAAGTTCAAGATGAATTTAAAGAATAAGAATTTCTTTGATAATTATTATTTGTCAATAATATTCATATATTGTTGAATATTCACATCAACTAATGCAAGTAAAGACAGCTGTTGATTATTAAAGATACTAGTACCCTCATTATGATTAATTATTTGCTTTATAATTATAACGCTTATAAATATTGATTTTCAATTACTGCTTTATTTTTATTACAATTTTTATTTGAAGGACTTAAAAACTCTTATTTTTTTCTAATTCAAGTAATTTAAAGATTACGTTTCCTGTTGCTTATCTTTTTATTAGTTCAGGACTAGATATTTCCTAATAATAGTTGGCTAGTGCAATATTCATTATGACGGAACCTATAGATCCCGTCCAATTCCTTAAAAAGGGAAGTGCTAATGCCAGAAGGGTATTCAATACTCTAGGGTGAAACTATGTTTTCAAAATATCCCTGACCGATTCCTAACCCTATAATAAATCCACTGCCCTCCTTTATTATTTTATTAGGGTGTCTTTACAGCCTAAAACTAGTTCGTAACCGTGAGGGATCTTAGAAGCCTGAAAGTCTTTCCTTGCATCCTGAAGTCAGATATTGCACCGGACCCTCGATTTCCCCTAGCATCCAATATTCTGTTTTTGGATAAACCACACACCAGCATACTAAAAAAGATCACTGCTTTTGCTTTATATTGTGATAGCATCACTTTTTTACCTTGTATAAGTTGTTTAAGGAGGAAAGTTTTTATTGTGGACATGACTACGTTTTCTTCTGTCCCTATTTGAATAAAGTTTAATCTTCTTTGTAAATAGGAAACAAAACCCTCTGCAAAGAAATCTTTGTCAGCATGCCTATTTTTCAAGAAAAATAAAAGTCAATTGTAAAATCCAATAAAATATTATCTCTTGTTGAGTGTTAAACTATCGCTGAATGCCTTAAGAAATTAAAAACCTGGATCAAGTGGTCCAGGTTATTTCATTTAAATTATAACTATAGCTGGCGAAACCCAATCTTAATTAAACAATAATTATAAATAACTTAAGTGAATTGACGTTGTTTTCGTTACTGTTAATATTCATATTTAAAAAACGCTATTGTATCTGGAGTTACGCAAATTGTTGATATATAAATATTCATCCTTTAGCCTTGATGAACCTAAGTTTTATTGTTATAATACACTTGTTATATGCATTTGCTGTGTAAATGCATGTCTGGCATAAAAACAAAAATTAACTAGCTCTTGGCACTTTAACGGACAAGCGATGTGAACGAGGTTCTAACGTGCTAATCTAATCTATAATTTTGATAAAACTTAGAGCATACCTTATGCTCCAATCTATTCCAGACATGTATAACTAGAATCCCGATAACCATTAATTCGCGCAGAAGACCTAACAGCACTATTTCACACCCATATGTTATGCATTTTTTTGTTTTAGAGTGAAGGAATAAATTACAATGTTTTGGCAACCTAAATCATCTTACCAATAAGTTAAATAGTTACTATAACATGAAACAAAAATTTACTTGAAGAAACTCTCGGAATCAATTGTCTGTTTATGTTTGTCCCATTTTATTCACTTTCCACTATTAATATTAGTAGGAAAGTTTTAAATAGGGGAAATTCCAAAAAAAAAGAATTCATGAGGTATTTACTTATTAACCTTGTTAGTTTTGTCTTTTTACTTCATGGAAGTAATTATTAATATCCTTTATAATTATTTTTCTTTTCCTTTGAGTATAGAATTTCTTGTTTAGTTTTAGAATTTGTTTTCTCTCTATAAAAGGATGTAACCAATAAAGTGTTCTGTTAAGAAGAATGCTCATAACATGATCCTGCTGCGTCTCCAGATGGAATATGGTTGTGGATTTTTATCTTTTCAATTCCTACAAGTAGGTAATCTTTTAAAAAATACTTAAAGACATAAAAGTGCCATTTATTTCATTTCCATTTTTGTTTTGAGGATTAATCTACCTAGGGAAGGATTGCACTTTGAAAGTAAACATTTTGCCAGGTCGTGAGTCACCCTCAGTTCCCTATTCCACAACTTAAGACTATGACAAATGCAATAATTCTCCCTCACCGTCTTCCATATCGGTTACGCACTTTGTTATGCCATCAGTTTCTTTATTTCCTTGTCTTAAAGAAACTTTATCTTTTTTGCATTACTCCAATTCTACTTATCTTGTTGCTGTGGCATTTGATAAATTAATTTCAGTTGGAAATATCAACCATTTTTACCAAAGTACGGCAACATTTTAGGTTATTAATTAATCACATAATTTATTTCTCACTATGTTTCTAATTATTTATTTTTTTTAACAGGTTCTTTTTGGCAAAAGTATACAATATTTAATTTGTGTAAACCGGAGCCATATTTTATATATTGATTTGAGGTGATTGGTGCCTCTTTATTTTTAATTTATTTATTTTGGTAGAAATTTGGTTATATTTTGGGGTGCGTGAGGGGGTTTATTTGGGTTAAGAATGATTTCCAATTTTTTGGTTTGGATATTTTAATTTTTTTTTTTTTTTTATTTTTAAAAGATGATATTTTGATGGTGTTTTGAATAGATTTATATTGTAAAGGGATTTTTCAGGAGTGTCAAAGAGGGATGGTGTCTGTGGACTGACTTTTGATGAATCAACCTGGCATTTGTCAGTAAAATTAAGGGAAACCACAGTAAACCTCAACAAGGTTGATCGGACACGCGGGTCCTGGGTGTAAAGGTTATATTAATATTGTATTTTTACGTTTGGGGGTTTAGTTGTTAGGGTTTGGTTGGTAGACTTTTTTTTAGGCTAATGGGAATAGTTTAATTTTATTTACGAGTTGAAGGGTATTTATAATATTTTTTTTTAATTTTGAGAAGAGCAGAGTCTTGATTTTTCCGTCTTGTCTGGGATATCCTAAATTTTGACTTCTTGGTATAATTTTGATTGCTCTGTCTTGTATTTGGAAGCCTAGTAAAATATGTTCTACGGTCTCGTCTATTGTGGGGCTGGTGTGGCATACTGGGGAATCGCTTAGTCCTATCTTGTAGTGGTGATGTACTAATTATTTTATACTTTATAACTAAACTAGCCTTCCCCGGCCGTGTTTTGCGAGGTTGCTAATGTCTATAGATGTTGTTCCTTATAGATCGTGACTTTAACTAATTGTCCTAAAATGCTTGTAAATGAGTAATTAATCTTGGTGATTAAAATCAACATTTATTTTCACCATATTATCTGTCCTATGGAGTGTTATGTTAAACTCTAATATGATGTAAAATGAAATATATACTGTAATATAAATTCCAAGCATTATCAAATTCTATTCAACGGTCTGAGAGTTCCGTCATTACAAAGACGACAGACAAGGTTCTTTCTATTGATATAATTATTATTTTTAATTTGTTGGTCCAGCCAATAAATAAAGTACTGCCTGGTTAAGTATTACGGATGATAAGTATAAGCTTGGGTTTTGTTAACTTAAACTTTTCTAGTCTACATGAAAGACGTTAGCGCTAGAGGATTGCATGTTATAAAGATTCAAATAAATATCTATTCACAAATACAGTTTTAAGCATATATTGATAGTAAAACTGGCTTTCAACCAAATAAAGGTCATCCTTAGTACCGGAAAGAAGATATTATTCTTTTCTTTTAAGTCTAAAAGATTTATTTAGTCTCCGCAATGTAATGTTTTCTGGACTCAAAAGGAAAAAAAATTTCTTCTTTCTGGTACTGAGGAGGGCCTTTATTTGGTTGAAAGCCGGTT
Source organism: Microvelia longipes (assembly GCA_018340805.1). Classification (NCBI taxonomy): domain Eukaryota; kingdom Metazoa; phylum Arthropoda; class Insecta; order Hemiptera; family Veliidae; genus Microvelia; species Microvelia longipes. The sequence continues at coordinate 47,348,748 of JACMZG010000008.1, read as the reverse complement.
TTACTATTTTTATATGGTTAAAAATAAATTTGTGGATAGACCTTTATTTGAATCCTTTTCTAGTCTTCTAACTAAACTTTTATTATAAAAATTGTATATAAAGCTATGTGTTTCCCCTAAAGTCTTTTTAAAAGCGTATGACACGTAAACTGCATTCGTTTTTTACAGATTCGATTGTTGTATCAAGTTGAAAAATGCAGAGTTCCCCTTTTTTTAGTTGTCGAAACTTAATATAGAATGTATAGCGGTCCGGGGCATCGCTGCAAATCGATTTCTTTTAAAGATAGAGGCTATCTATCCGTCACTGTCCCTCTGTCGAAATGAGGAATATTCAAGATTCTTTCAAGTAATTTTATGCCTCTTTCTTTCACTTTTTTCTTTCCCTTATCGTCATGATCGGTTTTGTCAGCCCTTAAAAAAAGAAATCATTAAGTAGTCTGTGAAAAATGAGACCCGCTTGCACCAATAAACAAAACCTTTCAAGAATGGTCTTAATAATAATGACAGTAAATATTTTTGTCTTTTTTACATACTGTTAACTTTTTTGCTAACTTTTCATTAGAAATTTTTATCCAGTTAAGTTTTCTGGAAATCTGTTTGATTCAATTTATGTAAACAAATGTTCTTAAAACGTGAATTAAAACATTTTATAGATATGTATGAATTTATAGCCTTTATGAATTTGTTGTTAGTACTCGTAGTCTGTACGCATTTCGTTCGCACGATTTGTTTCGTTAAAGTCTCGAACCTAAAGAGTAATATTTTACTAATTGAAATTAAATTAAATAATCTAAATGATTATTTAAAGAGCGGTTGTTATTGTTGTTGAACAATATTTTTTCTCGCTAAACCCCTAGTTATATCTAATAGTATTCAAATCTTTTGCCATGTAAGATTTACATAAAAATATGAGGAGAAGAGATGATAAGGAAGTGAAGGTAAGTTACTAGCTCTATAAGGTCTGGCTTCGTTCAGGGGGCCAATACAAATTCAAATTGAGTTGTATGTGTAGATGTGTATTTACAGAACACAGTATAGATAAGGTAGATCTACTATTTTTCCTTCAATTCTTGTGTTATTTACAGGTAAGTTGACACAAGAAGGTGTGCATGTGTAGTGTCGTGTATGATGTCAAACTAAGGCCTTAGCTCTTGTGTATAGTCTAGGTAAAAGGCAAGCAAGGAATTCGCTAGAGAGTGGTCCCCCTTTCTCTCTCTCACCCAGGAGGGCGCCGCTTATTTGTATGCGGGACACAACAATTTCACGTTAGGGCACCCCCTCCAGACCCCCTCGCCCCGCGGGGCTAAAAAACTCTAGATCAATACTGGAGAGTTGTGCAAGCCTCCTTAGACTCGGCCAACAACATTAGCCCTTCACACACAAATACATCCGACCAACAGAATCGGGCAAAAACTAGATCTTTTCAAAGACTTGACTAACATTTTGATAAATTCCCTCTTTCAACTGACATTCTTTATCCAGCAAGTTTTTCCTAGCCCTTTCATTCTTTCCCATTAATTCAAAACTGTACAAATATCCTCTTATAGACTTGTATTATTTACTTAACTTTTGTTTTCAAACAAAATTACACCTTTGCTAAAAAACTAGTTTAGATTTATAATTATTCTTTTAAATATTTTTTAAAAAATCAGAAATAAATAATTTATAGATAACAACTTTAAGTCAAGGATTCTTCAAAAATTAAGATATTTTAGCCTATAGGCTGAAAAAATGCTAATTAAATGCTATTTTTATAGCATTTGAGAACATTGCCAATGCTCTTCTGATTATTTTCTTGTATTATTATGTATATTATTGTATATTATTTTATTTTTTTGTCCACAAACTAAAAATGTGGGACAATACTACAGTTAGTTTGAATGAATCTTGGACATATTAAAAACTTAATTAATGCATAATCCAAAAAAAAAAAAAAAATAAAAAGGATAAATTCATTAATTAGTTGATTATAAAAAGAAATAAAACTATAGAGTAAAATAAAAAAAGGGGCCTTCCGGTTTTTGGTCACAATAACCACCACTAGCAAAAAGCTATCGGCCAAACGCCGATAATTTTTTTACATTATCTTATGTCGATAATAATAGAACTAATGCTGATTTTACATTTTAACTTCGTACATGTGTTTATTTAGCTCCATGCATAGCAGAACAGGTTTATAACATTCCAGCCTGATCTGACAATGTAATAAAGCTTTGATATTTGTTGAAATCGTTGTTTAGTCAGTATTGTGGGTTAATGACGTTGCACATATTTTATAAAGAACAGAGTTCAGGAAATCAATCCCTCCGTGCCATGAACCCAACTCATAATCTAATTTTCCTTTGAAAAATCACTAAGAATTAGTACAGGATATCTCGTGAAGTTTCCTCACTTTATCGGAATCACTATGATCATCCTCACTAGTTCGGACCTGTTTGATCATCTTCAACATGAAAACACCTAATTTATAATTTTATTAGATCTTCGGTTTCGCTTTGCTATCAATATACCGAACAATATATATGATAGCAAGTGATCCGAAAACAAGAGGCTTTCAGCCCTTTGGCTACTACCTTGACCACATGGTTGTTTTCCTATATCAGTTTATAATGTTTCTAGTTTATATAAGTGGCATTCTTGGGAATTTATAAGTGGCATATAAGGGAATTTTCCAAACGCATTCGTCAAAAAACGAATGATTTATTTACATTATGTTTTATACGTCAATCAATAAAACCAGAAACAATGCTGATAATATGTTTTAAATTTGATAAATTAGTTAATCATATATTTTAGTGCATGTTTACCTTTTCATTTTGTTTATTTATATTCGTATATTTTTAATTTTGGTGAATAGCTTGATCTGTTTTTGATAAAGTCATACACTATACAGTTACTGTATGATGTTATATGATCAGTACTATCATTTGCGCAGTAATTATTGATGGATATCATCAATGCACTCATAGAATCAGATATAATTATCTGACTCTATGTTTTGGTTTAATAACCAATAAAGAAAAATTTTGTAGAATCCTTTAATTATGCGGGTTAACCCGTGCGGAATTTTATATTTCTGCCGTGGTTAAGGAATTATTTGGTGATCTTTTAAAAGTTGAAAATGTATCCACCACTTATGATCTCGAGTGTCAAAATTAAATGTTACCATCTTCTTTTGATCCAACAGTAACTGTGTAAAGCTAATGATATTAGCTTTCAAACCAATGCTCTCTTCAATAATTATTTTACATAATAGCAATGGTTAACTTTTTTTAAAATGTTTACCACTAACCAACCTTTTGTCGTTTTTCTACACTTTAGTCAAATGAATTGTAGACATAGCTACTTTATAACTAGTATTGCTAAGTTTAAACTTTTTTTTACTACAGTTGGGTTGTTTTTTCATAATTTAAAAAAAGATACATAACCAATGACACTGACTATTATCATTCATCCCAACGAAAAAGGCAAATTTGCCAATCCATTACTTTGATCATACAATTAAATTACTTTGTGTTTCTCTATAATGAAAAAATAGAAGGTAAAATAACCCAGCAGAATATTTGACTCAACTAAAATGCAAAGGGTTATTAACTTTACTCACTAAGGATTGCTTAATATCTTAAAAAAGAAAAAGGGTCGAAAACAACTCACTATTTACTGCTCAATTAAAAGAATCGGTTGACATGTTAATCCTTGCCGGCAATAAAGACTACAACCCTTTAGTCTTTACAATATTAATATCTTCTCCCTATAAACAGACTGAGGAAATAGGCAGCAAAAAAACCTTGTTCTTAAAGGATCTTAGGTTTTTTCCTTAAATTATTATCGTCTTGCACCCTGAATGTTTCAAAGGGTTGCAAATGCGTTCTCAATTACTTCACTTTTTTATTAGTTTTTTGCTCATTTCTTCATTTCATCTAGTTAGAGTTATTTTAAAAATAATATTTCTTTTTTTCTCTCCCTGAACTTTTTTCCCTCATTTTAATCAATTAAAACATTTTTTTTTCAAACATCAACCCTTTTTTTTATTTTTATATTTATTTTATTATTTTTTAAGTTTGAAACTTTAGAAAAACAAGTATAGGAGGAAAAAATAATTTTGAGGCAATAAATTATGAAACAGGTTTTCACGTTTATTTTTTTAGCCATTTCAAAAGAGGAAAAAATTAAATGAGAAAAAAAAAATATTTAAAAATAACAAGAAAAAATAAATTATAATAAAAAACAAAAAAAGTATAAAAACAATAATATGTATAAAAATAAAAAGCAAAATATTAAATAAATAAAAAAATAATAATGCATTCATACCAAAATTACTAAAAATTGTTTTCAAGACTTCACAACGTTTGTATTTTTGCATATTATAGAGTTGAACTATGTATTTTTATTTTATTTTTATTTATTGTTATTCTTCGTTATTTATTATTATCATTTCAGCAACATTTTAGGCAGCAACATATGACCACCATATTAACTAAAGGCCTTTAAATGTAAAAAAATTAAAAAATAGATCATACAAGGAAAAAGTTATTCTTCAATGAACGAATTTCCGATGCAAATCGGAGCAAACTTTCTTAAAAGGATAATAAGACATTATTAGACCTCAAAAAGGGAGTAAGTATGTATATAATGAATGTATGTAATAATAATAAAATTAATATTATTATTGTGATATCAAATATTTGACGTGATCTCCTTCACACTTTGTTTTTAGGCTTAAAAATTGTATAGAATCAAAATTCTGATACGTGGCGTCTCATTGTTGCATATTACATTAAATACATACACGTCATAACGTGTCTTATTTTTGTTTAGTTCCAAAGCCACGTTTCCCTCATATCAATTGGATTACCCTAAGACTGTGCTCACTGTGGTATCTTCAAAACCCTTACCTAATTGTCATAAAGATTTAAAATGTAGAGAAGCAATAAATAATTCTGATTAGTCAAGTTTCTTCAGATTTTCCATATCTTGATCAGAAACTTAATGTTTAATCTTCGCTCTAACGACACTGAACAAATCCTTCTGTTTTTATTATTTACTATGTAATGCGTACCCATAATTTACTGCAATTCGGTTAAACATTGCGGGCGTAAAGTTTAGGATATAAAATATAATTTTTGCTGAATCAAAATAAAGATTTGCGGAGTTTCAATTTCACTGCGTAAATATAAACTACAAAAAACAAGATAAGATACCGAGCTCGATATTATTATCAAGGTCTTATGCTTGATAGCAGTTCATCCTTGAGCAGATAAAGGAATTTTGTTCTTGAGTTTCCTTGCTCTTTTTGCTTTCAATTGTTATTAATTTGTTAAAAAAGCTAGCAAGACTTCTTTCAAACTCGTTACGAATTATAAAACCGATATAGACTGTTAATAAGCAAAGAACTATAGTAATATGTTAAAGAGGATATTGAAGGTAGGTGAATAGGTCATAGGAAACATAGACTCATCCGTGATATAGTACAATAGGTATTAGAAAGTACAGTACAAATATGATCAGTTTCTTTTGTCATATAGAGGCTTCCTGTGCCCACGGCCCACGTGCGCAGGCCACCCTTGCATTACATTACATCCGTCCTTAACCACGCCGAGTAAATTCTACTTTCCCCATTAGACTTATTGTATATCATGCTTATAAGGTTCATCCTAATTTTTTGTATAAATAAAAATAAAACAATATTTTTTATGCTCAAGGTGTTCTAGTCTATTTAAAGTTGTGCCTAATACAACAAATAATAAATAAATAATAAATGAAACTAAAAAAAATAAATATATATATTTATTGAAATAAATAACAATAAATAATAAATGCTAATAAATGCGTTGATGAGGTTGTGTTGGATTAAATATATTAATTGGCAAGTTTTCCCTTAAGAAAATTCAAATTATTAATAATCTGTCTTTTTTTGTGATAATGAAATAATTAATAATTCAACTTATGAATTTAGGGAATACTACAAGTTCAAAAAAGTCGACACTAGAGAACTATTAAAGCTATTTAGTTTAGCCACTTGCTTTTCAGCCATTTAGTATCATGTTTTGGAGGAAGAAAATACCCGTGATGTATAAAGCAATAGATTTAAACAAAATTTAAAGTTAAAAAAACTTTGAGAAAACAATTCATTTTTTTATAAATATACGACAGTATAGGTAATAAAAATAATTAGGTGTCAATAAGTCTTAAAAATTTAGTATATTAGTGTTAATCAGTTTAATATTTTTTATTATTAAAATAGTTCGAAAAAAAATTCATGAATCGGAAATGGGATACGTGAGATCCAAAGAGAGTTTATTTCTTTAAGACAGATCTTCCTCTTATCCTTTTGAACATAAAGTCACATTAAAAACTAAATCCACAAGGAGTGAACTTCGGTTGATATGACGGCTGAAGCTGGAGTGCGGAGGTGGATCGTGACTCGGAAGAAAGGAAGCCGGGTTCCAGGTGTATATCCCTCACGGATTTAACTATCAAAACCATATTTCATTATCGGGTCCCCGTCCTAAATCTGAATAGCTACAGAAAAGAACCATCATCAAAAATTACACATCCTGTTTATTCATAACCTCAGGACAATTTCCGTCTTACCCTGCTTTGCATCTCCAGTTACGCAAATCTGTAAGAAAATTACTCGAATATACACACCCTAATGGGTGGTAACTTATAGCATCACATAGTCATTAAGTAAGACTTCATGAAATTGTAACAAACAAAAAAAGAACACTCTTCAAGTAACATCCGCAGATGTCATTGCTTTTTTATCTTCTTACATGAGGGTGAAGCATTGTAATGCTTTTTCTCCCAACCTTATAAAAATGTGCTCGTAAATCTACGATTCTCACATAATCTAATCTCCACCTTAATCTACAATATAAATAAGGAAAAGTAAACAATAATCTAATACAATAATTCAATATCTATTCAGCTATTTGTATTTTATACTTTATAATACGGACCCTAGGCCTGCAGCAGTTCCAGCTTCATAAAAAAGTGACACCAGTTTTTTGCATCAAAATTCTACGTTTTTTAATGAAAAAATGTTTCTCACTGATCGTATGTATAGGGAAGTTGCATTTGCATTCATATTGTTAGCACGGTGCAGCCTAAAGTATTAGATTGAACTTATCGTGTCAAAATCAAGCCCTACAAGCAAAAGAACTGGATGCTGTCATTGGCAGGTCCACAAGGTCCACTATTGAAATTAGGCCCACAAAACACCATGTCTACTTGTACCTCAAATGAAAAATGAATTACTACGATTATAGCATCATAACATTTTTTATAATGTTGGTTTGCAAGTCAAGTTCATTTATTTTTGTCATATACAGGGTTGTCCCCGGATGGGGTTGCCTATACGTGTAAATGACAAAAAATTTCATTTTTCGACAAAAAGTCACTCTTGATAAAAGCTCCTGCATGTCTTTAAACTAAGATTTATCATATTTTTATTTTTAAGGGTTGACTCAAAAACTGCAATTTTTAAAAAATGGACGAAGAGTAAAGTAGGCTTAATTTTGACTTTTCGAAAAAAAAGTATTCTTTATAAATTGTTTAATTGTTTCCCTGAGACAAGTTTTCCATAAAAAAATTCAAAATATTTTTTTTTTTCAAAATTCACCCAATTTACCTCCACTACCCAAATTTTGGAAAAAATAAAAGTTGTTCAATCTGGATAAATGATACATCGTTTTAAAGGTCTTGAATAGTGGAACAAAATATGAAGAGTGACTTCTTGTCGAGAAATAAAAAATAAGCCTACTTTACTCTTGATGCAATATTAGAAAATTGTGATTATTGTGTGAAGTTTACATAGTCTGAATTTTGTAATATGATAAATCTTCTTTTAAAAACAAGCAAAACTTTTTATAAAGAATGACTTTTTGTCGAAAAATGAAATTTTTTTTCATTCACACGTATAGGCAACCTAATCGGGGGACACTAAAACCCGAATATTTCAGAATTAACTTTTTAATGGCATATAATAGTTTTGAATGGGAAATAGAACATTTATAAAGAGTGACATTTATTTGAAAAATCAATATTTCAACCACTTTATTCTTAATGCAATTATAAAAAGTTAAAAATTATTAAATACATTTTACATTTTTATTATTATTATTATTACAATTTTATTTGTTAATGTGGTATTCCTACATTTAAAGCCAAGCAGAATTATTTATGAAGAGTGACGTTTTGTCGAGAAATGAAAAATAAGCCTACTTTACTCTTGATGCAGTTTCAAAAAATTGTGAATTTTGAGTGCAGTTTACATGGTATAATTTTTCTAATATGATAAATCTTCATTTAAAAACAAACAGAACATTTTGTAAAGAGTGACATTTTGTCGAAAAATAAACAATAAACCTACTTTACTCTTCGTCCATTTTTAAAAAATTGCAGTTTTTGAGTCCACCCTTAAAAATAAAAAAATAAAAATATGATAAATCTTAGTTTAAAGACATGCAGGAGCTTTTATTAAGAGTGGCTTTTTGTTGAAAAATGAAATTTTTTGTCATTTACACGTATAGGCAACCCCATCCGGGGACACCCTGTATATTTAAGCATTTCTAGGTAAAGTATGTACTTATTTTCCAAGTTACAAACAAAAATCGGGTACGGGGTACCTTGGAACCTTTCCTGATCACATCGGTTTCGCTACTCTTATCCTCCTAGCTTTAGACTCGATTCACTCGTCCTCAGAATATACAATACTGCCAAATTTATACTGCAGCATGTCTTCGGACTCGATGCGCTCGTCCTAATATATTAAATGCATCCGTTTCATTCTCAGAGGAAACCTATACAGCACTGACCACGCTCAATGCTGCTTAATTTTTATGATCCAACAAAAATCATAGGTATAGTTGTCGTATTGAAACGAAACTTAGTGTACTTATTTACAACATAAAGGTATACTTGTACAAAAGCTCAACTCAAACGGATTGTATTCTGATTTTTAAAAAAAAGTACACAAGTCATTTGATAAAAATTGTGCTAATGCTAATAATAAGATTAAACTAAGCACATATGTTAGTCTTATACATGGCAACATGCGTGCTAAATCTCAACATGATCGCATAATGTTTCCGCGTTTTATGATTTTCAGAAATTTATGTTGACTCATTATTGTGCGTCAATGACGTCATAAAAAATATTTTCCGAATAACGCAAACACAGCAGTAGACTGATTTTTGTACGAAGTTTCAACTCTTCTGCATAAATACACAAGGAACTACGATGCTAACAGACGCACAGACACACACACACATACATACAGACAACTTAGTGGATACCACTCTGGAGGTCTTAAAAACACCTGAAACTGATAAATCTAGTGACATCCCGGTACCTACGACATAAATGAGGAAAAATAAAAAGGCAATTGGTCATTCCTACCCAATCTAACGTGCTTGCCAAACAAGTTATTTGTTAATTTAGACAAATTTCAAATTGGTCTAGTTTACAATGATAATTGGTAGTTAGTATTTTAATGGTTTCTAGTAATCTCTAGCGTTAGTTCTGTGAACGTAGAAACAATATAAATTCTTGAATAAGTTTAATAAATTATTATTGAGCTTTCTTACATAACTAGGAAGCTATGCATGTTATTATTTAGCTTTTCCTTATCTATTTAATGTAATCATCAAAATAGTCAAACTTCATTTCGTGACGTGTAGGAGTAGTAAAAGATGAACTATGTAATAATATGTATGTAATAATCACTCGACTAGTTGTAGTTAACTTATAGATTTATAACATTCATAATAAGAAAAAGATCCGTAGCACAAAATTTAATGCGATAATATTTGTATCATGATCTAAAAGGTTTCACTCATTTCAACATTTTTGTTCTTTAATCGAAAAAGATTGTAGTTAAGTTGAAATGATGAGATGATGAAGTCACAGCCACTCCTAAACAACCTATGTAGTCATCTTAAAGGTGTTATTCAGAAAATTATAAAACAATTTCCGTAAAATGTTAAAGATATGTCTTCAGATGATACTTCATTGATAGACAAACCCTATAATTATGGTTATTTCAAAATATTTTTAAACATTTCATGAAGTTAAAAATATTTTTAAACTGTTTAAGTTATATGTTTTCACTATAAATATTTCTTATTATCTAAAATTGCGTGATGAAACGACTGAATCTTCATTGCAAGCGCACTTGAAGGCTTCAATCGGTTTGAGTTGGTTATTGAGATTTGTAACACAGTAATCTCATTGTATGGCAGTAGGTTGGAATAATTATGTTTTGTAACCGCTGATATTACTTCTATACTTAGATTTTACTTCATATGGATAAGAGAAATTTATTGATCCGTAAATAATATAACGAAAAATTCAGGTACGTCGGAACTATTCCTCATTACATCGGATTCGCTACGTTTATCCTACCATCTTCGAACTCGCTTCGCTCGTCCTCAGATAATAAATATATTCCTTTAGTTTTCAGTGGTCACCCTTCCAGGGACTGACCACGCTAGATGCTACTATCATAAAATTATGATCCAACAAAAATCATAGATATACTTGTGGTAAAACGGAACTTGGTGTACTTATTTAGTACGTAAACGTATATACTTGTTCTGAATTTCAACTTAATTAGATTACTTTCCGATTTTTACAATTTTAAAAAATGTACACGAGTCATTCGATGAAAATTGAACTCATGCTGATAATGAGACGACAGTTAGCACATATCTAATACATGGCTATATGTGTCCTACATCTCAAATTGATTTTAACATTTTTTTGCATTTTATGATTTTTCGAAAATTTTGCTGCCTTTATTGCGGGGTAATAACGTCATAAAACTTATTTAACAACATCCATAGACTGATATTTGTACAAAGTTTCATCTCATTAGCATAAATACCCTGGGAGCTACTAGCTCCTATGATAATGGACACACACACATACATGGATACAACTTTGTGAAACCTATTAGTTTTTCGTTAAGTCGATTCCAATCAGTTCAACGACTCAATCATTTTCGTTTCTTAACACTTTCTTCGCATCACGCTGGTACTGATGATGGTCAGTTAAGTATGAAAGCTGGCTCTGTCAATTATAACATTATAACATCAGTGGAGAGACTTGTTTCTTACTTTTCCATATATTTGGACTCCAAAACCTCTATTTTCTTATATAAATATAGTTTAGAGAGTTTCTAGGTTGAAACCTGAGTACAATCTCGTTCAAACGACAACTGCCGGGGGGTTGAACCCCCGAGGGGTTTCAGTAGTTGAACTTCGTTCAACCCCTGAGCCCTCGTCGTGAAGTTAATGATCGGGTTGAAGTTGGGTTGAAAGTCGATTAGAAATTATAGAATTAGGTTCCTTATGCAGATAAATAAACAACAGCTATAGTTAGCATTCCATTTTTTAGTATCATAAAATTACCTGTAATTGAAACAGATATTATCGATTTAATAATTTCTTTAAAGTAGTTTCAAGGTTACAAAGTATACGATTTTACTAATTTATTTATTATATTTACTGTTTGCTTACCGACAATGATACAAATATCTTATACTTCTATCAAATACTTTATTTTTTAAAATTCTTTTTTTATGATCTGATTTTTACAGGAAGAGATTAGATTGAACAAAAAGTAAAAGAAAAAATTTATTATTCGTAAGCTTTTTAAAGAACTTATTCGATAATCCAGTAAGAGTTGCCAAAGTTTCCTTGAAAAAATTATAATCCATTTAAAAAACGAGGTAATAATTTTGATTTTATTTGTAAATGTATTTGAAGAACTTTATCTTTACTTTAATTTATAACAAATAGTGCAAATCAAGAAGAATTGCCCGTATAGTTTGTAAACTTCTTATATTTCTTTTGATAAATTATGGTTACAAAGAGTGAATAGTTTTTTGTTAGAAATAGTTATCTCGTAAAACAGAATTAACCGGTTTTACATGTGGCTAATATCAGGGTGGCCGTGACACTGTAAAAGAGCCGCTAGTTATGATCAATGGCCATAACTGTAAGGTACGATTTAAAGGACTCAACCCAAGTCCCATTTACTTTATATACCATAAAGGATACGATAAGAAAGGGTTTTAAGGAATTATTTTTCACACTTAAAATTACCAGTTTATAGAACAAGACTCATCCATTTACAAGATTGTAAATAGGAACTTGTTATATATAAAAATGCATAACAATACCGGAATGAATATATATTTACGATTTCTCCAATTCCTTAGTTGGTTAACCCTTATCTACTACTTCTAATTCTGGCATTAATACAAGTGTATATTATTAGATGAAAAATGTTTTTTATTTGTTATACAAATCGATAGCTTTAAGTGGTTTGAATTCATTTAAAAGTTCCTTGATAGTTAGCTAGATTTGTATTAAGTAAATGCATTAATTTCCAACTTTGCAACTATTTCTGCTTAATTTATGTTTCCTTTAGTTAAGAAGATTTTTAGAAATCTGTTTTGCTGTTATAAATACATGTTGAGTATTATTATTGCTTCTCTTTCGTCCTCACATTACAGATACTACTACTATTCAAACGTACCAGCTCGGTTTTAAATATCTTGCAATGCCAATTCCTTTTACACTTCCGTCGGTTGTTTGCCAAAATCCTCTGTATAATTAACTCAAAGATCTTTCAGATAATAAGTACATTGATTTTTGAAATTGTATTCCGTAAACTACGAATATCGTATAAAAATTCAGTCCATGTTAGTTTTCTGTTTGAGTCACATGCTTGTTATTGATTTACCTCGTATATCTTCTAAGAGTTAATGTGAAATTATTATTAGCAGTCTTATACTGCTGTAACTTTATATATCAACTAAAGCACAGAATAATCATATTTTTGTAAAAACTTACTCAATTACATCATTGCACTGTTTGATTCGCTATAAGTATAATCTTAAGTTGGTGATATAATCTGAGAGCGTAACCTGGGATGCGAACCCCAGAATCTCCATTGTGTCGAAGGTCAGTATAAATACGGACGCTTTAATGACATCGACCTCGTTGGTAGCTTTTAAGGCAGTCTGAGATATGATACTACTATACAGTAATGGTCCTGTGGAAGTATGATGCTTATGTTGGAAGTATAATTAACTATAGCTAGTTACACTTATTTTAAAACAACACGCTAGTGTTCCATATTATTTGAATTTAAAACAATATGTATTTAATCAGATGCATATTATTATTTGAATATTATTATTTGAATTTCAAACCAAATAGATTTAATCAGATTGCAAGATTTCAAAATCAAAACACTAACGCTCCGGAAAACGCCAAGAAAGTTATCCTAGTCTGTACGTTAGATACAATTATATAGCTCCATTTTGACTATAGAATATTTCATATCAACAATATTTAAAATTACATTGAATAATCCTTTATTTCAATTGTTAACCAAAATATTATACATTCTAAACTATAGGTATATAAGTAATTGACGACAATCGCGCTTAACTATGTCTAATTATGACATCGCTACTTATTAAGAGTCCTTATATAAACATATCAAAGGGTTTAAACACGTATCGTTTAACGAAGATAAAAAGTATATTCATAGAATGTCAAGTATAGCTATTATATTTCAACCTGTTTTAGATGTGTGCTGGAAAAGCCAGCCACATGCAAACCCAACTTGTTGAATACGATTTTATCATACATGGATATTTGAAAGATGTTGATATTTTAAAAGATTCCTTTTTACTAAGAAATGTAATTACCTAATAACTCGTTTCTTTATCCTGTGGCTCTGTCAAGTTCATCTCAAGATAAAAAAGTTAAAGCTGATGGTTTTGTATGGGACTTGATCACCTCTGTTAAGACAAGGACAGGAATTAAAGAGGTTGAGTTCCAATTTTTTTTTATTTCTCGATGCTACATCTCTAATGAGAAGATAGCTCGTGTCCAGAAAAAAATTGACAGGTTCGTCAGACATTTATTCTTTTTTTAATCCAGATTAGAGAGAAACATTTCTGGACAGCTTAAGAACAAAAAATTTTGGAGGTTATTTTTATTCGGGGTTAAGATTTTGAATATAAGATAAGACACACCCTGAATCAAATTTCTTTTTGTTTTTGAATCGTGCAGACCTGGACATCTTGCGGACCAAGATCTTTCTGACGACACTGATCCTCTAACTTATCTAGACCGCGAAACTTTCGACCAATTATGAAACAAGCTAAAATATAGAAATTAAATTGGTATAATCATGTTTGTATTATAATTGATTAATGCTTAAAACTTAAGTTTTAGCTTTTTTGTATCAATTAGTTTATCGTTGATCATGACTTTATTTATATCACGTATATAGGCCATCCACATATTCACGGTTATCGGTGTTTTTTAAGTTTTAAATATTTATTTATTTAAGTTTTTAGAAATTTCTTTTAATACTGGTGGCTTATACTATCCATCCTGACTTTACCGTTGATAAAATGAAAAATTATTGTGTTTATAAAAAAAAAACACAACCGTGATTTACCCAATGAACCGTTTTAGATTTTTTTTAAAACCTCCTGAGTGGTTTTTTCAGAGGTATCTGTCTGTATGTAGTGAGTGTGTATGCATGTGTGTGTTTTATCTCATTATCAGCATTAGTTCAATTTGTATCTAATGATTTGTAAACGTGTTTTTTTTAAAAAAAGTAAAATAAATAAAAAATTATTAAAATTAGTTGAAATTTTGTACAAGTAAATCCCTTTATGTAATAAATAAGTATACTAAATTTCGTTTCAATACGGCAAGTATATTTACGGCTTTTGTTAAATCATAAATGTCAAGAAGCATTGAGCGATGACAGTGCCAGGATGGGTGACCGCTGGGAATAAATAAATGTATTTTCTGGGTGAGAACAGAAGAAACGCGAGTACGAAGACGTATCGTCCGATACATTTGGTGGTTATTATGTTCTCAGGACAAGCGAAGTGGGTCGGAAGTAGTGTGGACGAGCTTAGCGAATCCGATGCTGTGAGGAAAAGTTCTGATGTACCCAATTTTTTGATGTTGTAACAGACATTTTAAGTCTTAACTTACGCAATTTTAAGTCTTAACTGGTACTACTATTTTAGATTGGGCTAATGGCTCTCTAATATCTTTCATCGGTTTAAATGGAATCCTGACTTATTTTCTAGATAATGACAAGTATTTTGTACTTTCCGAGAAGAATTTATTATCTATATGGACAGGGTTGAGTTGATACAAACGAACAGGGTTGGGTTGAAACAAACGCACAGATTTGGGTTGAAACAAACGAACAGGGTTGGGTTGAAACAAACGAAAAATAATGCTGTAACACATTTACTTTATATTTTTTATCAGCTGTGTTTGTGTTTTTTTAATCGAATTTTTCCATGGACTATATAAAATTGTTATTTTGGTCAAAAAATTGGACGCAATTAGTTTCTACGTTACTGATTTAGGTCAAGTTAAGATTTACTATACTTCCAAAATATGTTATTTGTCAGCTTAAAGAAGCCAGCTTGTTAAGTTTGGTCGTACCATTATGAATTAACTCCATTAAATGTTATTTGAGTAATGTTTAGCATGCTTTGAAAAGGTTACATTTTCGCAAGCAACATTAATAAGTCTATCTTGTCAGACATAAGTTATTATTATTTGTAAAGTATGTTTGTTAAATTTATTTTTGTCAGAGAGAGAGAGAGAGAGAGAGAGTTATATGTTAAGATGTTATAAGTTATCAGTGAGTAATCGAAAGTTAAAAAAGTTGCATCATCAAATCCAAACGCATTTCGTATGACATTGATGGTACTTAAGTTGTATCAAGGTAAACTTTTAGATCATCATTGGATAGTTATAAATTTCTTTAAGCATACAATAAACTTATGTATGCTTAAATTATGCTGCTTTGATTATGCGCTAAAATAACGGAATTATGTTTTATGTTTAAATGTTGATAGTTTATATTTTAAGGTCACACTGCGTTGCATCACGAAGTCCTGACGCATTCCGTTGCGACATTGCTGATACCTGAGTATCGAGGTATCATCTCGACACCAGTATATCGTATTAACCTTAACCTCTTAACGTTCTCACGTCTGTTGCCTTGACCCATACACTCTCTAGTAAAGTACTGACAATTTAATAATAATCTACATAACTTATACCACCACCTGTTTTGTTAACGCTGGAGGATAATAGAAACGTTATTCTCTTCCTTCGTGGTTCTAATAAAGATAAAGACCGTTAAAATTTATATATCTTTCTTGTAGTTAAAATTAACAGCTGAAGATTATAGATTTAAAATTATTTATCACTTTATGAGAGTCAGATTGGTAGTTTTAAAATCTTACAAATATAAGCTTTTAATTACAACCATGTTATAAAATCGTTAAGTCAGGGTAAACTTTAAGGTAACTTAGTAAGTGTTTAATGGTACAGAGAGAATGTTTATGTTCAAGACGAATATTTATCTATATAATTAATAGAGAAATAATCAGTTGCTCTCTTCGGATCATTGCGGAGCGATAATACATACATTAGAGTATCTCGTATAGTAAAAATTTAGGGAGTA
This sequence comes from Microvelia longipes, assembly GCA_018340805.1. Taxonomy (NCBI): domain Eukaryota; kingdom Metazoa; phylum Arthropoda; class Insecta; order Hemiptera; family Veliidae; genus Microvelia; species Microvelia longipes. Next base: position 47,332,209 of record JACMZG010000008.1, on the reverse strand, counting down.
GGTCTATTCTCTTGTATACAAGGAGAAACAAAATGAAATTATAAAAAATAAATCACACCCAATCATCGAACTTTTAATAGGTAATAACGCATATGAGATAGGTAGTATGAAAGAAGTATGAATTGATGACATTATTGAAGTATACTTTATATAGAGATCGATTCCGCTTTGGTTATTGATTCAAAAAATAGTTATGTCATCACGTATTTAAATATTATGGGTATATACATACATTTAAGTGCTTAAAAACTATATATGCTGTGAATTATGTATTATTTTAAAAAAATTAATTTAAACAACATAAATCTACCAATAATAATAATAAATTGGAAATTTATGTCAATTTTAAGTTCCTTCTGCTACTTATTATCTTTAAAGAGCCAGATTATAAAGAAAAAAAATAATCAAAAAGTGTTACTAAAACAAAAGCTTAAATTTTTTACATCAACGATTACGTACGTGACTAGCTTGTAATAGCAAGTTTTGCCAACAAACAATATTTTATCATTTTTAATGTAGTGTATGAATTTGTTGTATTGAAAGAAAAAACCATTTGCAGAACATACTTAATTCTGGTATTAAAATATTTCAGTATTGTTGGATAATAAAATTAATAATATTAGTATTGTGAAAAATAAAGTTTGCATTAACTCATATAGAGTTATATTTCTTATACAATATGTTTAATTACATTGATTATTTTTGTTTTCAAGTTTCCGAAAAGAGGTAAGATTTCCCATTCATCACAGCTATACTCTTGCGTTATTACACTAATAGTCCAGGAGCCGGCCCTGAAAAATGTGACTCATTTTGTACTACTTTAAACCAAACTTTTCTGTAAATATACCTTAAATTATGAAAAAAAAAAAAACATATAGTCTCCCTATCTAGATTGGAGCCCTGGATGCATATGATTGTCTATGCTCAAGATATTATAAAATCACACAAATTTTAGTTTTCTTGAAATTAGTGGTTTCCTGTGGGTCGTGTGCAAAACATGAATAGCACGTTTTTAAAAGCGGTAAAATGTTTTATAAAACGAGGGTTTAATCATCAAAATCGGATTACTAAAACGAAACTTATGGTTCTTTCAAAAACACCAAAAAAATGGTTAATTTATGCAGTCAGTTCATTTCTTTGAAAAATATTGATTTTTTGTGATTTTTTTTTGGCCATTTAATAAATTTGTGCGGGTAATTGACGTCATAATATAATTTTTTTTATATGACACAACTAGGCTAAAGATTGATTACTGTCCGAGTTTCAACTCCTCTAGCATCTTTTTTTATTTTTTCGCAAACAAATACTCTTTTCTATTCTATTACTATAGTATAATTAATTACAATTATTACTACTAGTACTAGTACTATAGTAATACTATTATTACTATTACGATTAATATTCTATTACTCTTTCTATACCTCTTTCTAAAGTTAAACATAAGGAAAAGAATAGGGATCTTTTAAACTAAAAGCTTAATGTTTCATCGTATTGTTCGCTTTTTAGCGCATTTTGTTCCAAAGATACTGGAAGAACTCCAATAAATATGTAGTGTACAGTTTATAATAACATGATTCAACAGGTTGTTAGCAATGTAAACATAAGATCAATATTTAACCAAATATTAATATTTAGAGTTTCATGAATAAATGTATGTTAGTAGTGTGTTCATTGACCCACTAAGAAAATAAAAAACTTGAATGATTGAATCTTGATTTATTTTTTGAATTAATGAATAAAATATCATCTTTTTTCTAAGTTGCATTCCCCTCTTTTTTTTATTAAATATTTATGAATTCAAAAAGTAATAATATGAATAAGGAATGACTATTTGTTTTAGTTATGAGGGCGGGGGAGGCTCATGTTTGTTTTCATTAACTTATATTCATAATAAAAAGAAGGTAAGCTGATCCCTTCCTCTTTTTAGATTATTATTTCCATACGATTAGAATAAATAAACCCCTGCTCTTAAAATATACAAATTACATAGGAAATATGTATATTTATGTATATTAATGTGTTGAAGAAAGTCAGTGAAGGTCACCTGTTTTACTACAGATTTGTGATTTTTAAATTTATATTTTTTACATATATTAATACTTAAAGATCAATATGAATGACTCTTATTTTTTTATTTCTTTTTTAAATAACCCACTATAAAATAGCTTATTTAAATTTCATAATAAGCAATATAAAGAACTAATATGAATACGTTTTGAAGGTGTTTATTAATTGACGCTGTTTGCATTAAAATTATAATTTAATGAATATATTGTTTGCACATTATTAATTAAATTATTCCTTATTGATAATTTTTTACATCCATTTTTAATATTTTAACAAGATTTTAACAGGCTCATTATAATAATATAATCATTTGAATAATATTATGTACGTAATCTAATAATTAAGTTAATCTATCAATTATCTGTTTTAAGGTCAATAACCTTCAACTAAAAGACTGTGCTTTGTAGCGAATTATAATATATCATCTAATGTATGGTAAACAATTTGTATTAATTCTTTTAATTAACCGATTAATTTGATTTAATTATCTACATTGTTGATTGCATGTATAAATTAATTTATATAATTTAAAACTGGAGCAACTTAATCTTAAGAGCTACTAAGGAGAGGCACTTCAGATTTTTGGTCATCATTGATGTCTGTCTATGCGTTACAAAGAGACTAATACTTAGAGGAAGAAGACAAGAGCTCTTATCATTCGGTGGGTAGCTTGGTACCATAACGGCACATTAGTGACGTAATTTTTTTGAGTTTCCATAATAATTACAATTTCATTTCATTTTCAATTGTTTGTAGGGTGCATTATAATTATGTGCTCTGAGTGATTGTAAGGTGGGGGGAGGGGGGGGGGGAGTCTCTAGTCTCTTCTAGTATAGGAGTAAGTACTGTAATGGTACCTATCGGATACTGTCTCAATTCCAGACCCCTTGTAATTGTGTTATTCTACCCAAGTCCTTCCTCTAATTATTAGTCTCTTTAATGTGTTATAACCTGAATTGTATCTTGTTGATACAATTTAATATCGATATAGAATACGAATACATATAAGTACTTGAATCACATATAATATATATTATATATTTATATATATATATATATATATATATATATATATATATATATTATATATATATAAGTTTTACAAGACTCGTTTACTTGATTTATGTTGGCAATGAAGTCTATATATGACAATGATGTGGTTTGTTAATTTGGTATTGAATATTGCTAGCCTATTTCATTTGTTTTTTATTTATAAAAAATTCAATAGGTAAAAAAGGGGGAAAGATATTGTTCTAATCCAAGTTTTATTCAATCTTGGCCGAGAGTAGACTTGCGTTGAGTGCTTGTCCAGTTTATCTCTCCCTAATAAGGTGGCAGCTTAAAAGCCACAGAATTTAGATCTTCGTAAAATATCAATAATCATTGACCTGTCGTGGAACATTTTACTAGAGTTACTTAAGATTGTTGGAAAGGTGTGGAGGATATTTAATGGCTGTTGTCCGGTAGAAGATGAGACGGTGGATTATGCAACGCGGAGCTAAGTGCTTTGCCATAACTATCTTTTATAGAACTTATCAAAAAGGATTCCTTTCCCTTTATTTCTTTAAAAATAGTTACTAGGTCTTGTTTTAAACTTGGCACATAAAACATTGATCTAATTTATATACCTAACCAACTTCATATACTTGTATATAACGACTTGTTGCTAAAGTTTAATGATAATAAAGCTCTGCTTACAGCTAAAATCCTTTCTGACGCACTTCTCTAATCCCTGCTTCACACCTAATCTATAAAAAAAATGAGTAAAAGAATAGTATATTATACTATACTATGAAATAAATCTTTTTTTAACCGAAGCGATAAATAGTTACTGGTGAGCGAAGCGAGACAGTAAAAGTAGCTAATGTAAAAGAAAATCACATTCACAACCATGTAGTGTATGATATTTTTCTGAGGTAAATAATAATAAAAACAAAAGTAACATTTCTATTAAATAAATTATAAATAATTTTAATTTATAAAAAAAATTCATTTAAATTTCATTTTAATTGTGAAGAAACAAGAAATAGATAACAGAAATAACGTTATACTGCTACTACCAAAACAGTGTTGCCATTTGGCGGAACTATGGCTGGACTACAACAAGAATGTGGTTTTTAATACTCCTCACGCCAAATAAATTAACACCCAGCTGTACAAAAAAACTTATTTTTACATTTTGTACCTCAATATTAGTACCTCAAGTTTTGCATTTTTTTGTACAACAGGGAATACAGTGAACGTAATCTCCCTAACTCAGATTTTTTTATATTGAATACACAGATCTATGTACCAATAATATCTGGAATTCAGTTTAAATTGTAAATCCAGCAGATGGTACATGGTGCGTGAAATTTCGTCAGCAAAAAATAACTTTGCAGAATCCCTACATCACTGCTACAATTTTATATGTTGGTAGACTAGTAGAGAAACAAATAAAAAAACATTCTGTAATAAATGTTAAATTATTTGGAAAAATGTGTCGCTTATTAACTTGTTGAACAATGTTTAATTCTGAAGGATTATAGACGAATACTGCATGAGAAATTAACAATATTTTTCATATGTACATAGAAATTTAAGCAATAAACAATGACTAAACAAAATATTATATACATTAAATAATGTTTCTGACGCTAACTTCATAAGAAGATCAAAATCGCTGTGCAAAAACTGATTGCTTTGGTAGATTTAAAATACGTTGTAATACCTCATTACAAGGATATAAATAATATTTTTATGTTAAATATTTTGTATAAATGATAATGTAATAAGGTATATTTAAGTTATACATAATATTGCTTGTATGTACCTTCATATTACGTGGTTTAAACTGTTCGAAAAAAACTTTTCTTGGCGATAAAATTTATATTTTTTATTTGACATGATAATAAATTATTTCTTATTAGTTATATTTACCATTGAAAAGTGTCTTTTTATATGTTTACGAGCTACGCTCAATCTAGTTTCTTAACAAAACCGGAAAATTGAAAAAAAATATAGTTGAAAATGTGTGTATTAAAAATTAAAAACGGTTGCAAACAAGGCTCAGTGAAAAAAGGACTGTAGGAGACAAACTTGACGCCCTTCCAAAGCGGTTCTAGATTTATACTTCTTTGATGGGTTTCAAATGTCGCTCTATATCCAAAAAATAAAAATACAAGAGAGAAAGGTGTAATAAATTTTAAGATGAAAAAAAGATAAAAAGTTGTGACTGTAAGAAAAGATATAAGATTTTGTAGGATGCTTTTCAGTTGATTTTGAAACTGGACAGATTCCAAGTTATGCAATCCGCTTATTTTATCACTTGATTTTGTATTTCTATTACTTTTTATTAATGCATTTTAATATTCATCTGACTTTGTTAAAGTTGTCAATCAAATAAAAGTATCAACTGCTAATGCTTGGATATTGATAACTGATACTTTAGTTTTGCCTTTTATGAATTAATCTAGCTTTTACGAAAAGCTTTTTTATAGTTTTTTTATTGTTTATCGAAAGCTATAAACTAATTCTTACAAACGCTATTTGCATTGGTTTGTATTCTAAATGCACATTTGACTCGAGAGCCAATTCTTACCCATATTCAGTCAAATAAAAATTATTCATTATTAATTCAATTATGAATTATTGTTTTGTTTAAAATATTATAATACAAGAAGGTGTTTTTCCCTAACGTGTAATAATATTATATTAGATTGCCGGAACTTTGACGCCAAAGTTTGAAACTGACGTCAATAACTTGTTATTGACTGGCCATATGGCATAAAATAGTAATTCCAAAGCATTATTGATAAAACTGCTTTCAATATATTAGCGAATTTTCGTCAGAAGATGGCGCTCACAAGGTTGTTGAAATTACTAAAGTGGAGAGGGAAATCGGATAGGTCGATTTCGCGCATAGCTAACAGATTAACGGATTATGAATATATAAGTGTATGTATGTATTTATGTATGTAATTTATCATTAGTTTTCGTAACTACTACCCAAATATGGTAATTTTTTTACCAATTTTGGTGTCTTTGAAAAGTTGAATTATATTATACTATATTATACCTGAGGGAAACATACTGGAATATTATGATATTGATACTTGGTAAACAAAATTAGAATTATTTCTTATCATTAAAATACTTTCCTCTCCAATTGTAGGTGAATAAAAGTAATGAAAAATACTTATGTATGCAAGAAGGTATGAAATAATTTTTAAAGCTCAAATCTTAGATTCATTTTATATAAACCTAAAGAAAATTTGTTTGCTCTCCAGGCTTGCTGAAGAGCCTACCATTGCCCTTGAAGGTATTACAAGAACTGAAATCATCTATCCCTGTCTATGCAATTTACTACAGCGTACTCTCCCTTGGGTGGAAAATTGCATTTACAGAGCGAGGTAACATGACTTTATATAGAACTCACAACGCAAGCATTACATAAAGGTATTATAAGCCTTTTAAAACACCCATAAAATGGATGAAATAATATTGAATCCTTATAATCTTTTAAACTTCGGAAACTTAATATTTACTGCGGTTAATCTGACATAACTGTCATGAGACTAAAAGGTTTATAACTGATTTCAGTTTCAATTATAGGTTAGTGTTAATATTAGTAATATATTGTTATGAATTACTGAATATTGAATTTAATGATCAATAATATAGAAACTGTATGTTTTAAAGTATATAGTTTAATATTGTGGTTACACCAATCATACTTATACTAGTGGTTTATAACGCTTTACTTCCCTTTAGGCTAAGACAATATTAATTCCAATCCACACCTGATTTCAAGAATAACCACTACTAAAAACAGATAAACACACCTCTACGACATGGACGCCATTTCGCAGGTCAGTGCAGCTATAAATTTACATCGTAACGCTTATTAACTGTAATTGAGGATCGGGATAACCGTGATCAAACCGCCTACGGTTATATATCTACGGGATCTAGGGAAAGGAGTGATTTATTTACTGCCTTCCAATAGCACCTCCCTACCTCACTAAGCCATTATTAAACTTGTAACAATATTTCTATGAATTTATTACTTTAGTTGAATCCATGGACATTTTGTTGACGGGTAAACCATGTAGCTGTTCCACTCGCATCCTGTCTGGGTCTGAAGGTGAAGTTCTCACACACTTCTATTCTAGTGAAACTTCTTTTGGTACCACCTTTTTCTATTTTTAAAACGATTATTCCCGTTTTATATCATAAGCAAGAATAATAAAATCTAGTAAAGATTGCTTTATTGATATTCTGTTAAGCTGCATTATAACCATACAGTTATTGGAATATTTTATGAAAATGTTATGATAGAAATAACACTTATTAGAATTCAATTGTTATTTCAATAATTGAGGTATATTTCTACTCTATGATATTATAACGTTGCACTACAGTTCTTTTGAACTTAGAAGGCATGTATTCATCGCAAATTAGAAACATGACTAGCATTTTTGACTTAAAAACAAGCCTCCTTAAAGCCACATTTTTAACAATTTGTATTAATTAATATAACTACATTTACGTGCTAAATGTATTTTAGTAGATCTGGTTATAATAGTGTGAGAGCTTGTCAAAGAGATCATTCACTCAAGCGGGACAAAGTTCTTCAGTTAAAGACAAAAGTAAATATATTTTACGATGTCAGGCGGAGCGAGTCTGAATGAAGGACTTCATAAATAAATGATGCTGAATGAATTCTGAGGACGAGGATTGCAAATCCAAAGTTACTAAGTACACTAAGCATTAACCATATCATCCTGAGGATGCCATAATATGACGAATTACTCGAAAAAGAGTTATTAACCCCGTAAATGTTTATCTTAATGGGACAAAATTGGAAGAAGTGGAAATAATTATATGTTTCTGTGTTACTTTTGATTTATATTTAATTTGGTTTAGATACACAAGTAATAAAGCACTCATAATAATTGGGATTTTATCCCGTTCTGCGAAGATTAACTGGGATTTAGGTTATCACGCACTTCAGACTAACTATCAAGGAGCTATTTTACCTCTACTCACATATGCAGCTTCAGTCTGAAAAGTATAATTAAACTAAGTTTAAAAAAAAGTAATTAAAAAATAATTAAACTTAATAGAGTTCAAAGGTTAATAGCTCTAAGAATGATTAAAGGCTGTAGGCGACCTCATACGAAGCTGCAATACTATTTTCAGGTTTACTGCCTATAGAATATGAGATTTATCTATTTGTTGACTACCAACTTACCTAACGATTAGATGTAAGGCGAATCCCCGTCTTAATAGATTCACTCTGCCAATCATTCTAGTTTGGCTTTTACTGATGGTAGCAGATTATGACTTATTAGATTCGTTAGAAATTACACTGAGGGCAGATAACAAGATAGTGGTGGTAGAGCAGTATTTATTGCTTTTGAACTAAAACAACTTATCTGTCCTACAATTGTTCCAACAATCAAGCAGAATTACTTGTCTTTCCAAAAATTGCACGTTCTTGGTCTAAAACGAAACAACAAGTTAACCAATCAACATCATTACTGTCAAGTGTCAATAAGCTGTATAAAGTATCAAGGTTGTCACTTTCCTTAAGCTGAACTTTTAGACGGAAATGTCCAAATTAAAATAAAATGGATTAAGAACCGAGTGTGCAAGAATGGAAGAAAAGATTCGATTCGCTGGCTTTAGATCTCGATCACATATCTTACATTTTCGAAGTCCACATTAATGTTTAAGATAAGAATTATTCTTCTCAACCAATAGGAAGAATTTTGGAGTTTATCTGATACTGGCACATAGACCAGAATTTTTCACTACTGTTCAAGAGGAAATGACCTCAATATAACTTAAATACAAACTAACTAAGCTCTTTCCGGACATGGATCTAATAAGTCGCATCTTCATAAATTCAAAATGATTCTTCACCCACTCTCTCCTTTTGGCAAAACATCTCCGCAAACTTGGATTCATCTTGTATTTCTATCTCCTCTGTTTAAGAAAGAAAGAAGAACAATTATGCTGGACATGACAAATTTGTCCTCCAATAAATTTGTCCATATTCACAGAAATTTTCCAATTTTTTTTATAAACTCCATTCATTTTGATTTATTTGAATAAAATATTTTCTTTTCATTCAATATCATCAACTATTAATTCGCTAGTTTTATCATTTGTTATTTATTTTCTCTTTTTAAATACTTTATAACTATTATCTTATTACAACATAGTACATTTTATTACATTGTAAAACACATATTTTATTTTATATTTGACTCTTTCTGAAAAGTTGTTCATTATTATTTATATAATCCAATTTATTTTCTTACTTATAACATTACATATATATAATCTATTTTTTGCATGACTATACATATTTTAAAAATTCAATATTTCAAATCAAAGTCCTCTTTATAAGTTTATTCCTTGACGCATGTAATATTTTAACTGATGCATGCGATCTAAAAAATTCAGTTTATGTAAGAAAATTATCTTAAAAAAATGACACCTTAGACTCTATTCTAGGTCAAGTGTAGCATGCTCAAAGTGATATCACCTTTGGATAATCAAGACATTCTAAGAACGAGCGAAGCAAGTCCGAAGTTGTGAGGAAAAGTCCTGAAGTATAGGTGTGCCCGTACCCGATATATTTTATTTTATCTTCATATTATGTCAAAATTAATCTAAAATTTCAATCTAATTTATTTATCAGTCATTATTCAGGAAGTCATTACTTAATTAAATATTTAAACCCACATAAATCTTACAGCGGAATAGTTGTTATCAATTATCAAACCTTATAATGTAAATCGAGAATAAATAACAAGCTGAGTAACTTCTGTAAAAGAGACAAAACTGTCTTAAGTTGATATTTGCATTTGATTTTGCAATGAACAAATTGAAGGCCTTGATTTGTCAATGCGTATCATGCAAAAGATATCTCAAGAGATTAGAAAATAATGTATATCATTAGGCATTGAATTTTACTAAACCTGATAAATATATTTCATTATACCTTATTTTGTGTTTGTTAAATTATGACTTATGATCAATACACCTTTAAATTGTTCCATATCTCTAAGTGTATTTTACTAAATTTTTTTAAGAAGCTAAAATATTAGTGACTTATTTAGAGACTAATTTATTTGTAGGTATTTATGATCTAGGCCGCCTCCGTGGTCGAGGACGTTAAGGCGTCAGATATTACTCTGTCCTTCGACACTACGGAGGTCTGGGGTTCGCATTCCAGGTTACGTTCGCAGTTGACATAAGATTATTGTTCAAATAAATTATCGCCAACTTTGATTACACTTTGAGCGTAAGGGTTACCACTACCACCTGAGGTGGTGCCTGCAGGAGTTATCCCTCATGAGCCGCAAGGCTCTAAACGGGCATTATTATTATTATTATTATTATTTATGATCTTCTATTAAGTTCTGATGCGTCACTTAAAAATGCTATTATAGTTGCTCTTACAATTTTTGCTTTGTTTTACAAGGCTGAGAAACTTATTTGACTTATTACGTAGTTAAGATTTTGGCATAAATGTTTGACTATTAATATTACAGTTTGATAAGCTGTGTTTGAAAATAATATCATTTCTGCTTTGCACTGAATCAAATATAATTTATTTCTGTTTACTAAGTGTTATTTTTATTTTACGTTTAGAGTTGGCTCCAACAAATATAATGTAAAAAAATAAAAATTAAATAAAATGAAACAAAACGAAACAACTTTTTGCTGTATTAATAAAAACTGTTGGCTTGTATCTCTAGACAAAGATGCTGTTTTTCTGCTGAACATCTTCTATTTTGTTTTTTATTCTCTAGGGAGGATAAAAGAAGAAAAAAAGGTCTCCTGAGGAGCCAATCAACGTATCTTGGAACCGAAGAGAACAAACTGAGGCTAAGTGGACTTGCTAAAGTCTCTGCTTCACTATACAAGTACAAGAGTCAAATTGGCTGAAGGGAATATTTGCATAGACTTGCCTTTGCTGATAAAGACGCTTCTCTTCAAACTAATACTAAAGACTTTGTTGTTTTTTCTACTTTTATATTAACAGTATGCAGACAGCATTACACATTATATTGTTTCTTAGAATACAGAGAATATAATGAAAATAAGATAGGAAAATGTTTACCCTGTATTACCTCTATGTAACAAGTTTTTTATTAGACCTTACCACAATTTTTCCCTAGACAACTAGTTTTAAAAACTTAAAATTAAATTTTTAAAAATGCACGAGGTTGAAACTTTAAATGAAAATGTAAGAGTAAACTTACAAACAACATTGATGGTAACAAGGTAACAGCTTTTTTATGAAAAAAACCAACTTTTTTACTTTTACTTTTTAATCCAAATTAGATTATCATTCAGTAGCTTAAATTTTACAATTTCGTATCACACAAAAAACTTTTTATAACGTATAAATTAATTTTATTTAATGAGCATAAAATACATGTATATAATGTTTTTAACTTATGTGCAATATGTACATAGTTTATATATAACTATGGTAAATATGTATATAGGTTGTAACCAACTACGTATTCTTGCGAAGTCCATCATCATATGTATTGTCAGGACTCATTACGCAGGCGCAGGTATGACTTACTTGCCTGAATCTTTCTAGAAATAATAATCATTAAAACTCTACGAATAAATGAAGTATCTATGTAGAATTACTACGTAACATTTTTCAAAAATTATATAAAATACCACCATATTATTACAATCTAAATAGCTCCACCAGGAGAAAATATTAGAACGTATGAGTATACTAATAGTATGTACAGTACATATGTGCACGTATTTTACATATATGTGTAACATAGTAGGTAAGTTGGCATTGCACGCAAGTGCTAATACTACTTATGTATAAGGAAAATAAGTAAGTATATAAGTAGTTAGTATAAGTATGTACTTTTATCTACGTATTAAACGTCAGAACGTAATGTCCTATTAAGTTACGCGAAGATGAATACGTTGAAATTTTTGGTAAAATATTTGTTAATGACATTCACAAATTTTTATTCATCCTTTGCTCCATTGTATATGATTCTCCATTTCATTATCCTTCGCTCCATTGTTTGATTCTTCATTACATATCAAAATTTACGTCTTTGTTTCCTTAAGACTTTACTAATATATCGAAGAGCTTGGTTTCTAATTTTAATAAATTTTGTATAGTTTTGCTATTAAAGAACTTGATAAAAAATTGGGAACGAGGTTACCAAGGTGAAACAAATTTTTACCTGTACTATACATCTCTGATACCAAGTACAATGTGTGATTTGTATAAATGAGTTAGTGTGAGTAAAACGATTTTAAATAATGGTTTTATTCGGCGACATAATTGTATTAATGACATTATCTGAACCAAAAAATACTCTTCTTTTTGTGCCAATCATTAAGTAGTAGCATTAAAATTTCTTTTGTAATTTTAACTTATATTCCATATACAGCATAAAATATTATTATATCATATTATAGCTTATATTTGTAATATAATATTAAGACGTTTTGATTGACATTTTGATTAATAAATAATAATCAAATGAGAAAGAATAATTAATTTTATTCAATATCTTTATTATACATCTTCCTGCTCTGCTTGATCCTCAATTAATTTTTATAGGTCTAGCTGAATTTTCTTATTTATTGATTATAAACAGTTAAAACATGGTATAAAAGGGAAGATATAATCGAGTATTTTTAATTATTCAGCATTCTTGTCTATGATAGTCTCATTTAATGGAATGCAAATTTATAACATGCATATAATAATATACGCATATGTTAGTAGTTATAATTAACAAAGCATATCTGCCACTTGTAATTGTTTCACCACAGGATCGCCTATATCAGTGTAAACACGTTGTAAAAATATGCATCCGTCAGACTTAATTTTATTAAGGTATTTAATTGTTATAATTATGCCTATAAGATTAAACATCATTGCTTGTTATTTTAAACTAATAAGCGTTTGTGTAGGTTATTTATTTTACAGTACTATTTAAAAATTTATTAAAAGATGAATGGTACCTTCATTTTGATAATTTTCCCATTGTTCGGTGATACCGTTTTAGCCAAGTGGTACCGAATTACTTTTAACCGCTTAATGTTTTTAAACGCACCTTGATAAAGTACTTCAAAAGGAGAAAATTACAAAATAATAAAAATAGTATCGCTATAAAGTTGAAAACTTTAAAACAGCAATAAAAGTCACTTTGTTTATAACACTTTATTTAAAAGCTCGAGGTCGCTTATTTTGAGGTTAGTTTTTCATATAAAGTTTTAATGTTTATATTGTTACAAGTGTGATTCGTTAACAATTAGTTTACGAACAAACAAAAGGTAAAAAAAAGTTTACAGCCACCACGTTCAATTTTTATTACTTACGACCCTAGCGTGAACTGTTGTATTTATAGTTTGTCGATCTTTTGAAGACCTCGATTTTTACCAATTAGAGATGTTGATGATAGTGGAATTGACTTAAGAGTGTGATTGATGCCGCCATTCATCTTAAAGTTGTTTCATTCATACGAAAAATGTAAAAGCAACAAATTATTATAGCCTCAAGCCTGTTATTACTGTCGAAACATCTCGAGATTTTCCTGACACATCAACTTAAAGCTTTTAACTTATCATAATATACCTATCCTTTTTTTATTGTAAGTAAATATTATATAAGGTGTAACTTTTATGGCCATTAAATACAAATGTCTTTAAATTGTATATTTTATAATTTAATTTTACATCAGCTCTGTCCAATATTAGTGTCATACTAATGAAACAAATGTAGTATTCTTTTAACAAAACCAATATGATCCATACACTATGAGTATTTTCTAAATTAAAATTACTTTTAGGTTTTTAGTTTTCTTATTTCTTTTTCATGTCCATCACTACAGTTGTATTTTCTTGAGTGCTCTATAAATAAATTATGTTATTAGATGTCAGCTTGCTGTTAGCAGATGTATCCACTATTTTACATTAATTAATCATGAAACAACTAGTAATCTCAGACTCAATTTAACGAACCATTCAACTTTAAAGTTTAAACAGAATCAACAGGTAACTTATAATTATTTACCAGCCATTTAAAAATGCACATATTATCTTAAGAATGCGTTGTTCTCAAGAAGGTAAGTATCTTGTTATAATTTTTACTGGTGACTACAGATAAAATAAAATATACATGAGATCCAAGAGTTTTAGATAGTGCCGTTGTGCGTGCGCTCTAGGACTCATGCACTTACTTTCAAGAGTATTAAGTTTAGGGTCTGCCTAATCTAAACTAAAACTCCCTTTGCAAAACTTCTAGATTCAACTTGGAACCGTTATCAAGGCTAGGTCTTATCTTGAGCCACCTGGCTCCCGGTCTTACCCCTCTCTTGTCTGTCATGTCTAGGTATTCGCGAGAATTACATTCAAACACACTTGAGTGAGCTGTGATGTAATGTACTCTCTGGTTGTAGGGCTGACAAAATTTAGTGTAAAAGTACGTAACAGAGAAATGGTAAGGGATAATAAATGAGAAATAACAAGACAGTTATAAAATTGATAAAAACGTATTAAAGAAACGTAAAAATATTTATTTTTTATATTTCCTAAAATTTATTTTTGATTTACTTTCTGTTTACACTTGAGCCTTAAATGAATCTTGCATGATTTGTTTAATAATTTTTTACACTTTTTACTGTCCCTGTATTTTACAAATGGTATTTTATATTAAATATTATATTATTTTATTATCCGTCGTGATAATTCTTTAAAACTAAAAGAAGTGTCGTTCTGTCATGCAATGTAATGTTTAAGAGACATACTCATTAATATTTAATTCATAAAGACGGTCATAAAATATTGTCTGCTTCAACGTTGAGGTAGACCTGTTGTCAAATAATTTAAGAAAAGATTCGAAGCTCAGCTTATAAAACACGAATTATTTACTTTGCACCTCCTTGGCAAATCACTCTACAGTCGTAAAACACTCCCTATGACTTTAACATCTCATAAATCATTTATCATTCCTTTCTAATTAAATTATCGTGCCTTTTTTTTAAAGAAAGTTAATAAAATTTTATTATAATTTTATGAGTAAAGGCTAATAAGAACTTTAATCGATAAATAACTGGGCACTCGTACTTTTTTACCTTTTACAAATTTATTACTTGAATTTAATATTTTATGTATTTATTTTATTATATAGAACCCGTTTCATATTTTTATTGAATTTTATATGTTACTAAAAATAACATAAATGCTGATGAAGTTATTAAAGCGATGGTGTTCTGTATTTAGGTTTGTCATATTCGTTCGTGTTATGATAATAAAGTAAAGTGTTATCTTTATAAATTGTAAATAGATGCTTTTGATAAAATAATTAAATAAAATTTAAAGTGCAGAGCGTTTAAAAATATGATTTAAAATTAAGAATTAACTTAGCGCTGCATTTCAGTAAATTTCCATCACGAAATGACTCGTAAATGCTTATAAGGTTGCTCATATATTTTTATACAAAATTAAGTGGATTATATAAAATTACTATAATTATTGCATCTTATATTATAGTTATAATTTATGTGTTAATTTTTACTATTGTAAATAAATAATTATTATTAAATTAAACTCCCACAGTGGCGTGTTTAGCTGTATCCAACAATAGAATAAAATGAATGCTTGGATCACCTCTTATTGGGTGCAAATCGTTTGTTAATTATAATTAGTATGTCAATAGGAACAAAGGAGGTACATAAAGATGTACATAAAAAATAAATAGAAGGCGAATTTTTGCGGTTAAATTTACACTACATGAATCTGTGTTATCACTATTAAATTACTTGTATTTCCCCATTCATTTAAATTTAATTTAATTTAAATTTTTTTGATGATTTTAGTAAATAATAGGTAAGTCATTTAGTTTGATTTTGAAAATTTAAATTATTCTCAGCTATCATTTGTTTTTTGTGCACTTAATTTTAAAAGATTACAGATAGATTTTTAAAAACTAATTTTAGACTGCACTATACACAATAATTACACTTCCCATTAATTAATAACTGAAAACATTTCTAAAATTCATACAGCACTGAGAAATTGTTAGATTTATTATGTGAATACGGTTTCAGTCGGTTTAGCAGTGTTTAGCAGCATGGATGGCTGACTTCTGGGAATGGTATTCGAGTATATTTTTTTAATCTTAAAACGAGTGAAGGAAGTCCGAACTAATGAGAAAAATCCAAATTTTTAAAAGGTATATTTCCCTATTAGCATAAAATTGAGCAATAGTACATGAATTTCTTATAGTTCATGTCTATAATGTCAGACATGAGAATGTCTGTTTATCTAATGTTTATGCCGATGGAACAGTTTATGATTCGTCATTGAAAAATTTTAAGTATTAGTCTACAAGTAAAGGATTTTATGACAAGCCAAAATGTATAAAGAATTAAAGTTTAAACCAGGTATGGACACTTTATGTAGCATCCTATATTTCTAAATGAAAGCAATAAAAATCTTGTTGACACAGCTTGTTTTTGTGTATAAACAGATTTAGAAATACAGGGTTTGAACTTTTGTTGAAAGTTATGCTCTTAAAGATAGTGTTTGTTTCATTTCTCTTAATGACAGAAAATTTAAAAAGTTTGTTGGCATTCACCTACTTTAAAAATGTGTGTATCTGAAGCTATCTCAGAATGCAATGATGGCTGCTACTTGAAAACCCTTTGACTCAACTAGATTAATTGCTTCTACTATTGATATTGTTATCTTTAATTTTTAATTAGCTTATTTATTGTCTGTTTTCCTCTGTAAGAAATAATATAAACCTGTTATAACTGGTTCTTCATTTCTAACTCATTTATCTCGATTAATTACTTCGAATTCTCCAAGACATCCACGAGGCTTAAATTATGTCATCACATTTTTCCTTATTTTTTAGTAAAAAAAAAAAACAATGTGAACAATTATTTGTGGTTTTCTTGAGAATAATAGGGACTCAAGAGTGGTCAGTCTTAATTACTATCGGAAAAGTATTAAGAAGTTTTAATATTCTCTGGTAAGACTAAGGAGAGCCGCATGCTGATAGAAGCTACGTCATGCTTGACTTTGATTCCAGAGTAAGAAGAAAACCGCTTGTAAAATGACTTCAGTATTTCACTTATTCAGGGTCTTTAATTTTAACTTCCTTATATGTATTAAACGTAACTAACTCTCCATATGCCGCCGAAGCAAAACTGTTCTGAACGAAATTCGAACCAACCCTGGCTGAACCAGGCATAGCTGAGAAGATGTAAAGAAAACCACCTTAGATCCCTCGGCTATTGTATACTCTTACAAAATTTTTAGAATGGAGAAAATTATTTTTCTTATATTGTTTAATAGCTTATAACTTGTCTTTATTTATTGGCTATTAAGTTGGAGAATTGTTTCGTATAGTCTAGTATAAGCAATTTAAAACTCGTATGGTGTGAATTTGTTCTATATCAATAAGTGTTTCTGACTAAACCATAATAGTTTTTATCAAATTATTTTGTAGTTAAAGACGGACCTTCGAAATTAGTGGCATATTTTACTTGTAATAATGTAACTATTGCATGGAGTAGGTGTGAATTAAACAAAAAATAGGTACAGGGTACCCTTTAATTCGTTTAGACTCGCTTCGCTTGTCCTTAGGTGGTAGTAGTTCGATCTCGCTACGCTAAACCTCAGAAGAGGATATTTATCAAAAGTTTAGGGTGTTACAATTTATTGCTTACCTTCATAATTTTTATAGATCACAATCATTTTCATATAATTTCAAGAGGCACCCAAAAATATATGACAATTATTAGACAATAACTTAAGAAAAAAGAGTTAAATGTCAATGGACTTCATAATACTACTTCTTTATATGTTACGCTACAGTATGTCGCAATAATAATTAAAAACTACAATAATTAAAAGTTGCACTCCTTCAAGGTCAAAAATTCTAAAATCAACATTTTCATAATGTTTACTAATATCAAAAAGTAAATTTGTGACTCAATTCAACACTTCTTAATGAACATTTGTGACCAATTTCAGCTCGGTCGGTAAAATTTTAAATTTGTAACAATGTTCTTAAAATTTTAAGACATCAAAATAGGTTACACGCACGGTCTAAAACTTGTCCGGGCAACACAACTAGATCTTAAGTTTGGTTTTGGTGCCATCTTTTACTTCTTTAGCATAAACTCAACGGAAGTTATGAGAGACACAGATATACAGATGAAAAACAAGACAAAATTCATTTAGAAATGTCATTTTGAAATGCCTAAAGCGAATAATTATGATGAAACCTCGTTTTCGGAATTTTAGTGTGATCACAATATTTTTCAAATTATCTTCCGTAGTTGGGGAAATGTAAAAATGCTATCAAGGCTATTAGCGCTATAATATTACATACTAATGCATATCCTTATAATTAATATTATATCGAATTAAAAAAATATCGACACTGAGGAATTTCGCACCAAACACCATGGTGTACGTTTCAAACGTTTTGGGTACGTTTCAGCGGCCGCTGATCACAAATTTACTGGTCATCTCAACCATTTTTTTGGTTTCCGATCAATTTTGAAAAAAATATTATGTTAATCATATTTTTTTTTTAGCGGTACATAACATAATAATTCATGTTTGGCAAAGCATCGAGATTTTTAAAATATCGCCACAATTCAGGAAAGTACGCAATAGTGTTAAAACCTGTCACAAATATAATCGACTATAAGTCATATGATTATGTTAAGTTTCATCAAGTTATTTGCACAAAATGCTACATTAAATGTTATTGATATGTTACATAACTTCGAATCTCTTAGATTATAATTATATTTTTATTTTAAGCGCACGCAAAGTTTTATAAGTATCGATTAAACGAGTTAAATGCGTCATATATTATCTCGTGTTGATTATAATTTACCTAGGTAAGGCTACTAATGAATTGTTCTAGTTACAGCAGGCGAGGATGTCCTTGTCTCTGTTTTATAAAGGCAATTGAGTTGCAGATACGTGAGACAGGTCATCTTTATACATAACTCTACAGCACGACCCACTCTATTATATCCTCCACCTTAACCTTATAAAACAACATCATAGTCAACAAAATCATTTAGATAAGAGCCCACTAGAGCTCTTCAAACAACTCAAGATACAGTTAGTAGAATCCGGAATAAAAATAAATTCTATTTAGGACTTCTTGAATCGCAGGAATGAGAAAAGTAAAAATAAAATAAACCATGGAAGTTTTATAAATGAAAAAAACATATTTTAGTATTTAAAGAAAACGTTTAGTTTGAATCTATTTATAATATTAGCAACGTTTTCTCATTATTCTGTTATTTACTTGTGACAATAGGAACTAAGTGTTACAGCCATGACGTCAATTTGACCCATTATTAAACAGTGGGTCTTATAAAATTAATTCTTATTCGGTTTTAATCGCAGTCTTAGTTTAATGTTGGTATGGAAAAGTAAACAAAAAGGAAACATCCCCCCCAAGAGTGTGAGCAATTTAACCTGTCATAATTTGTTTAAGGAGGGAACTTAATAAAAGAGCTAGTAGCCGAGTGTATCTTAGCACTTATTATCTTGTTAATAAGTGTTTAGGAACGCTTACCCCACTCATTTTATACAAATAACTATACCTCACAAGCGACATTATGTACAGAAGATTCGCTAAAAGGAAATTGAAAACATATTGTTGATGAACATTCTGGATTTTTGGATTAATTTTGAGGCGCCCAAATGTTGAATTAAAGAATTAAATTCAGAAATAATTTTTGCTTGTATCATGCCTTATTTTCTTTAGTCAGAGAATACTAAGCAACCAGCATCAGTTTCATTTTTTATATTAAAACATCTCAGGATTTTTAGTTTGGGTAAAACTATTCAAAATCTATAGGGGATAGGGGGGGGGGAGTGCTTTAGGTATATGTACACTGTATATGTTTATTTATCAATTTATATTAAATACTATAAAATTTATTCATAAGTACAGTTCTTGCATTTTATCTCGATAAAAGCAAACTTTTTAACTTAAAAAATGTGTATTACAATCGATTGTCACATTATTTTCTATTTTTATTCATTTTGAGTATTATTATAACCCGATATATTACTCGAACAAATTACAGTAATATCTATTCATGAGATTATATCGATTTTCGAAATCTTGTATATTTCTTACAAAAGTATTTTTGAGTTGAAATCGGTTTAGTAGGTGTGTATGAAGGGTCGTTAATATCTAACTTTATTGCCATAGTCCGTAAAGTTGTCTGTACGTAACGTGGGCAGTAGTGACAATGCTATTTAAATTTTCCAAGTTTCATTGAAAATATTACTTTTATTTGTCCCTTTGAAACTTTATGAAGGAAATAAACTCGATTATTTTACAACACCGCACCGCTTGGGTTCGATGCTCCTAAGCATATTCAATTGTGCGACTTATGCTTATTGCTTTTCCTCTATTCATTCACGCTTATACTAATCGTGTATTTTCAGTTCATATCTTTTAAATGTACAATTTTTCAATACAATACAAAAAAGTTTATATTTTCTGACTTATTAAAAAAAAATTAAAATACTTATTTTAGAGGACAGTTTTATCCATAGCTATATAATTGTTAATGACTATTTTATAAGTTTAAATCTTGCTACGATTTGCATGCGTTAAAACTTTTAGTTATAACAGTTTCCTCAAGAAACAAAAAAATATTGATTGTTTTTTCGTAATCAAATACACTTATTACTTGGAGATCTTACTCTGGCCAATGAGTATTAGGCTCTTTCTGTTGTCTGCTGTAACCCAATGATGATAATTCAAAATGTGTTAAATATGTTGTAATTGTTCGATGCTGAAAAATCTCTTTGATGCCATTTTTTACAATTTTTATATAATGATATTTTATCCGCGTTGATTATTTTTCATACTAACATAAACATAGATGATACGAAATCGAGGTTTTATCATAATTATCCGTTGTAGGCATTTCTATAACGTTCAGCATGATAAAACTATCATGCTGCCTATCAGTTCTGCTTCTGATTCACGCATAACCGCTGTGTTTATACTAGATATTTAAAACTTGGCACAATAATCAGATTAAAGGTCTATTTGAGCTACCCAGAACAGAAGAAACAATTTTTAGACCGGGTTTACCTGTTTTGCTGAGTAAAAACTCGTTAAAAATCAAAAATTTGACAGAACGGGTAAAAAATTAAACACGAATGTTTTTTGTTTTCATCTTGTAGAAGAATGTACCGGTAATTTTTCAGAACTTTTTATGAGTAGAAGTAAATATAAAGAACAGTAAAGTAACCAGTACTCAGTACATAGTACCTTATGATAAATTATTAGAAGAACTTACTGGAGATTATAAGTAAAGAGTGGTCTTTTTTATCTGAGTGTAAGAGCGATGTTGTTCTAAAGCGAATGCTGAAAGATCTTTGCACATTTATCATAGCTGGCACGAGTCCTCAAGACATCACTTTAACAAATTATTGCACACATGCTTTCCTATACCTTTTCATCTTCTTAGTGAACATTATAAATTAACAGTGTCATCCTGAGTAAGAAAGGTAATCCTCGATCATTCTTAGTATATAAATATATCCAGTATTTTTCTCCTCTTCTTGGGTTTTAAGGCTATTCTGACGAAATAGATAATAATTCTACAACGTTTTACACTCTTAAAGCCTTTCAGTTAAAATTCCATTCAAAAAGGACAATCCTACTATCTGTTTAAAGAACCATCATAAACAACAGGATTTTATTATAGTCCAAAAAAGTTTTTATTTTATAAATTTTTCTTTAGATTTTTTATGACATTTGTTATCAAAATTATTGTACGACTAGAACCTTTCTAGAATTTCAAAACTTCGGTTGTAGTGACGAAATAAGTTATTGTATTCTTCCATAAAATAACTAAATTTAAAAATTTACTCCTACGCAGTAAATATGTTTTTAAAACCTAATCTCTCAAACTATAATTTCTCATAACTTAAAAATAGTTCGCACATCACATGAAAAAGTAATTAAACAACTGATAGCATGAAAATAAACATACACTTCTATCTAATGCTAATCTGCAATTTCTTTACTAAACATGCAATAAATGCATGCTGGGTTATGTTAGTGATCGTGACTTTTAATTACATAATTAATGAAATTTTACTAAATTTTAATCTTTAATTAGTATGAAATAAACATAAGTAAGTAAAACAGCAAATTCGCTAAATTAAAATCAGCTATTGTGATGAAGTAACAAATAAATGAAATTGATTTTATTAAGTAGATTATTTATCAATTCACAGCTGGGAAACCCAACAAGGTAAATCTAATTTATATTATATTCATTCGGTATCAATCAAAGCATGATGGATCATTGTAGAGTGTTTGTTGTGATTTTATTATTTTTTGTTTCTCAAGTATATTAAAGAAGGAGGTTATAGTGCGGTTGTCCGGCTAGGTTACATAACCTCGAGTTAGAACTTGTCGCCTCTCCGTCGTGCGGTTTTACCTCTTTCGAAGAGGAGCCGATGATTTATCACTAGCTCAGAATTTTTATCTACAAGTCATACGCGGGTTAAAGTGTTTCGCAAAACCGGCGCTCCTTGGGATGAGGGCTGGCCATCCTTGGAGCTGGTCACCACATGCGACGTGATAGTTGTTTGGTGTCTCCAAAACATTAACCTTTGTCTCACAGACCTGCTTGACAACACTAAAATATATCGTCAAACATTTTAGCTGTACAAATAACCACAATATCTATACTTGTGACGTTCTGCAACTATTATTGTAAATTTTATTTCTGGTATTCCTTTCGTTTACTTCTTTATATACTTGATAAGTACTTAATTATTTACACATTGATAAAGTATTAAGTGCTGCAATTGGTATAATTTGCTAGTTTTGAATGTATTATAAACGTAAGATTTGAAGTATAAGATATTTCTTATAATAGTATAAGAGAATCGAAATTAATCGGTCCGAAGTCGATACGATCACTCTTAGTGACCAAAAAGTCATAGTAAATTGCTGGAAACCAAATTTACGGTTGTTGAAAATAAATTTGGAGTAGGGTGTCGTATTTTTTTTTTCGGGCGCTGGATCGAATATAACCTACACGGAGCCGATACGACCACTTAATGTGACCAAAAATCCAATAGGATAATGTGATATTTATCCAATAGGATAATTATCCGCTTTTCCTTTAAAAAATACAGAACAAATTATCAGCTCCGGGTAGGTTACCAAGAAATAGATTGTCAAGCATGGAAACACGTGTTGCAAAGAAAATTCGCCCAGCATGCGGACCACCGCGCCCGAATTTTCAGAGTAAGTGTAAGGATAAAACGTATAACTGGTAAAGATAAGTATTTAATATTACAAGTAAAAATACACTTCAAGTTGCCACCTTTTGCATTGGTTTAAGCCCATACTTTATCAGACTATCTCCTTTCGTAACGAGCACCGTTATCTACAGCTCCTCACAGAAACGTTTATATTGAGGAAATGCATCTTGTACTGCAGGCCATAGACTCTAATTCTATCATAATAAATTATTAAGTACGGCCATTGGCTGTACTTAATAATTTTGTTTCTATTTTTTGTACTGTGAAAAATATCAGTAAACAGTTGACATGGAAACAGTACGTGCTGCTGGAGACATGATCAGATAAACTACAGCTTAACGATCTGGTAAACTAATTTTAAAAGAAGAATATTTCAATTCAATAAATCATGAAAAGTTTTGGGTATAAAAAATGCAAATTAATGAAATCAAATTAATAATGGATTGTATAGAAACAATAATACTGTATTACTAATAAAGAGTTACAAATATAGTAACAATTAATAGATAAGTAAAATACACTGTGTAGCGGTCTCATAACTAAGTACGATATACAACGCGTTATGTTATATTTTAAATTGGGAATAATCCAAAAAACATAAGAAGTAAAATAAATTTAAATAATAATATAAAATAGTAAAGCTAACAATTATAGAAATGGTTAAATTTAATAAGGGTTAATTGGTGGGCACATCCGAGTTTGAAACCACGGGTGTATGAAGTGACCGCTATAGGCCAAGATGAAGCAGTTAATCCACTCAAAAAAATCTACTTTTGACAAATCAAAGAATTATTTATTATTATATTAGTAGGATATATATAATATTTGCATTATTATATATATATTGCATATTTGCATTATTTCTATTATAATAATCTTTAATAATAAACTGCACCCCCTAGTAACAGAACTTATGGCAAGACATAAGTACATAACAAATGAGTTACGCGTGCAATTTATTAACCTCTATCGCGATTATTATGTGACCTGAGAATCATCCTTTGAATACCACTTCCATTAATTATTCGAAAAATGCATATAAATAAATAAGCTGAATTTTAATATTATTTTGTTTTTAGACGTATGTATTTATCACAGCCAAAAAGTCATTCATTTAATGACTTTTAAGGTCCAAATCCCTTAAAAGTCACATTTTGATTTATTTTGATTATCATTGATGTAATAATTTATCAGATCAATTGATAAATGACGGTACAAGAAGAGTTATTTAGAATATTCAGGTATAAAATTTTGATTTAGATTAATAACGTTGGTTATTAAATTATCATTAACGAGAAGCGCCACTACAGCTATTGACTTTCAAAGAATCATTAGTTTTCTTAAAAGATCAATCTGATAGATCTTTCTGTGTGAAGCCTTGACCCTAGCTGTATAAATCACCTTCTGAAGATACATGGTGTTCTACTTCTGACAAAATGCCAAAACATGACTTATTAATGTCTTACGATGTAGTTAACATTCTTTAACTTGATATAGGTTTTGTCCTTTTTCGTGTAATTATTTTGATATCAATAATTCATTTTTACAAAATTTATTTAATTTATATGGTATATATCGATTAGTGTCTATCGATTTAGAAGGTGATCTAGATTGGATGATTTATATATTTCTATATCAGTAAATTTAGATGAACTGATGTACTTTACTTATGTATTACGAAGCTAAAAAATCATTTCTATTCTAACAATATGTTAATGTTGTAATAAAGTAAATTACAACTTTATGAAAGAAATAAACTCGATTATTTTACAACACCGCACCGCTTGGGTTCGATGCTCCTAAGCATATTCAATTGTGCGACTTATGCTTATTGCTTTTCCTCTATTCATTCACGCTTATACTAATCGTGTATTTTCAGTTCATATCTTTTAAATGTACAATTTTTCAATACAATACAAAAAAGTTTATATTTTCTGACTTATTAAAAAAAAAAAAAAATACTTATTTTAGAGGACAGTTTTATCCATATCTATAATTGTTAATGACTATTTTATAAGTTTAAATCTTGCTACGATTTGCATTTTAAGAAATTTTAAGAAGGTTTGAGAGAAATTATATAGAAGATAACTAATGCAAAATTATTTTGAAATGTTTTCTTTCTCATTGAAGTTGGAATATAGACTAGTATAATAAGTTGTAATTAAATAAAAAATAAATATATACCTTACAGATAGTAGTTTGTATCGGTATATAAAAATATCTACTTCTGTATATAAAGTAGAAACCAAAGCAATGAGAATTTAAAGCAATATGAAAGACCTGAGTGCAGTGTGTATTTCTGCTTAAGAATGGAAATATTTTCATTTCCGTTGCCCTTTTTTGGCAGAGATACCTGCATTTCCTCCCAAAATAAAACTATAAAAATCGGGTACAGGGTACCTCGGAACTTTACCTCATTACATCGGATTCGCTACGCTCATCCTCAGAATATACAAGTGGTTAATTTTATACTGCGAAACGTCTTCGGATTTGCTTTGCTCGCCCTCAGATACTAAATAGAATAGTTTTATTCCCAGAGGTCACCCATTCAGGCACTGGACCACGCTCAATGGTGCTAAACTTTTATGATCCACCAAAAATCATGGATATATGGTTTCGTATTGAACTAAACTTAGTGTACTTATTTATAACTTACAGGTATATACTTAAATCAAATTTCAAGTCAATTGGAATATTTTTCGATTTCTTACAATTTTTTAAAAAACTTATACAACTCATTTTAAAAACATTGAACCAATGCTGATAATGAGATGAAACTAAGGAAATATATTAGCCTTCTACGTGCGTGACAAATTTAAATTGGATCGCATTATTTTCCTGCATTATATGATCTATCGAAATTTTTGCTGAGTAATTATTGCAGGTTAATGACGTCATAAAAAAATATTTTCTGAATAGCACTACTACAGTGGTAGACTAATTTTCGTACATAGTTTCAACTCTCTAGCATAAATACACTGGGAGCTACGTTAATAGCAGATATACACACTCACACACACACACACACACACAGACTACTTTGCAAAAACGACTCAGGAGGCCCCTAAAAACGCATGAAACGGATAATTCCGTATTCATCCCGGTTTCGGAATTTTTTGCAAACACAATATATTTCCTACTTACAATATAAATGAGGAAAAGTAATAATTCTTAATAATCTTTATAATTATTATCGTTATCGTTATCGTTATCGTTATAATAATTCTTATAGTCCAAGAGCCAGGTCTAAAAAATGTGACTCATTTTGTACTACTTCAAACCAAATTTTTCTGAAAATATACCTTAAATTATAAAGAAATCCGATCATATGAATGCGCTTGCTCAAAATATTAAGAAATCGCACAAATTCCAGTTTGTTTGTAATAAGTGGTTCCCGGTAGGTTAAATGCAAAACATGAAGAGAACATTTTTTAAAGCTAATAATATTACCTATAAAACGAGTGTTTTTTTTTGTACAAATTGGATAACTACAACTAAAATTATGATTTTTGTTAAATGGCCAAAAAAATGCACAAAAAGCCAATAATTGTTCAAAGAAATTCGCTGACGTTGCATAAATTAACCATTTTTGTGCTATTTTTGAAAAGGCCCTACCTTTGGTTGTAGTTATCCGATTTTATTGATGAAACACTCGTTTTTTAAAAAATTATATCACCTTTGGACCCACAGGGAACCACTTATTTCAAGAAACTAAAATGCGGGCGATTTTATAAAAATTTGTGCATTCGTAATCATATAAAGGGCTATACTCTGGATTGGCAGATTATTGTTTTTATTTTGTACTATCGATAACATTGTATTATAGTAGTGCAAAATGAGTTTCATTTTTTTAGGTCCGGCTCTGGGACTACTATTATGTTATTGTTTCGAAAAAAGGTGTATGTGTAAACAGGGTGAAACATTTCAGATGCACCAAATAAATGGAAAAAACAGCCAATTAAATATATTAATATATATATATAATATATATTATTATATATATATTATATATATATATTATATATATATATATATAAACACTAGCTTGGTAAAAAATTACTGCTGGAATTTAATGATACTAGATTAAAATTTCTCAAAATATAAATTTTTTCTAAAAAATTACCAGAAAATGTAACATAATTACCATATTTAGGTAATAATTAATGTAAACATACCAATTACAAAAGTCTAGGACCATATTCTTCGTCATATTTTTAAGGATTTGATCTTGGAACATCTGAAAAACATTTCACACAGGGTATATTCCAACTACAAAACAAAGACTCAATACTGTATTTGTAAAACAAATACATACATCTATTCATACATACACCTTGAACGCACAACAAATGCATACAATGTCTACAAATTATATTAATTAACTTGTTAAAATTATCTATAAATTAGAACAAAATATTGTATGTTAAGAATATATGCTTTGATAATCTTTGACTACACAACTATAGTTTGTTACAAGGTTTTTATTTCAGTCTTATATTAGATAAAAAATGCATTACTGTCTGGAGGTGTGTTAATCTGTATTGGTTGGCAACACTGGTAAACACAACTACTGATATGTTGTAGTCCTTGGAGATTATTGTCAGTGCGAAATGGACGTCTATCTTTTTATTTTTATCTTGTATTGCTATTTGGTACGGAATGTTAGCAACATTTCGCTTTACAATAACATAGTATATATTAGTAAACTAGAGTTAAGAGATTTAAAACTTATCTAGATTATTTCCATATCGATTTACAAGCAAAAGCTGCAAGCAAATACAGAATTACTAATATGAATGAGAAAGAGACGATGGGCAAAAATTAAGCATATCCTAATGACGTTTTTTTTTATAACGAAAGAAAGTACCTAAATGCATTGCTGAACACCATAATTGGTTCTATAGTAAGATTAGAAAATAGAGTCCCTGATGATTTTTATAATCTCATAATAATCTTGTCATGATCATAATAGATGAATTCATACAAAGATGAAAAACTAAGACAAAGATAACACAGGTTGGAATGCAAGTCAAATTATCCAATAGTAACATCTCTCTAGCTTATCAAGATTATCTCCATAAAGGAAATGATGAAAACAAATTTTATATGGATGAGTTATTATATTGTGATGTTAGCAAGTGAATATGAACCACAAATTTAGCTTCAGGCTTATTTTAAATACGGTACGCTGTAGAGATGAGCTCGAGCTCTGTTATGGTTTTATTAACTTATAGTTCCGCGCGGCACATGAGAGAAAAGATTCGTCACAGACGGGCTAAGACAAGGATCATTTATAGCTTGATTCGGCCCTTGGGGCTATAGTCACCTTTCACCGAGCCCGTATTGAGACAAAATATCCAAGATAATTGATTTATTACACTCAAAGTAACTCTTGGCCATTCAATCACCTTAGATAAGAAACATCCTGTCGATATATGCTATAACGGTTTCTTATCATCAGTATCTTAAGCTTAAAAAATTATTAATAAATTTACCTTAAACTAAACAAAGATATTCTTACTCAACGTGTAAATTTGCGAAGAAGTAAAACTTTAAGAAAAAATTCAAACAAAACATTATTTTTTACTCTTCCTCATACATTATACCGGGGATATGAATTGCGTTTGCAATAAAACACAAGATTTCACCTAAAATTAACGTTTCTGATGAAGACTTCTTGAGTGGTTCTTACCAAGTTGTCTGACTGTATGTGTGTATGTTATGTTATCATCATAGCCTCCCAGTGTTTGCTGGAAAATTGCTTCTTGTTTATGCTACAGGTCTAGTTGTGCTTTCTATAAAATAATTACTCTATGGCCTAATGAACCGTTATTTATGGTTCAGCAAAAATTTCTAACATTTATAAAAGCCAAAAAATATTATTATAAATTTTCAAGTTTTTATATTTTATACTATCGAGCCTTGTCTGTAAGTTGATGGGTGACCGCTGGGATAAAAACTGATTTTTTGTCTAAAAGTAAATCTGAGATATAAATAAATAATAAATTACCATTTTTTCCACAAGCAAAGTGAATTGAAAGACTTGAGGATGATAGTTATCAATCAGATGTGATAAAAATTTCAAAAGTTCCCTGTGAAAAAATGAGCTTATGAGCTTTGTTTCATGGATGGATGGAGGGGGAAGTGGGTTTCTTGGAAAGGGGAGGGTACTCTCTGATCGAGAATATAATAAATATTGTGTGTGTACGCATGTATGTACGAGATTTTATTGCTGGAGATTTCTATGGCGCATGATAATTTTCGGACACTTTCTTGAATCTGATTGAAACTCGGTACAAAAATCAACCTTGTTGAAAAAATGTGAAATCAAGCTGAAATTATTACAAGCATGCTATGTGTGGTAAAAAAATATAAGAACTTAATTGTTTGGTATTAGCATTAGTTTCGATTTAATCGATTGACATTAATCGATTCTTAGTAATAATATTATTACTTAGAATAATATTCTTTCTTAGTGTTTAAGAATAATAATATTTCTTAGTGTTTTGATTATTTCTATAAATGTGGGATTAAAGTTAATTAAAAATATAGTTCAAACAATCAATTACTTGATTTTGATTGAGAGCTGTAA
The DNA here is from genome assembly GCA_018340805.1 of Microvelia longipes. Classification (NCBI taxonomy): domain Eukaryota; kingdom Metazoa; phylum Arthropoda; class Insecta; order Hemiptera; family Veliidae; genus Microvelia; species Microvelia longipes. The sequence continues at coordinate 47,302,193 of JACMZG010000008.1, read as the reverse complement.
ACATAATAGCAGAGTTGGTGAAGACAATCTTTGGTGTTAAACCTACTGGTGTTAACATAGGAATAATATATAATATGAGGCTCACCCTCACCTCATATTATTATCTGAATTACAATATTACTGCTGCTTACAGCAGTTATAATATTCCAGGTATAATTTTCTTACAATCAATTCACCTCGGATTTTAAATCTGCTTGATTATTTGTATCGTCATTAGTGCTATATAAATTGTTAATCTGCTTATATTATATTTACCTCTTCACTTCAAAATGCTTCAACTGTGTGACTGTCAGTGATATTGACCCATTCTACAAACTTAAGTCTTTTTGATTTTTTTTAAAGTCAATGCTATTTTTTAAAAACGTTATCTTATTCTTCGTGTGCAGAAATATCTAATAACAAAAATTTCTTAGCTTTGTTCATACAAGGATTAAGTTTTTACTTCTATAGACATTTTTATATTTTATTTTATGTTTCAACGAAAAGGACTGTTGTAAATATTATTGGAAATTTCTATACATGGGTATTGTCGAATATATGGATGCCATTTATGGCAAAGTATGTTTAACGTTTTATTGTACTGCGTCGATAGGTAAGATAGATTTTAAGTGCTAGACATTAAAGGGGTTCCCCAACAAGTAGAGGAAAGAGGTACTCGGAGGTAAACGGAAAAGCAACTCGTCTAGTAGTCATGTTGTTCTAATGTCACTCATTAGAACCCCTTGTTCCACTCACAGACAACATAACAGACTACATTATAAATAAGCTGTCGTTAACAATAACATTGTTTATTAGATCCAAACGTTCTGGTATATGACTGACACTGCTTCAAACACCGGATCATGAACTACGATTTGTACTTGAGAGTTTGTTATCTGAATCATATACAGAGGTAACGACAGCTGATGAATGGCTTCAGGTGCATACCTCCTGCGTTACACCATATGCTACCTGTAGTCGAGACAAACAAACAAATCAAACTAAATCATAACATATTATTTAAAACACTCAACTGTGAAAGGAATGTACTTAATGTTAGATTAACGCTTTTAAATGTAAAAAGCATAAATCAAAACGTTAAATAAACGTTACACTTTACGGCTTTTTGTAAAATTTAACTTTAATATTTGCTGTCATGAACAATTAACTGGTTTCAGTGAGATTACAAGTGCAGAATATTCAAAAGATGTGGAAAATATTATTATGGTGTTGTAATTTATATTTGACCACATATTTTCAAACACAATATAAAATGAGGCAGGTTTTTGGGGCTAGTTACTGGTCTATGTCATCAAACGTTTTGATAAAAATCAGCTTCTAATTCGCTGATGTGTAACCAAAGTCATGTACAGTTCTGACTAACGGGGCAAATTATCGCATCTTAGGAACATTTTTGTAAAACCCTAAATTTATCTTGTTTTAATAAAAAAATCAAACAGAAATCAACTAATACGCCTTTCTAAGAAATAATCATAGATTCTTATTGAAGGGACCAATTGAGAATCAAGGATTCTCATTTAATAGGTCTCTATAGTACCTGTAGAGATATTGATTGGCAGCAATTATAATCTTTATATAGGCTAAAAAATTAGTCCAAGGTACAGGGTACCATGGAACCTTTCCTCAGAACTATCCTTATACCTCGTTTCGCTCATTTTCAAAATATCACGGTGGCACAAATTTCGATCTCGCTACGCTTTACGCTAGAAATATAAGTTAACAAGGCGCAATAATTTTTAAGTTTCAGGCTGCACAACTATACTTAAAGATTGATCAGCTTTCTATCATACACAAAGTAGAGATTTTGCGTGACAACACATCACATCTTAAGATAAAAACCACTCAGATCATCACTTTTGAGTGGTGTTCTGACACCTTTGTTTACAATTTTTAAGGTGAACACAATATTTTTCCTATATACCTACGTACAAATACTAGCCTTAATACCATAGTATTAAGACTAAATATTATCCCTTAAATTTTTAAACGTATTGAACTTACTAGGTTTAAAACCTGTATAATAAGCCCTTGTTACTGTCTATGGTATTTAAGAATCCAGGACCTATTTCATCATATTTGGTTCTATAAAATAATTAAATGCAAATTTAATGATAATTGCCTTTGAAATCAACATAAACTAAATAATAGCAATTATAGAAATGAATTAAGTCTTTTAACTACCTGATGATTATTATAATTAACATTTTTAGAGAAAAAAGAATTAATATAAAAATACGAATTAATATAGATAGCAACAAGTATAATTGGTCGAATCAATTTTTAATTGATAGCTTATTTCAATTAATTATTACATGATTAAATTCAGCAGCTTAAATACGGAGAGTGCTGAAGGCACGTGTGGCCAGTTGTATTAGTATGGTAATTTTATGTAGAATTCTTTCATTTGAAGAAACATTCTCTTTTAATGACAGGAGTTTTATATAAGAGAAAATGACATGGAAAACTATAATAGAAATCAACAAAAAAAATCTATTACTTCTTATTATTATCATGCATTTTTTAAAACAACTAAAATCTGTCAAAATATTACGTGGTGAGAATTAATAAAATTAAAATGCATGACTAAAAATAAAAGGAATTATTACTGATGCGTTTATTTTTTTATTAATTTTAATGTTATAATGGAAAAAACTAAAATTAAACAGTTAATACTAAAGTGGGTATTAAGTATTGCTTCTTGGTCTTTTATAAAAACGGAGAAACATTATCATTAAGAAAAATCGGGTACGGGTTTCCTCGGAACTTTTTCTTCATCACATCAAATTCGCTACCCTCATTCTTCCTTCTTCGGACTCGATTCGCTCGTCCTCAGAATATACAAATCGATAAATTTATACTACACGTCCTCGCACTCGCTTAAATCGTCGTAGGTAGTAAATACATCCGTTTAATTCTCAGCAGTCGGGTGACTGCTGAGAATGGTGCCTGGATGGGTATCCAGGCACTAACCACGCACGAAATCATGGATATACTTGTCGTATTAAAAGAAAACAAGGTGTACTTATTTATTACGTACTTATTTTTTAACTTGTACCGAATTCTAACTCAAATGAAGAATTTCTCCATTTTAAAAAAAAACGTACATAAGTAATTTGATAAGAATTGACCTCGGGCTGATAATGAAATGAAACTCAGCGCATAAGTTGGTCTTGTACATAGGCGCCAAAACGGATAATGCCGGTGACATTCCGGTTTCGAATTTTTCGCAAACACAATATTTTTTTATAAATAAGAAAAATAAGGATAAGTATAATTACACATGTTGGTACAAAGTTGGTATCAAAAATCTGTACTCGTCTTTAAACTAATCTATAAGGGATTAAGTGATCGAGGGGTTTATGTATGCACATTGGGACATGTTCATTGGAACATGCCCCCAAAATATAATTTTAAGGGGATAAAATCAAAAGATTTTTCTATTCAAGTAATGCGTTGGAATCTAATGCTAACCATTAATTTTTCAAGTATAAATCTATGAGCTTCATGACTGCAATCATCTGTGATATTGATTATACTTTTGTCTTAAAATAATTGGAATTTTCTAGCCCAGTGCACTGATTGAAAAGTCCTTAGAACTCGAAAAATTTTGATGATAATTTTGTTTTGTGATAAGTTTTAAATAAATGTTGTATATACCCCGTAGAGATAACTCTAGTGAGAACCAACTCTAAAGTTGTAATTATATACTCTTAAGATGCAGTTACATTTGAAGTTATTGTTTTAAACAATATTCTATTAATTTGAAATCGTAAACTGGGAAGCGAACCCCACACATTAGTGAAGTCAAAAGTTACTAAATGTATGACGACGCTTTAACTACCTCGATCACAGAGAAGCAATTATTCGAACTTATCGTAAATAGCTATTTGTGGCTGAAAATATATTTATAAAAGTCCGAATAAACTTACCTAGAACTGCTATATTATAGTGCTATCATTATAAGCAACCTAAATATTACATTTATTGCAAATTTATTTAGTCTTAGTCACCTCCTTTGCTTCTGACATTTTCATAGTTTACATTATTAGTTTAAAACTTCATTTTTATTTAAGTATAATTTTACATGATGTGACTTTAACATCATGTAAAATTGTATGATGCATTCATTCTAAAAATTATTTGTTTGTCTTTGTGTGTGTGTGTGTGTGTATGTGTGTATGTGTATGTGTATATGTATATATATATATATATATATATATATATATATATATATATATATATATATATATATATATATATATATATATATATATATATATATATACATATACACGTGTGTGTGAGTGTGTAGGAGACAAGAAGTCTAGAAGTCATCCTACTAGAGTTAAAATATGCTTTAGGACTGGGTTATCCTAACTTTATTAACCTATTTGATATTATTAGAAATATTAAAAGTCATGTCTGCTACATGTGGTGAGATTTAATTTTCCACGTATTGCCGTAACAATCTCGCGGTATCTCCAGGACGATATAATCTTGATTATATTGCATGCAAACGTAAAATAATAATAAAGAAATTGGTACAATATAAACTGGGAGATTTAAACTAATTACGCTTGCCTGCAGTATGTGAGGTAGAGTACGTGCATATCAGACCATACTGCACTACTATAAACTGCAAAGCATGCATTCTTCTTTTAAATTAATTTATATAAGATGAAAAATAATTAAACTACTTCTTTTAGAATTTTACCGGCACGTGGAGTTGGGTCTATATGGCTCTGCAACGTTCCTTTAACAGTGTAAGGTATTTCAAGATTTAGTGCAAATTATTTTCCCTGTCATTTTGGACTTGGTTTAAACTCTACCCAGCCCCAGCACGCGCTATCTCCGCAAACCTTACATTTCACGATACATTATAACGATAAGGGTTTCTTGCATTCTTTCTTATTAATTTTAAATAAGAATCACTAAAATAAGAAAAAAATACAATCACTAAAAATGGAATTACAAAAAATACAAACGTTAAAAAAAATACTATTTCTGTTTCTGTTAATAGATAATAAATCAAAAGAAGCATATTTGCAGCGGGATATACCGGTAAAGATACTTAAAAATGTTTCATACTTTTTCTTTTAATACTATATATAGACAAAAACCATTTAAAAGCTTATAATGTAATGGGTTTATAATTAATAAGAAGAGGGGGATAAAAAGTAATGAAGAACCGAATTGTATTGCCAACCTTGTTAGAACCCAGCTCGGTGTAATAAATTTTACAAAAGGTCATTACTTTAAGAAGCAATGAAAAAAGTAAAAAAATCTTATTACTTAAAAGTAATTAGTTGAGACACCTGAATGCCATTAACCATCAGCAATACTAAATATTATGATTTTTACCTGTAATTTGTATTTTAAAAATTTTAATTTTTATTGTTTGAAAAAATCTTCGGTGCTTGAAAAAATTCTCAAAAAACTATAAAATGAATAATAAATATCATAGGATTTTAGAAAAATAATTTCGTTATTCTTTTATGATTTTAAAGCCTTATACAGGACTTGTGTTGGAGGTCTCGTACTGGTTTTGATCACTTCCAAGTATTAAGTTCTTTTTCTTATAAAATAATTGGGAGAATAGATCATGATAGAAAAAAATTGTGAATAAGTTTGAAGGTTGATTGTTGTAGAAACATGAATGAAACTCTCGGATTTGAATATTATAGGTTTAGTTAGAACAATAGGGTTTTCTTTATTACTTTACGTATAGTATCTAAAAAATATCCTAGTTGAAAGAGAAAGGGTTAGAAGAATAAGAGGAGATCAGTGCCGAGTAGAAACAAGAATGAGAAAGAAGTTTTTCAAATCAGATAAGGCAACGGAGCCGAGGGGCTCTATATTTTCAAGTTTGACTTTGTGAATGGAAAGGACTTATATTAAAATAATGATGAGGTAGTATAGGAGTTGTGAGCGTCGTACTAAGCCGAGTGCTTGTGAATGGCCCCTCCATCACATGCACACTTAGTATTCCTCTTCGACTCAGTGGAATGAGGGCTTGAAGCTCTAGCATTGCTTGAAATGAAAAGTTAACTTGATGGTCTCCTCCTCACGCATTCCTCCCTTGTTTCTCTGGGTCAAATTCATCTCTCATTCCTCACTATGCCGTTCCAATTGAATCCTAATGTCTCTGGATCGATATAAAATCAAGAGATGGATATTGGCTTGTTTTCAGTGTAGGTCAGTGACCCTTGTTTTTGTTACCGAGTTGTTTGGACCTCTCTGACCGCGTCTCCTACAACTCGGCCTTGTCTCAAGTCTGAAATTTATGATAGACACAATTTCAGTTCAGTCCCTTATCTCTTTAAATCATCCAGCCTCCCCTATGTCTCTGAATAAATAATGATAATTTACTTGTACCTAATTTGTATGTAAATTTTATTAAGTTTATTTTGTAGAAAAACCCGAGAGTCATATAATAAATATTTAGTTACTAATGACAAGACTGACCTCTGCACGTAGCTCCGCGTCGTCTTACCTCGTATATTCCAGTCTCTTTACTGCAGCTGTTCTTTGAAAAACCGCTTTATTTTATTTTTTACACAATTTACTATTTTATTAAATTAATAACACTTTGTTATACTCGAATTAAAATTGCTGATTTTCATTGTAGACAAGATAATTTTCATAATATCTTGTATTCTTTTCTTCAAAACAAGCTATTTAAGTACGGCAAAGCTATCATGATACATACTAAAAAATAAAAAATATTGACATTAATATTCCAATTTAATACAAGTTTACTTACAACTTATTCATTATTTATAAATACATTAGTTGATATGACTAATAAAATATTAATATTGTTATTTTGTTCGGAATATTATACAAAACACCTTATTGACCTTATATAGCACCGGGTAATTAATTGCACTGCATTACAGTGCGATGCAATTATAAAACTATTATACATTTAACGATTATTGCTTTAAAATTTACAATTTAATCATTAAATAGGGCAAATTGAGTTTCTTATTACTTTATTATTTCATTTTATGTAGTATAATAAAGAAATTATATTATTTTAAAACTATGAAATTGCTTTGTTGAGGAAAGAAGGTGTTTTATTGACTTGGCAATAAAATTTATTTAATTTGAAGTGTGAATGGGAAATACTGAATGGGTTGTAAGACCCGGTGAGGTCATATTTGTGTGTGATGTAGTGTTTTATGTCATAGTAAAACTTTTAAGGTCACTTTAAATTTAAAACTATGGTTTATGGTGGTTTTGCTTTAAGCTGATCGAAGAAATGCCATTATTTGTATCTAGTCTGAAAAATTGTTTTATTTATTAACATTTTTCAGTTTAATTTATTATTTTCGGAAGCCTAGAATTTGTATTATTGGTACAATTAAGCGTCTCAAAGAATCATTGCGGGACACCGGGAGGCTGAAAATAAGGGCCGAGTCTAAATGCCTTGGATTTATCCTTTAATTTATTGATTTGAGAATTTTTAGTCTTAGAATTTTGTTTTGTTTCATAGATAATGACGTTTATCCCAATATTTTTTGTGCATGATAAGGATTCTAGAAAATAGAGGCGGAAAATATTTCCAGTACGAATTTTCTGTTATTAATAAAATAAACACATAAGTATGCAACTAAGCTTCCTCTTCAAATATTTAAAACATAAATAAAACGGAGGGAACTACACCTGATTTTTTAAAGTATATGTATATGAAATACTAAAATTTTAAATCTTTAAAGTATAGATCTAAAGGATTCTAAGAATAAAATTTAGTAAAGGCCACAAATTTATACGGAATGAGAATTTTAACATCATCTAAAGTAAGTCATTAACTGAACAATCATTCTGCTTGCAATTTATTAAAACAATTGTTTAAATAAGTTTGAATTAGACTTCTTAGTCGCTTTTGTTCAACTTTTAAATGTAGTTTGAATGAGTCAAGCAGGCAGGTTTTCCTAACGGAAACGTCTGACACATTCCTACATTTTCTTAAATCTTATAAATATATATATATATATATTATATATATATAATATATATAATATATATATATATATATATATATATATATATATATATAATATAATATATAATATATATATTGCTACAGTAAAATCATAATTATAATTATAACGCACTGTGAATTAATAAGTCATTTAAATATTTTTTGGTTGTTCATTTCTATTAAATAGTACAAAACCAAAATTGCAATGGTTACTAGTGTTAGAGTGTTGTTTTAATATTTACTTTTTGGTATTGCATGGAAACAATCCAGTGCTCATGATTGAGTTTTGCATTATTTTAGGATAATGAGTATATTTATAACATAAGTAAAAAGGTCTCGCTTGTGGAGATAGATTACATAAATCAGACGAGTAATATAAATAAATGAGGTTCACTTCGTTTTCTTAATGTATATGATATAAATTATGTATATACATTTGATCCTATCAATTAATAGAAAACTTTAAAAACACATTGTTTAAAATACATAATTGTTTAAAACACATAAATGTTTAAGAGACATATATGTTAACACATAATTTTGGTAGTCATATAATTTTTTCTTTAAATTTGTAAATAAGATTTCTTCTCTACTTATCAAGTGTTAATATTAATTGTAATTAACACGATTTAATTTATTTTTAAGTATATTATTTTATTTTTACTTGTTGTTTGTTTTTAACGTTTGTCACATATCAGCCACCATTTGAAAATATCTGCCTAGCTTAAAAGTAATATGTATGTTACATTTTTGACATATATTTTCTTTTTCTACACTTCAAGGGCCTTCTTACAATATGCGGCTAGATATTCCGCAATATTGGCCATTTGAAAATTTTTTTAAAAACATCTTAGTTTTGACTCATTAAACTACCACATGCATGCCGCTTTAAGTCATACAATATTTACTCCAGTTATCGCATACAACACACAAGACATATGATAAGGGACTCACGGAAGGAGGAACTCTCAGTCAATCGTTTGTTTATTTCTTATATATTCATTATATACTTTTACAAAATTTAGTTCTCAATTGCAAAATTTATAATTACACCCAATAAAATGATTAGATCATGTAAAGTAGAAATCAAGGTTACATAGTTTTGTCTCCTACTCGACTCTGCTTGGAAAATTCCTATTAAATACTATTTATTCCTTTTTGCAGAAAGAGCTGATCAAAACAACACAGATACTTCAAACAAGTTTCAAAACTTACTTTACTTATTATTGCGTCAATCAACAGTCATATTATGAATTATAATTGCGTCGTAAAGAAATAGATTATAATGTTGCCAACAAGAATAACGAAAACTTTACTAATCAATTAATAATATATGCTAAAATAATATTAAAAGTAAGGCCTTCGGCTTGTTTGCCCACATTGTTGATGTCCTATATCATATCGTCATATTACTAGTTTGGTTTGTGGCATGTTGGTAAGTGGCATGCTGCCACGATATAAGCGAATTTTCAAATGTATTAGTCAAATATGTAATTTGTTAACATTATGTTTTATATATAGATCAGTAAAACCAGAACTAATAGTACTAATAAAATATACCTTCGTGTTTTTGTTAATCATACATAGTAAGTATGATTATACACTTAATCATACATATTAAGTATACACTTGTATCATACAAGTGTATGTGTCAGCCGATCTAAACTCTTGGAAGGGAAGACTCACTGAAGAATATATATTAAGTGTGTGTGTGTATATTTATGTGCGTATGTGGAAGTATCAATGCACAAGGTTTATGAAACGCGAGTTGAAGATTTGTGACTTTTTTAAATGTTTGTGGGATTATTTTTAAAAAATTATTATTATTAAATTATTGTGGGTTATTGAGGTCACACATATTTCATAAACAACAAGTTTCTGGTCATTAACAAGGTTGATTTTTGTGCCATATTTGTTGGGTGACTCACTGATAGATGTATATATATATATATATATATATATATATATATATATATATATATATATATATATATATATGTATATATGTATATGTATATATATATATATATATATATATATATATATATATATATATATATATATATATATATATATATATAATATATATATATATATATATATATATATATTATATATATATGTATATATATTGTGCGTTTATGTGTATGTCTGTATCAATGTACGAGATTTTAGTATCTATGGGACGCGACAACTTTTAATTACTTTTGCGGATCGAAATAAAAATTGGTACAAAAATCAACATTGCTAATGTCCTGAACCCTATTATTTGTGAAGTTTGTGAGACGCCATGAACCCACAATAATGACCCTATACAAACATTTCAAAAAATTACAAATTAACCTGTAATTTTTTGAAATTACAGGTGGATTTTAAAATCAACCTGCCATCTATATCCTCCTCCATGACCTCAACCTCATAAGCTCATTTTTCGTTGAAAATTCGGTAAAAACTGTTTTAAGTAAAAAAATTATACAATTGAGTAGAAATTTCGTCAAATCATATTACGTAATCAATAAGTATACTAAGTTTCGTTCCAATACAGCAAGTATATCTATGGGTTATGCAGCATTGAGCGAGGTCAGTTCCTTGATAAGAAACAAGCGAAGCGTGTCCAAAGTAGTGGGATGAGCGTAGCGAATCTGATGTTACGAGGAAAAGTTCTACGATTATTGTAACTATCACAAATGCATTAAAAAATCTCATCCTGTAACCTAAAGCAGCAAATGTTTTATAGAGTTGAACATTTCAAATGCTCCAAAATGGGATTCTAAAAACACGCGACATGATCGTAGACCCTTGGAAATCTTTATCAGTCTTAATACTATATAATATTATATTTTCTCATTTACTTTTGATGAGATAATTAAAGGATATGTACACCACACCATTTGTCTCTGAGAAATCCCCAAAACTAGAGATTTTAGTAAAAAGCGATAATATTACGTTAAATAATTCTTAAATAAGTTCAATTTGAACATTTTGAAGTTTTTTAATGACAGAATATGTATTACGGTTATTCACTGCTCACCGAGTTTCACTGCTTTCCGGTTTCATATTCGAAACTGTTTGCTACAAAAGTATGTTGTAGGTACATCACCCATAAATTCTTTTAATAATTTTTAAATCTCTCTTCATTTTAAAGTTTACCTATTTGTAAGGGATTATGAAACTTCTACTTTACCTATACTAGTTAATTTGATAAATTATAACCTTATTCCTTTTTGTTCCCTGAAAAAACGACGCCGCTATAATTTCGGCTTTATCCCCCTTCTTGATAATACGTAGTTTCAAGCTCAAATTCACGACTGGAGTTAGCCACAATATCTATTCACTTGAAATCATTAAAATCGTACAATTCCTTCTATCCCTTCCTTACTCAGAGGTTTTCCTAAGCGATAAAACTGTTGCACTACAGAATATTTTCAATCGACCATTTTAAAATATTTTACTCCTTTTTAAATCGATTGACCTACTAGAACCTTTGTTGAACAATAGAAATAATTTATAATTTTATAATCACCAACGGTTTATTTGTAGAAATAACAGAAAAACTCAACTATTATTTATTAGTTAAAAAAATTAAAACATAAAGAAGGAAAAACAAACAGAAGTTAAAAATACTTCCAAAAATATCTCACAATAATACAATCCTACTTCAGAAATATTTTATAATTGAATTCAACTTACTTCCAAACAAAATTAATTAGGCTGTTGATAGGACGCGGTCTTGTTATCAAACAAAGAATATATTAATTTTAATTAAATATAATCCTTATTAAAATATAAAGAATTAATTAGCATTGAAAAATTAATTTATTGTCCATCCTTTTTCTCGTTTTCAGGGGCAGATTTCCCTTGATAACGTGTATAACAAACTAAGTGATTTAACTTTTATTATATTTTTATAATTTATTATATTTTTTGTAATAGATGTTATTTTTTCTTACGTTTTAACGTACAACCTTACTTCAAACAAAGAATAGCTCTTTTGATGCTTAAATCCTTGAAAATGTGTGTGGCCAAACATTTTTCGTTAATAATAAATAATACATCCGCTATATTTATACTGTGTGAAACATGAACACAAAACAGTAATTGAAGATTTTTTAAAATCTTTATTTTTATCTTTAATATCTTTATTATATGTTTTTACATAATTACAATGATTTTTCTGTAATTGTTTTTGAAATGCATTTAATAACAATAATTAAGTTTAAAAAAATAAATGTTAATCTATAAATTAAAATTTTGTTATTAATAATAATGCAGTACAATTTTGTACGTCAAACTATGAAAATAAGGGTCTCTTAAATTTAATGTTTATCTACCAATAGATTTATTGAAGTATTTTATTTGTTTGTGTATTAGTTGGTTTTGAAAAACACTAATAATAATAATAATAATTGATACCTTCGATCGACTTTTTGACATAAACAAATCATGTGCCAGAAATGTATTCTAAAGTTTAGTTATAATTAAATTCTTTTAAATTCTATAATGATATTGTTGTTATACCACGACATTTTCATCATACCTAAAATATGTTTAAACTTAGAAATATTTTAAATTATATTATTTTTTTACTCACCAACATGCTTCAGATAGTAAATAATAATATAAATTAAAAAAAAAAAATTGTATATTTATTACAAACAATGGGGTACGGGATATCTCAGAACTTTTCCTTAATTGTCATGTCGGAATCCTTGCACTCATCCTCACTGCTTCGGTATCGCTTTGTTCATCCCAGAACATGAAAACAGCCAAATTTATAATTTAGTACATCTTTAGTCTCGTTTTGCTCATCCTTAGACAATTGTCTAACTGATCTTTCTTAAGAAAGATCAGTTTAAGTCCTGTGATTACCCTGGGTACGTAGCAGCAAACACACTGGGAGCCCTGCGAACCCTAGCCACGTAGCCTCTGAACCACCCTAGCCACCGTAGCTGGAAGCCTGCGATCACCTGGCACGAGAAGGAAACACACTGAGAGCCATGCAATCACCCTAGGCACGAAGCAGGAAACACTGGGAGCCCTGCGATCAGCCTATGCATGAAGCAGCAAACACACAGGGAGCTCTACGAGCACCCTATGCACGAAGCAGCAAACACACTGGGAGCTACTATGATAACAGACAAACCCATACACATATATACAGACAACTTTGTGAAAACCACTCAGGAGGAAAAAGAACACCTGAAATGTATTATTTCCGGTTTCGGATTCTTAGTATAAACACAATACTTTTCCTATATATCTACGGGTTGATTGAGGAAAAGTACAAATTGATTAAAAAATATTTAAAAAACCATTTAACGTCTATGGGAAGAAATTTGATAAATGGATGATATAAATAAATAATAATTTTATTTTGCTTATATGTACATAGGTTTGTTGCAACAGCAAGTCAAAAACCTTATGCATCCTATATTAACGAAAAATTCAATTTTAATTTTATTTACAATAAAATTAAAGCAATTTTTTAAATACATTGAACTAACATGCCCCCTTTAATTTTAAATTTTTGCTTTACATATTTGATCAATAAAATCAATAATTTTATATACAGGGTTACCTACTAAAATGTTTGTACATGCCTGTCTGAAATCATCAATTGCGAGTTTTTTTTAAAAATTCCTAAAATCATTTAAAACTAGCAAAACTAAGGCCGCAAAACTTTTCCACACGTAAAGTCAGAATTGTGTCGCGGAGTAGTAACCATCAAATCTTTTGGGATCGCGGAGTAGTAACCATTACATCTTTTGGGATCGCGGAGTAGTAACCATTACATCTTTAGGGGTCGCGGAGTAGTTACGATCACAACTTTTGGGGTCGCAGAGTAGTAACTATCAATTCTTTTGAGACAGTGGAGTAGTAACCATCAATTCTTTTTTAAGACCGTGGAGTAGTAACAATCACATCATTTGGGGTCACTAAGTAGTTACCATCACATCTTTTGGGGTCGCGGAGTAGTAACCATCAATTCTTTTTAAGGCCGTGGAGTAGTAACCATCAATTCTTTTAAGGCCGTGGAGTAGTAACCATCAATTCTTTTAAGGCCATCACATCTTTAGAGGTGGCGGATAAAAGAAGTTGGGAAACGTTGCTCTTGCATATTTACCATAGTAGTTCACTGGGAGTTCTCAGACAGACAACTTTGTGAAAACCTCTAAGGAATTCCTAAAACATTGAGGAGGAAAAGAAATAATAATAATCAAAGTCTGCGTGGCAAATATAAAGATATTAAGCAAAAATTAAAACAACTATAGTCTTACATTTAAAATCCGTTCGCTGGATAATTTTCTTCGCTAAACATTGATATTAGAGATTTTTGCTAATGTATTCTGCAACTTTATAAAATGCGAGGACTAAACAGTAATTTTGTAAACAAACCGTTCATTTTTATAATTGAAACGTTTTGGCCCATTAATTAAACAATTTTTAAAGTTTTATGAATGTGTAATTTTGTTTCTCTCATTTTGGTCGTGTATGTAAATATTTTGAAATTATGAGGTTGGTTGCAGACATTTCAAAGTGATTTAATAAGAACTTTATAAGTGGCTTTGCAGTTTTTAATTACGAAGTATAATTTTTAAGCATTCTCAAGTCGTTTTTAACGTATGTTATTATTGTAAAGACAATAATGTTTTTATTATGCTGGTTGGTTGGAAAATAGAATTTCGCAGATGAGTTGTATAAAGTCGCCTACCCTGAGTCGAAGACGGTAGAAGGCTATGGAAATCGCCTACCGAGGCGCAAGCCGAGGCTGGTAATTAACTTATTGCAGGTAAATTGCCTGCAGAGGCGGTGCATTGGCTCCATCTATATAATTGATGGCACGAGTCAGCAATGTTTCCTTTCCAACACAAATTAGAATACAAAAGATTATAATTCTTTTGGATGTTTTGTTTAATTTTAACAATTCTACTCCAATATGAATTTTAAATTATCATTAAAAGTTTTGCGCAAACAAGTTTAATACTGCAGTTTTTGGTGCGAAAAAAATAGTCTTTATAGGCTCCGAAAAATATATACCTAAGTTCGAAATTATTCAATAGCCAGTAATAGCAATGCTAGAAGACCTTTTTTGTTAGTAAGAGCAGACGGTTTTAGCATGCCAGAAATATCAAAACATCCTAATATTTATGCAATTGGAAAAGTTCATGATTTAAAGTTAAAAGGTCAGTTTCCTACCAAATTTATTGACTTAACTCGATACAACGCAATGAATTGCATGTAGTTCCTATGTAGGCAATATCCTCAACTTGATTCGATTATTTTCTGATTTTTTATCACTAATCACTCTGATAAATACAATACGACTCAAATTGCTGATAATACAGAGTATAAACTCATGAGCAACATATCAGTAACTCATGTTTAGTGACAACACAATCCAGACGCTATTCCGTGCTCCACAAATCTTCAGACCACTCGAGTCAACACATTTTTATTGAAGTTCTATGATTCTCTTATCCTAACTTTCGCTGATCTCCATAGCTGTGTGGCTTAGTGATACAACATATAACTTTCCCGAACATGGCAACTCACTTATCTGAGCCTCCTCATTTTACAAACAAAGTTTCAACCCCTCCTCTCACATAATCATACAGTGGGACGTGCGATGGTATACGCAGCAACCACCAGAACACACCACACCCACCCCGCACCGTTTCCATACCGTAAACACTACATAACTAGATGTGACAATCTTTGTGACATATCTAAACCTGTACAGCACCCAGAAGGTTTACAAACACCATCACACACATCGTATTAAATCCGTGGACATCCATTTAGTCTGGAATCTTTCTTTCTTGAAACAACAATCACACAACTACCTTTCT
Source organism: Microvelia longipes (assembly GCA_018340805.1). Lineage (NCBI taxonomy): Eukaryota > Metazoa > Arthropoda > Insecta > Hemiptera > Veliidae > Microvelia > Microvelia longipes. The sequence goes on along the minus strand of JACMZG010000008.1, from coordinate 47,286,356 downwards.
TGCTATGATTTACCTACTTTAAAAGTTAATCCATGCTGAAAACTAAAACACCTTAATATTCTAAACGCTAACGTTAATATAACAAGACCATGTAATAGATAACAATACTTGAGAATGGAATTTCTTCGGTTGACCTTAAGTACTAATCCATCGGTAGAAGATGTCACTATTATCTCACAATAGCTCACTTATAATTCTTAAAATATTATTAACAATACATATTGGGCTTGGTTGGAGAGTACTTATTAATGTTGTTCTACAATTACTATCTTACAATTCCCAATCGGTCTCCTTAGATATTAAGTCACAAGATATTTAATTACTCTAAAACTAAGCCAATTGGATCAATAGAAGAACCACAACGAGGATGCCAGTTCTCGATTAACCCCACTAGATACACTAACCTGAATTATTGGTATACTTGGTGTGACACTTATACTACATCCGTTATGAGTTCGACACTGAATCATCCTGGACGCCGAAAACTGTCGACCCCACTTAGAATTCTGACTCTTCTCCCCACTACAAGTCAACAAGCGGAATTTTTTACAGTGACACTCTCTGCAAGCTTCAGCTCGTATCTTAGACCGTTGCACAAAGAATTATTGATTATGTTATTACGATAATAGCTGTTGTGCGCACAATCAAGTATATATCAGATAAAAGTAATATTCTCTTAGCAAAGATACTATACTTTACACTGCAAGCACTATACAGAATATCCAAGTCTGTAACACCACAGCACCGCATAAATATATCACTCACATACTACGAGTACTCACATAATTTAGGAAACACCTACACTCAATAAATGGTATTTAATACCCACTCCTCATCGTTAATAAACCTGATATATCATGCACCTACTTATCCACATCAGACCCATCTCAGTAGATATCTTACCTAACGTAGGACCTTATAAGTAACGAGCCTCAGAGGTAAAGCACAATCTAGCAAGTACGCCTATTCTTATCACGACGTAAGTCTATATTCACCGTCAGATCATCCTCTATAAAACTCGAAAATACATATAAGATCATATACACCATTCCAATATATCCATAGTCTTACTAGCGCGTGACTCATGGAGTGAGCAATCATTTCAGATTTTACTAGAGAGCCCCATAGAGAGGAATTAAGACACGTATGACAAAACGTCGATAGACTATCTAGTAATTAACTATATAAATTAACGGCAATGTCTCAATGAGTTTAATAATGTTATATGAATATTAACGTCCTGAACATCCTTTTTTAGTGTATCATCTGAAAAACACTTACAAATTATTAAATCTCATCTAAAGATCGAATGAGATATTCAGCATTCTAAAGCGTAGGTGTAGTAATGTCTATTATATACTATACATGAATTCTCTTTATTTGCGATTGATTAATATTTTTATAGTAAAAAATGATAAAATTAAAATTTAGCACTTTGTAAAGAGCAGCGAATGTGAACAAAGAGACTGTTCTTGTATTTGAAATTAATTATTAAGACAAAAGTCTGAAATCGTCATCTACAATAGCACACTAGTTAAACTTCCGACGCAGAGTAAAAGATTGTTGAAATCCACATTCTAGAGAGATAATACACCATTTTGCTTAGGTTCTAATGTATACACTGGAACTATGTAGTTTCAATCCCTTATAATATCGCTTTGACTTATCCACACGACAGCCCACCATACCGTCTTTAACATTGAGTGTCAGCTCGTCTAATTAGTCATCCCTTTAGACTTATCGAACTGCCGTCTGACACGCTAGTAACGTTTTGATTTTAAAGGTTATGCGGGCAAGCTATTGATTATAGCGAACGATTGTGTTTTAACAATTATTGTCATACACAGTTTAACGTATAATAGCCCTCTAGGACTTGCCAGTTTTTCCTACCATAATTATTTAATATATGTATATAAATTTATCCTGTCTATCATGCTTCACGTCTATGGATAGGTTATTTCTATAAATAACCCACCCAAAGGTACTTTCAGGCTATTACTTACAATCAATATACATACTAACTCCACATGTATATGTAATTATTATGAGTCTCTAAATATCTACATACACACACACTTGATCTTTTAATTTCTCATACTTAAAAAAAATATATATATTATTTGCAATTTATATATTACTATGTGAGGATAATATCTCCTTATTATCAATTAGTGAAATATATATAACTATAATACAAGTGTGTGCTGAGTGTGATGTTATGCTGGGATGAGTGATGATGTGCGTAGTAGTGTGTTGTGTGCGACGTGTGTGTGTGTGTGTGTGATGTATATGTAAGTAGATTATCGAAATATATACATTATATTTAGTTTATTACACACTATATACTTTATTAATTATATCTAATTATACTATATCATTATAAATAACCATTTTAATTTATTGGTAATTATATATTTATTTAATATAATTACTGTATATTAATTCTAAAAACTATGTATTATTTCAGAAGTATACATATTATATATATATATAATATATACCTAATAAGTTATATGAGAGTAATATTATAAAAATACTATGTAAAAAATATCACATTTTACATAATAGCCATCTAAATCATATAATATGTTATTATAATACCTAATGTATGAAATGTGATAACTACTTTCACTAGTATTGATCAATAAAGAAAGACACATAGTTAATAAATATATACTTAAGCGTCATACTTGCCGTACATAAATACATTAAGTCATTTAAATAATATTTAACTATCATATAATTTCAATTATATATACATATATAAAATATGTATAATATATAGTATATATTTGTTAATATATTATTGTTATAAATTATATCAGTAATATAGTTTTGTTTGTATATACTAGAGTATTATATATAAAATAATGTTAAAACTTATACTTATATCTAATAAATATCTTATGGACATTGTTATATATATTAGGTAGTATAAATTATACTCGTATTACTCTAATATCACTAATATATATATATATAAACAACTAAATACATTAATAACAGATATATATAGTAAGGAGGTAGTATAAAGTAAAGAAGAGATTGATGAATATTGTTTTCTTTGATTTTGTCAGAAAATCCTGTGTAGATCTTTACACATACCAAAATGTGATCTATACATCTATGTTTATAACACATGTTGTGGTAAAATCTCTCTTAAAAAACCATTATTAATAAACGAAACTAAATAACTTATCTAGATTTTATAAAAAAGTTAAAAAAATAAACGCTATTACTAGCATTATCTAACTTTCGTTTCCGATTTAGTCGAGGATGCAATCTAGTGAAGATGCTATGATAACGTAAGACATTTTGAGGAGAATATTTTCAAAAACTGAATAATCCATCATTTATGGTTTGGATCATAACAGTTACGCTTATCAATGCTAGGTACAAAGGACCGTCCAAAAACCCCGTACGCATGTCTAAGTACCTAGGAGGCATTATTTCTTCAAAGAACTATTAATAAAAAAAATCAGGCTAGGTCAGTACCTGGATAGGTGATCACTGGTAATGAAACGAACGTATTTACAATCTGGGGACGAGTGAAGCAAGTCCAAGAATGTGTAGCGGTATAAATTTGGTGATGTTAATATTCTGAGGAGGAGCGAAGCAAATCTGAATTAGCGTGGAAGGAAGCAGCGAAATCGATTTGGTGATGAAAAGTTTCGATTTTTTGTTTGCCCAGTGACAATATTTCCCCCATCGTATTATTGGTAATAATATTTAAGGGACTGCCACTGTTTTCTACAGGACAGAAGCAGTGTCAAGCAGAAACGAAATCGTATAACTTATTTCATTAAAAGCTTACATCAATTAAAGTATAATAAATTACTCCAACATTCTAACAAACAACCATTATTGTAATAATTTGCTCCAAACCATTACTTAAATATAATTATTGATGTAAAATATTATCAGATTCCTACATAATTTAATTGTTTGCTTTTTCATAGCGCAAATGAATAATAATAAATGAATATTTAATTAAATTATGTATTTAAATTACAGTTAATATATATATATATATATATATATATATATATATATATATATATATATATAATATATTTATATAATTATTTTTTGATTACTTATGTTTTTGTGTATATTTTGTTACTTCTTTTGGGAAAATGTGTAAGATCATTCTATGTTTATATAAGCCACAATAGATTTTTTTTAATGATTAAAATAAAACAAATTTGACTTAAAAATAAATTTATTTTTCTTTTATTAACACGTCATATTAAAGGTAAATATATTTAAAAGTGCTGATCGGCTTATTATTATCTAAAGTAATAATAAGCACTTGCATTGTGTGCATATTTTTTAATAAAATTTACAAAATCCTTAGGATTTATTATAAATTAAGGCTATGTTTGACTGATCTATAAACTGTTTGAATTCTGCCTATCGTGGACACGTAAAATTTGTCTGGTGCTTAACTAATCATGTAGACGAAACAGCTTCGATTTATACAGTGGTGGTACATTCATTATACATACATACATCACCCTTATTACTCGGTTGCATACGGAGCTATAACGATAAAATTAGTATATAACCCTAATAAGTCGATCGACTGGGAGTTTGAATACCCAGATTATTTTTTGGTAACCGTCTAACATGTATGGAAATATTATTACATGTATTAAGTATGTTTTTTACGGTAACATTAAATAGTTAAATTGGAGTATACCAATACGTGGATCATATCTGAAACAGTGTCATATTTTGAAGGTAAAACAATGTCGCTGAAGTCCGGTGATTTTTCCCAAACCTATATTTTTGCCATGCATGTTTCATGATTTGGTGCATTTTGGTGTACCAGTAAAATTATTTTTAATTATATAAGGGGGTAATAGTAGAAGAAGAAAGAAAGAATTGATTTGTAAATCACATAACAAATTTAATAAGTAACATTTTTTTATTGCTAATTATTTTTTATTTTGGGCAATGATTGCCCAGGGCATCATTGGCAGTTTGGGGGAAATAAATGGGTAATAGTACTTATGTGTGCTATCGGGAAAAAATACAATAATTTCGTGATATTGGTATCAAATTGATAAAAATATGACACAGTTTCTGAAATAATTGATATAAAGGAAGTTCTAATTTAACTTTTTAAAGTTACCGTAGAAACACGCATTTTGGTAATTAGGTTATCATACATTCCAGACAATTACCATACAAATAATTCAGTATTTAAACTTCCAGTGGTCAACTTAGTGGGGATAGATACTAATTTTATCGCTATAGCTCCTCATGAAGCTGAGTTAATCAGGGTGATGTATTGGAAATGTACCACTCTGATACCACTGTTTTCAACACATTTTGAAAATTCTTTTGAGATTCTAGCTTTATCTTGACTTAACAATGATCTTAGTTTTGCTTGCGATAATTTGGGACTTTAAGACCCAAGTTACCTCATGCCAATGTGACGTATAGTTTTAGACATCAAAGCAGATATATTCGTATCTTCCATATTCAACACTTATAATATTACATTAACTTTTAACTTTAAATATTTATCTGTAATTAGATAACTAATATCTATAAATATTTAATACTTTTAGATAAACTTTAAAAACAAGTATTATTTGCTTGACAAGCCGATAAAAAATTAAAATTTCAAAAAATAAAAGACAAGACTATATAATATTTATCATGTGACTGTGACCTTGAATTGTACAATTTATTATTTGAAGTCAGCTGTTTCCTGCCTCGGACTTGATAATTAATTCTGGAACTTGTTCCAGCACCGAACGACAAGCGACCGGTGCAATCTGCCCTTAAACCATCAAAAATTATACCATTAATTAGTATTATTTTATGTGCATGTTAAATAAAAAAGTAGACCTTTAGATCAATTTCATAAAATTCATCTGGTCAGACAAAAATTGCATCTCAGTTATTACATATTATTTATAAATTCTCGTCTCAAAACTTACAATTATGAGTAACGACTAATACCTGTAACAATGGTCGGTAATTTATCTATAATAAAGCTGTTTGAATCGTTTTCTTATACTTACTGATTACAATTTTGTAATACGTTTTTCAGTTGACTGTATTTGTTTTACGATATAACCAGCATCTCAATTCTTGGTTATTATAGTTTAAATTAAATACAGGTATATAATGTAAGTGTATGTGTAGATTATGTATAAGTACCACCTATATGCTATACTTTGAATATAACACATATATGTATTGAGAATTCTAAATACTCTTCCTTGGAATGTAAATTTCTGTACTTAATTACTTATTTTTTAGTAAAATAGTGGCTGGTTTGCTGTTATTTAGCGTTTACTTACATTCTACCGTCATATTATTTGAAACCTTTTAACAGATAAATACAACCCTAAATTTTCTATTAAATTGGTTCCTTTTTAGTATATCTAAGTCGTTTTAAAAGTAGTAAAGTACAATAGAAGCTTGTTATAGTTTTAAAAGAATATAAAAACAGATTTAGGGTGTTTGAAGGTCTTAAGGGTCAGCTAAATAGTGATAATGTTTATAGAGGTAATAGCTTCTTGTTGAAACCCTTCAATACATTGAAACCGTTGATGTCTCCAAATACCCTTTATTTCCTGGGTTACCCTCTTAGAGTCCTTATCACAATGTCTTATTGAGTGTCAGATCCTAACTATTCCAGGTTTGTATTTTTGAGTTGATCTCTTACTTCTTGGTTTCTTTGTTGTACAAGAGATCATCTAGTTTCGTGTCACCTTGGTGTTCCACCCCCCTTATGGAAGTGACAATATCCCATCTCACGCTCCAATGGACTTTCATTTTATGTCCGTCTTTTTCCCCTCTAAAACTAGAAGTTGGTTTAGACACGTTCTTATATCTATCCGAGTCGTAAGATTATTTGGCTTCTGCCATCATATTATCTGATAAGAAAAAAATCTATTTAGAATGATAATAGGTTTTACCTGTGAAAGCTGAGATGTGATGTGACTCATGTCTTGGTAAAATATTATTTTATAAAATCCAGATGACGAGACCTCAAGAACAGCCTGCTTCTTTACTCTAATTCATTGCTAAATAAATACATTTTATTATATGTATGAGTTCAATATTATTGTTACTTTCCCGTCATTAGGACAAAATATCAACGATTTAAAATGTTAAAATTCTTTAGTTCCAACTTTTCACATTTATAGTGAAGCATATCGAAACAGGATATAAGTAGAACTATTTCTAAAATTTAAAATGATCTACTTAAAAAAATGTGTCTTACTCTACTCACCGAGCTGTTACATCTCGGAAAAAAATAGTTTTATGTATTTGTAACTTTCATCTTTATCTGCATGGCACTGATGATGATCTCATGTTAGGTTGAAAGCGCTTTGCCAATAAACAATTATTTTTGTGGAGAGACTCTTTTCTTCGTTTCCTAGTGATCTTAACTTAACATTAAAGTAGATCTGGTAAAAACAAAAAGTCAAGTTTGTCTCGCCAAATTGAGAAACATATCGCACATATTTTGTTTAAATATCTTTAAACGAGCATCTCAAAACAAGCAATCTTAAAACGTAACTTTTCTCTATATCAACATAATGAGTAACATATTGAGTTGAGACCATAATCGTCATCTAATATTGTTCGAGGATGAATTGCCTTGAAATAAAATGCAATAATATTGCAAAAAGTTTTTAAATAAAGATAATATTGAATATACAGGCAATGTACCTTTTTTATACAGGCATAAAATTTGCAATTTTAATATTGCTTTATTTAATCAAAAATAAAAAGAAATCCCGCTGCCATAATTCATATTGCTTCTCTGTCGTTAGGACAAAATATTACAGGTTCTTCCTAAAAATATAAATATTTAATAAAATTAATTTAAAGTAAGAAATGAAGAAAAAATAAAATAATTCTTCCTCATAATATTTTCCTCTACTTCACAATTTTTACTTTGCATGATAAAATGCAAAATAAAATAGATAACAATGTTAATTCTAATTTGTTTAGTTATCATACTGTCCTCTTAGGACGACTTATCTGACTAATAGCCCAGTAAATATTTATCACATTTCGCCGGTATCAAGCGAATTGTCGAGTTATTATTACAGTTATCATAATAAGGCAATTTATATTACCTAATTATTACCTAATTTATATTTAATTAGATTAGAATATCTTTTACGTGGTATACTACTTAAAAATGTTATCCTGTAATTAGTACTTACCAACTAGATAAAAAATTAAAATTATGTTTTTTTGAATTATCACGTTTTTTTTCTATTAAAAATAGAATTTTTTAAGAAGTTATCTGTTATTAGTTTACATAAGAACGAAAGAATGTTCACTCTTCACATTAACTGCTTTTACATCACAGTAAATAAATTCAAATAAAAATAAATATGAAAAGTTCACAGGAATCATATGTAAACATAGTAGGAAATACATGGTACTTGTCTTCATTTGCTTGTAGATACACTAAAACAAATCTTATTTAATAGAACGAAAGAATAGAAAGTCTCTCCACAGTTTAAGGCTTAAACTGTGGAGAGACTTTCTATTCTTTCGTTCTATTACCATGGACTCCATTTATGCTCATTTTAAAAAATCTTATTTAGTTTAAACCCGGAGGCTTTCCAGTGATGACTTGTCTTTGGTCTAACTAAGGAGTATTAGTAATACTAATTCTAATAATATACTCTAATAATAGTTATCAACTGAACAAAGGGCCGTGGACTAGTATTAGCTCTACAATGCCAACGTTATACGATCTCAAATGCTATTTGACTTTTTTAATAAATAATTAATGAATCTCAGCAAATAATTAATAATTAGATCTTTTTGTTATGTTTTATCAAAATGTTGAAACAACCTCTTTTATAACAACTTCATGTTGAGTACGTTATATGATACATAAACAATCTAAGAATCTCCATCCACAACAGTATATAGGCTAAGAGGTCAGAGTCAAGTAAGTTATGGAGAAGATAAACCGCAGAGCATAACTGAAAATGGCATATAGTGAATAAACTAGAAACATTGAAATATTGCCTATTTCTACTAGTTAGTGTAGCTCACTCTGCTAGCATACGATAAATCCTTGTGTTATCTCCTTCGGGAGCGATTCATGCCAATTTACGGTAACCATCTCATAACAGATCCCTCCTCTGACATAACTTAGACAATTTTCCCCTGCCTTCATCTCGATGCCTCACTTGCCCCCATGGGATCAACAATAATTCATTTCCCCCAACAAAACCATACCCAATCAGTCCATACTTTATTTCATTTTATACAATACAACAAAATGTACAAATAATTATTTTTTAACTTAAATAGTATATTTATCTTAAAATTTAAGTTCAATTATATTATGTACAAAATATATATTTTAAGTAATAAAAATGAAAACAAATGTTCAGGTTTGAATTTTGTGACAGGACAGCATCGAGTGCATCAGTGTAATTCGTCAAAATAATTTCTTTGTTTTGTTTCTTCATCTCAGCCTTGCGAGCACAGATCCTGAAACAAGCAAAATTATATTTTAAGTAGAATTATAATTGTTATGATGTTAAGAAATGTTATAGCAGATGCAGTTTGGGCTTATGGGATTAAATATAGACATACTGTAGAAAAAAAATCTTGTTCGAAACCACTATTAAAAAACTTTTAATACAAATATTTACAGATTAAAAACTGTAAAGGTTTTCTTCGGCTCGCTTTGCTCGCCGGATTTATAATTCGAAACCCGCATGTTAAGTGTAAAACATGACATGGATATTAGCTATAGAATTTATAACCTCAGTAACTAATAACACCTTGAAAGATAGAAGAGCTGAGTGCAAAGAAGAAACTCAATTCGCAAATGCTTTTATTGCTTGCAACTTTATACAAATTTAGTGCAAAAATATCAATAGCTAATCAAGTAAACCACACAATGTGGTTTATTTGTTTAATTAGTATCCCATAATACTAATTAATAACAATAGCTGAATTTACTCGTATAGATAATCCGTCGAGCAGATTCCACAGATTATCCACAAGAACGGCTCCATAAATCATGACACAAATAAGATACACGGATCTGGCTCGTCGGATCGGCTCACTAAGAGAACGGTGTGTTGCATTGGCTAAGTGATGATGAACATGAATTTAAGAAATCAACCTTGCTAATCTTCCGAACTCTATGAAATATGTGTGACGTCATTAACCCACAGTAATGACCCCACAAACATTTCAAAAAATCACTTTTCACTTTTGTGAATAAGTGATTTTCACAATAGTGAAATCACTTTTCCACTAATACATTTGAAATTCGCTTATATCGGAAGTATGCCACTTATGTAAACCAGGAATATAACGAACTGATAAAGTAGAACAACCATGTAGCCGCGAAGCGGCTCCCTGCGACGACGCCGTGGAGCGGCAGAGGCCGAAGTCCTCTTGTTTTTATTTTTGTAACATTTTAGGTATAAATTAATTAATTTTTGTACAAATTATTGCTAAGAATAGAATCCTGATTTTGCAATAGGAAAATCAGTAGAGCTGAGGATTGGATTGGAGTTATGACTATTTTATTCTATTACCAAGAATACTTGATAATAAGAGAAAAATATAAAATGAATAGCTGTTTGACACCTTTATTTCTAACAAATAAAATTGCTGATATAGTTTTTTTTCACGAACCTGACTCCAAAGTCCGGCTGAACGGATAATTCATAAATTTCAATACATATAGTGTATAATTACCACGTTATCTAGCGTCTCAAATAGAAATAATACTATTTAGAATATCCTTTTTAAACCTGAAGCTCGTGATGTAGGTTATTTTATGTATATTTAATTAAAACTTCGATTGTTTTATTGTTTTCCTTTATTTTTTTACTTTCTTCCATAAGTTTTATTCTTAAACGTTAATTTTTAATTGTTGTTTTCTATTCTTTTTTTTTAAAGTTCTCATTTTATATCATTACGTTCCTAGTTATAAATATATCACTTTACGGTTGGTTTATTTTTTATATTACCAAAAGAAATTAATTTAAGAGAATTAGACACAAAAAACTAATATATTACCTACTACCTAAATATATTTATTTACACTCCTAACAATGTGTCGAATAATATGTTTTTTTATCATTTACTCCAACCCCGTATTTATTTATTTATTAAAAAAAATAATTACTAGATTCAGCCATGTGTTAATCCATATATTTTAGCCGTAATTTTGAAATGATTTCTTATTTTCATTTATTTCACTTTTTCTTCTTCTGCATGTTCCAAGATCATATGTGTATATGATAATGATATATGTATATATTCTTCAACCGAAAAAGTTTAAAAAAAATTACATGCATATTTTGATGAAAACGTTTAGTTCCTATTTTAAACCAGCTTACAGAGCGTTGTTTAACCATCTGTAGTATTACACACGTAACACTAGTTAACCTAAAGATATTTGCTAAACAGTTTGGTCGATTTTACCGAATAAATAAACAAGAAAATGTTATTGTTACAATCTTTATCTATAACCTATTTCATGACGTCACATTTAACTTATGTATACATAACTTTGCAAATAAATATCACTTTGCAAGTTATATTTAGAGAAAAGAAAAACCATAGTAAATCAACGAAAACAAAAATTACAGTCGGTAAAAGGAACCGAAACGACCACTTGAAGCGACCAAAAACTCGAAAAAAATGTAATCAATTAACGGAAAACCTACAACAATCGATTTCTTGCTTAAGATTCTGGTTTATGCTTTATAACTTGAGCTACTCCATTTTCAGTCACTACTCATAACTCATTTTTTTATCTTTTTTACAGAGGGAAAGCGCTGAAACCATTAAAGATGAACAAATTGACTAATTGCTCAGGTTATAAAGCATAAACCCGAATTATAAACAAGAATTTGATTGTAAAGCACGGAAAAAGCATTCCAAAAGAAATCGACGGCATGTGGACCTTACGTTAGCTATTTTTCTAGCGACAAATAAAAGTATAAGCATCATTTCTCCTAAACGTTTTCTGCAAGATCAAAAATCAACGGTCACTAGAATCAAAAATATGTGGTAGGAACCAAATCCAGCTTAAAATTAATATGCTTTATACCATTATATCCCTGCGATCTAATCACTTACCTTAGATTAAAAATAAAATACTGTTTTAGCATTCAATTCTCTTTTTAATGTTGTGTTTCATCAAGCGCTACAGATAAACCTATAAAGTATTGTTTGTTTACATAAAAATGGTATTTATAAAAATCAGCTTTCGCTCATGGTAGAAATTTTATATACATATTTATTTTTCCACTGCAAATTCAATAAATACCTACAATTTTTTTTTCCTTCAGTGAGAAGTTTAGGTTCATTTTATTTCCTTTTAAACAGAACGTCAAATGCGAAATTTGTGTCCGCAGTTAAAAGAAGAGTTTTTTGTACGGCATACAAACAACCCTATTTTTACAGTTCGAATTTTATCAATTTGCCGTAAGGAACGGCAAATAGATAATCTTGTAGTAGTTCTGTTATGGTATTAAAAAGTTATCATTCTCCTTTTTGTTATCTATTTCTTCTTTAAATTGCATTTAAATTAATTGTATATATTGAATAGAAATAAAATTATATAAAAAAAATGTCTACTAATTATTAAATTAAAAAACTTATTAACTAATTATTAACTAACTAAATTAAATTAAATAACTACATTATAAACTAACTTAAATTAAAAAACTAGTAAATTAAAAATTATTAATTAAAACATAATTAAAATATTAAATAAAAAACTAAGTAAATTTAAAATTAAAAAAAAAATGTTGTAAATGTTATTTATTTTATATTATTCTTTACCTGAGGAAAATACTGTAAAAGGCTGTGAATGACTTTTGTAACCTAAGCTCTTTTTACTGACTCGCTTTGCTCGACAGTAAATATAGTCGTTTCGGTAAAGAAAAGATCAGCCTATAAAATACATTTTTTTTAGTTTAAAATATATATTTTGTTTTAAAAAATATATTTTTAAGTATACTTTTGATAAATAAACAAAATTAATTAAATATATTCTCTCTTTTTAACAATGGTGTTATTATTTTAAGTATAAATTAAGCTCTATTAGTTTTGTTTATAAGTCATTATGGTGAAAAAAGGTAATTATTGTTTTGGATGGTTGCATTAGGACTAGACAGTGCAAGTCATACCTTGAATCTTTAATTAGATTAAGGTTATACATCTATACCTTGAGTACTTAATACACTGATTATATATTAAATGTATTTCTAGAGGCTTCTCCAACTGTTTTTTTTTTAGAAATTTGCAAATAAATATTATATTTATGTTTCTGAAACGACGTATATAAGTAAAAAGACATTTTATTCAATACATTTAATACACCACATGATTTACAACTGAATCAACTCAATTCTTTTTCCTTTTAAAAGACGATATTGTAAAAACATATATTTTATTTTCACATTGACTGCTACATTGTGCGTCACATATAAGTCAATAAATCTGATAGTTTTGATTTCTTAGTGGCAAACTCCGAGTTTTGAATAATTATAATATCGAGAGCGATTTAAGTTTTGTCACATTAATAATTTTGACACAAATTTATCCTTTGGTGTAAAGATGAACTTAATCAGATCTTGTTCATCCAAATTTTCCTTTCAAAAAATACGACTCAAATACGCATTAAATTCTATTATAAAATCAAATCGAAATGATGATAAGTGACTAGAAAAAAAGACGAGACAGCAATGAGCCGGAAAATAGAAGGAAAGAAGCTACATGAGCTGTCTGTGACACGGCTTCCTTGATTTATTCCAATCACGATGTAAAACTTATAGAAGGCTTAGAGAAAACCAGGTAAGGAGAACAATGCTAGTGAAAATAAAAGCAGAGGTAAATATTATTTTGATATTCTATCAATGATTACTCGTATTGATGTTTCTCTTGGCTTTCTTATGTCTTGCTCATCTAAGCTGAATGTAAGATAAAAAATAATAAGCTAGACACATAGATATACGTTATACCTAATAAGTCAGCTAAATGTTATAAATAATAAGGGATACAAATTAAACCTCACCTACTTGTTTAAGTGACGGATTGATATTTTTTCAATTCAAGCTAAATATTAAAAATTTAACTTGCATTTGGAGCGCTTTTGCCTATGTATTATTTAACTTTTCAAGAACACTAATTTCAGAGACCTATTATTCTAATGCATATACGTGGTACAAAGTAATCTCTACCTTGGTTCTCGTTTGACTAAACACTGTTAAGTGTGCATAATTAAAATTAGAAATGATAAGCCGGCTTATAGATTTTAAATAACTAATTTAAACACAAATTATTGTGCGAGAGACACCTAGGAAATGTAACAAGCAAAATGCAATGCTACATCTGGGAACTGTTCCATCATTCGACATTCGTCATCATTAATGGTTTGACAAAATGTCATGTCCCACTCTGTTTCGTTACGTTTAACTCATCAGGGCACCAAGAGAGCCTGAACTCACTCTGACCTTCAATTATTTCCGAAGAATATAATAATAAGTATTTACCAGTGACGAGTGGTGATCTCTTACCGCCATCATGCTTGGCGGTAAGAGAACCATCATGCTCAATTATATTGTGCACAACTCGGTGGTATCAAATAATAAAATTAATTTTGAAACTAAAAATGTAAACACTCATTTCAGTTAAAAACACTCGCAAGACTCCAACTGTTGAAGGAATTGTTAAGAGCTAATTATTAAAATGTATCCTATCTCAAAGGTGAATAACAAAACCGCTACCTCTAGCAGCAGTTAGAGAATAATAACTTTAGAGCAAATAATCTGGCCTGGAGTCCCGCAAGCCGGGCGAATTTCTTCTGATATGCGTGCTTCTCACTCACCAATCCAGTTCTTGCTCAGCTTTTTGGTTAATGCCTCATCTACAGAACAGTAACGCTGCATCTTGCTTCAAATTTCCTGGTTTTTTTAAAGGAGATATATATATATATATATATATATATATTATATAATATATATATTATATATATTATATATATATATATATATAATATATATATATATATATATATATATATATATATATATATATATATATATATATATATATATATTGAAAGATACTTAAGTATCAAAATAATCCTGAGAAATAATAATGATAACTTACAGATGGTGAAAAAAGGGAGTGCGTAAGATTCCCAAACCCTCGCACTTCCTCTTTTTTTCACCATCTGTAAGTTATCATTATTATTTCTCAATTCTCAGGATTATATATATATATATATATTATATATATATTATATATATATATATTATATATATATATATATATATATATACATATAAACATATATTAACATATATAAACATATATTTTATGTATATAGTCTTAAATGAAACTCGCTGAGAGCTTTATTATAAATATAACTTGAATATTTTACTTAAATGAAGTCTTCAGTGCTTTTCATTGTAAGTCGAGACAAAACTTGTAAAAGGAAATTCTATAGGATGAACCACAGGCTCGACGTTTAACTATTTATCACTTGCGACTCACTGACGTTTTCTTTTGTTAATTTAACGTTACGCGTCTTTTTACTAAGTAATTGAGATTTAACGCGCGTTTATACGGCTAAAACCTTAGGTTCTATACTCAAACCTTCTGTTATGGTTCAAAAGATGTCTTAATCATTTTTTTATCATATAAAAAAAAGTAAAACTTTTTTAGTAATCATTAAGAGAAAAATATTAATCTTTATTGCTCATTTGCGACCTTATTTTTAAAAAATAATTCTAAATAGTGATAATTTATGAAATTCAGATTTAAAATCTGTCTTAATCATTGATAATCAACCTAAACTAAATTATTTAACAATATTAAATCGAGACACCTATAAGATTAAAAAATCAGATAACTATCACATTTCTATAATAGACGAGACAAAAATAAATGCGTCCCTAAATCTTCTATAGATTCTTATGTTCGTATACGAATATCTAATTAATATCTTTGACTCTTCGCTTTTTAATTATTAACATTAGATTTTAAGGTATTAGATAACAATCAAAAGTTAAAAGAAGTAAATAACTAGGCATAAAGGAGAATAAAAAAGTTGCTAATTTGGTATTCCTAATTTCAAAATTTAATTAATAAAAGATTAATCACTCTGTATTAATTGATTAATGTTTTATTTAAAATGCTTCTATTTTTGTTTAGAATAAAATCCTGTTTAAAACTTTTATTTCACAACAAACTCAGCAAAACTATAATGGTATAAGAAATTAATATATAATAAAATAATTGGATAATGGGAATCTTACTACGTTCCTTACAATTACGGACTCGCTTTGCTCTTCCATTGAGAAAAATACAGGTTAAAGAATAATGTAAAAGATGTTATAATTTCGAATCGTCTTCTCTCGTCCTTAATATGTCATAATTACCAAAGTGTTTAAGTAGTTTTAAGATAAATTGTTTCGTACTTGATGTTGGATTATTATTTTTTCTCTTTTATACCGTAGGTATAAATTATTTTTTATTTATAAAAGTATTGTGTTAGCCTAATAAAATCTGAAACCGAAATGTCACCGGAATTATCCGTTTCAGGTGTTTTTAAACCTATTATGTGGTTTTCACAAAATGGTCTGTCTATATGAGTGTGTTTGCTATTATCACAACTCCCATCTTATTTATGTTAGAGAGTTGAAACATGGTATGAAAGTCAATCCTTAGATCTTGCTGTATATAACGTCTTTAACCCGCAATAATGACGCAAAATTTCTAAAATGAATAAAACGTGAAAAATTGTTTTGATCGGGGGTTAAGATTTGGCACGCATGTAGTCATACATAAGACAAATATCAGCTTAAATTTTAGGTTAATTAATGAAGACTTCAGTCCTTTAGAAATTTTATTTATATAAACATTAATAACAGACGTTTCGCATGGCGAAGCCAGGCATCTTCAGTGTAAACAATAAACAAAACAAATTATGTCTGTTATTATAATGTTTATATAAATAAAATTTCTAAAGGACTAAAGTCTTCATTAATTAACCTAGAATTTAATTCTTAACAGTCAGTTAAGAATTAAGTTAAAAATTAAAAGACAGTTAAAAATTGTAAAAAAAAGGAAAATAATCTGTTAAAAATTAGTGCAAGAGTATTTCTTTATGTATAATGAAGAATACTAAATTTCTTTCAATATGTTAAGTGTGTGGTTTTTGTTGGATCATAAAATTTAAGCTGCATCGAGGGATCGACCCATCCAGTCAGGGCCTGGATGGATAACCGCGGAAATAACACTAATGTAATAACTATCTGAGGACGAGCGAAGCGAGTCCAAAGTCGTGTTGCTGTATAAATTCTACGAATTGCATTTTCTGAGAATGAGCGAAGCGAGTCCGAAGTAAGGAGGAAGAGCGTAGCGAATCCGATGTGGTAAGGAATATTCCGAGGTACCCCGTACCCGATTTTTTCACATCATAATATTTGATAACTAAATTTGATGTTCTAGGTTTCAAATTATAAGTATTTTAATACCAAACGCTTATAAATCAAAGATAAAGAAAGCACTGAATAATAAAATAAGTAATGAGAAATATTAAATAAGAAATCAATATAAATCTTATATAAAGCCGGCAATAAATAATTCATTAAATCCGTATGTAATAAAATAATCAAGTTTTAATATCTGATAATCTATACAACATTTAGGAATAATAAAAATATCCATTCCGTGAGGTGTTAGACGAGAGCATCTAATGAAATTTTAATGGGATTTTAAACGTCGTGCGTGAGTCGGTAGCTGCCCTTCCTCGTCAATCTGTAATTGGCTTTTGAAAAAGTGTAAATATGCTATTTTAACTAATAAAGTGTTATAATAGTTAATACTTTTTTTTGGGATGATTGAGGCGTATCACCGTGCATATAAATTCTTATTTATCTTTGAAAGATTTTAAACAAATATTTAATTAAGTAAAATATTTTAAATAATATGCTAAAAAGATCATTTTCAAGCAATGTTCATACTTTTCGTTAGTGAACATAATGGATACGTTGCAATTTAGTTTAACTAATACACGGTTTTTAGACATTTTATTATAAAAGAGTTAAACAAGGCAAAATGACTCAAGACATGTATTTCCCTTTATACCACTTATTTTATTAATCTTTCCACTTATTTATTAAGGACTTTAAACGCAGTTTGAAATTAATCTTTTTAATTAAATAATAAGATGTTTTAAAACCATTTATGTTTGAAATTTTAAAAATTGGCGTCATGCTGTATTGATCAGCAAATTTAATGACCTCTTGAATAACAATTAAAATGGTTTTAATTAGAGATTTGCAAGAAGGTATAAGTTCGCAAAGCTAAGATGTTTATAAAATTGTTAAAACCTGCATTCAAGAACACTATTATAGAAAAATACATACATACACGGATTTGTATACGTCTAATTGTATGCGCCTATTAAGACTGTGTATCACGACTTCTTAATCATACATTCACTCACAATCCAAATATTCAACTAAAAAATGTAAACCAATCACATGGTTGCTGTCCTGCATCAGTTCGTCGAAATGGTAATTTTTTAACAATATAAGCCAATTTCCAAATGTATTGGACGATAAACATGATTTGTTTACATATAGTTATATGTCAAACGATAAAATGGTTAAAAGCACTGACAGAAAATTTAACTTAAATTAATCATGTTTAGCATACACAGTAATGTATGCGCAATAAATTTCAGCCCGATTTGATAACTTTTCGCGGTTAAGTAATTCTTTTAAATTTTGCTGAGTCAATATTGTGTCACATGTCATAAACAATAGGGTTCATGTAGAATAACCAATTTCCGTTAAAGAACAATACAGTTATGCTGCCGAAAATAGATTATAAATATCTTAAGATCAGTCAAATCATGACATTTTGAGGACGAGCGAAGCGAGTCTAAAAAAGGTACCGAGGAACCTCGTACCCTAATTTAAAGTGAATTTAATACAACATTTTACCCCATACATTTTAAATAAATTAAATTTTTCACCGACACTAAAGAAGAGTCTAATAGATTACGATGTTTAAACTCAACTAATGATTAAGAAGTCGTGATACACAGTCTTAATAGGCGCATACAATCGGACAGACACGTTAATAGACAGAATACAACACATACAATCATCTGCTTCAATTTAATCTTAAAACCCATTCAGAAAGATTGATGTAGTTAATAATACCTATGATCTTTAATGAAATGTTAGTAGATTCATTAACGAACAACATTAAGTGAAATTAGAACCTACTAAAATAAATTACATATTATACGACTCATTAAAATCTACTTAATTAAAAATCAACTAAGTCTTCTAAATTAATGTTTTTAGTGCTTAATTAAGCTTTTACAAAATGTGCACTTTTTATTTGAAACCCATATTTTATAATGGTAAATCTTGTTTTTATAGTTTGATTATTATCTGGAATACCATCAGTAATTTTATACAATTAATTTTTTATAATGTGTTAGGATAATACTTAACAATTTTAGTACTTTGGTTTATAGTCTTAATATTAATTAAATTATTGCCCTAGTTTATTTAAACTTTTTAGTTTATTGCGGTTTAGACTTATAATTAAATTAATCGTTGGTTTCTTTGCTACATTATACAATGTGACATTACTCTTTTGTCAACTAATATTCCTGTTTCAGGAACAAAAACAATAGATTATTATATTACAAAACAATTATTAGAACTCTATTATTGCAAAATCATTGATCATTAGAGACACAAAAAAATACTAAATTTAAAGGTTGTTAGGTTACTTTATTTGTTCATTCTTTATATTTCGCTTGTTTCCTCCAAGCATATTGGTGTATTACATAGAAACTATTAGTTGAGAAAAAAATTTAACTACGTCAAATATTACAACTAGTCCCACATTACTCTGTACTTGCTTATTGTTCTTTCTGCCAAGTCTATAATGGTAGCACTAGTTTTAATATCTGACGTAGTTAAAAAATTGTCCATCTTTTTTTCCGATGTGATGCATAAATATGCTCGGTGGAAACAACCGAAATATCATAAAAAAACAATAAAGTAATCTAACAACTTTTAAATATAGTATCTCTAGAGCCCCTTACGATAAATCATACTACAAAATAAATGTTAATAAGACTGTTTGTATATGTTAACCTATGAATAATTACGTTGTCAACTTTTAAACAAAAAAGTTAAGCAAAATGTCTTTTTAAATTGAAAAGACCAATTTGTCTGTCTCCCTAAAATTACACTTATATAGTAACATAAATACTATCATAATTTCATCAATCTGTTGCTTAAAAGAAGCCATAATAAGTTTAAAAAAATGCTTTTTAGTATCATTCTTATCAATATAATGTCACTCTTGTCTTGGTTTAATATTTTTATAATTAATATAAATAAATAAATAATACACACACACACACACATATATATATTATATATATATATATTATATATATAATATATATATATATATATATATATTATAAATTTCTTTGTTCACATTATTAGAATTATCACTGCTGCAACAAAACAGTTACAAAAAATTAGAGCGTACATCAGATATTTACCATTTGTAATGCTTCCACCTTAGATTTTAATTTTACAGTTTTACTAACTAAACACAATATAAAGGAAATAATAATTAATAAACGTGCCCTCAAGGTAAAAATATGTTTACTATTAAAAGTTGCTCTATGAATATTATGCATGTATGCAAATTCATCGAATTATCCCCGGCTACTGAACATAAGATTTAAAAATAATTATGCACGTGTAATGTATTTTTTATTTTAGTTATGTTATTGTGTTATGATTATTATTAATAAAATTTAACATGATTTTATTATGGAGTAATTTGGCTTCTTTTTGTGCTAAAATATAAGCGGATTATTTAAAGTCAATATTTTTTATTCTTGTTCAATTTTAAGTTCTTACTCGTATATTACTCTCTTTTTTGTTCAAACTGTAATGTTTAGACTTGGAGAATAAACAAACTCTGATCTATCAGCTTTTTAATATTTAATCTAAATATATCAAAGCAACTCAACAAGCGTAGAAGCGTTTCAACAATATATTTTAATGAAATCTAATAGAAATAAGTGTTTAGAATGATGAGGTTAGGGCATCCTGTCTTACGTACAAATTGGATCTGTTAAAATAGTGGAAAAAAGTTATTTTAACATTATAATGTTTTAAAAAAGATCCACTTTTTAATAATAGCCAT
Source organism: Microvelia longipes (assembly GCA_018340805.1). Taxonomy (NCBI): domain Eukaryota; kingdom Metazoa; phylum Arthropoda; class Insecta; order Hemiptera; family Veliidae; genus Microvelia; species Microvelia longipes. The sequence continues at coordinate 47,265,101 of JACMZG010000008.1, read as the reverse complement.
CAAACTAAATGACCAATATAAAAAAATAAATCCAAAAATCCGGTTCTTGAATAATTTTTGAGGCCAAGGTAATTTCCAATTATAAAATATTAAAAGCGTTAAATTATTATATTAAATCAAGTGTGTGCATTCTTTTTCATAACATTTTTGTTTGTTTTAATTTATATTAAATATCTATAGTTTAGAAATTTTATTTAATTAGATGACACGATAGGGACTTAATACTTTTTTGTAAATATAATAGGTGCAATCTTCATGTAATTACACAATTATATGTATTAAGGTAAATACATTTTGAAATTGTTACTTCGAATTTCAATCAAGAGGGTGAAGTACTAAATAACTCTATTCTTTAGTATAATTACATCTTTACATCAATCCGTAAGAACTTAATTTAAGAAAATAAGAATTTGATGAAAATAAATAAGATTATGCATAATCCTCAGAAATTAATTGTCTATATTAAACTAAAACAATGTACTGTATGGTTTGTCAGTATTTTTCCAATCCCTTCAATGCATAAATTGATCTAAAAATAAATAATAGAAAAAATTATCATTATGTTGATGTTTAGGTATAAAATATATGTGAAGAATTTATTGCTTTAAGTAAGCAATTTAAGTGATAAAGAGCCTGATGTTAATTTTTTTTTTTTATAATTAGACCAAGGTTAAAGGTATGAAAAAATTACAAAAGCATAGTAACTCTATTAAAAAGAAAGCTGAAGAAAGAACCTCAGGAAGTTAGTTGTTGTTTTGAAGGTGTAAAATGCTTTACAATACAAAGAAGGAAATAAAAAGTGTTTTACGTCCTGAGTTAAAAGTCAACGAGACATGTCATATGACTCAGGTACAAGTCATGTACATTGTACACATAGAGTACAGGTAGCGGTACTCCGTGGGAATATTAACCTATCTATGTACACACAGACAACCCTGTGTCAAACAACTCATAACCTATAAGAACCCAAAACAACCCAAACAACCTTAGTAACAGTGATTTGCAAGACTAAACCTTGTCACACTTATGACAGGTGACAATAATAAACCATAAAAACAGAAGGTTTTCGGAGGTTTATGAGAAAGATAGTAAACAAACAAGTTCATTCACAGTTTTACTATGACTTGTGAGAGAATTTAAGAAAAATAACATTTCATTTGAGCCAGTTGCCTTGTAGTGACCTGAAAAGAGCCAAAAAAGAGACCCCTGGTTTTACTCACCAAACTGGTACTGAGCAACCAAACCATGTTGGTATTATACCTAAAACTATATTAGGCGCATGGGTTTTGTTCTTAATTTAAAAATTTCTTTGAACAATTAAACTCCGGTGTTTTCTTTCAATCTCAGTAATCTTTCCTCAGTCTTTGAAAGTCTTCTTTGTTATGGTACATAGTTATCAGCAATTTTTTATTTCCCTAATTTTTATAAAAAAAAGTTATTTCCACCATCAGTTTTTCTGATTTAATCTATTTTCCACTTCTTATTATGTTATTCATAAATCTTTAGAAGACTAATAAGGTATTATTAGACTTGACTAATAATATAATAATAATATTAATAATAATAATAATTCTTTAGAAGTTCATTTTACTGCTATCCATCCACTATCACTTAATTCCTTTTTTACTATATGATATATTTTTTCCAGTAGACTTACTGAAAACTAAGCTACTAAATAGGCTAAGCTTTGTTTTACCAAGGCTACTGAAATATAAACTCTTGTAAAACTAATGTTAAAGCAGGCAGTAAAAAAAAGAACATAGCATTTAAAATAAATAAAAACTCCAGAAAAAGATTGCACAGGCCTAATACGGAACATTTAAACGTAAATTTTTAGATTCAAAAAATTATAATTGTTAAATGGAACTGCAACCTCGTTCTAGCCATTGGTAACATCAAGTAATAAATAATAATATAAATGAAAAAAGGCTCTCTGGCTTAAATATTTTATTATCACGAGAAACATATAAGTCAAAGAATATAAAGAATGTGAAGTGCCTTGAAACAATCGTAAGAAGTAGGTGTAAATAAGCAACAACTTCGCTTAGAGAAATAAACGTACAACTCCATGTAATATATGTGAATGAATACTTTGGTATAATTAAGATATTATATTTAAAAGAGCTCATAGTTTTATTCTGTTCGTGTTCCAGGACAACATGAAGTAATTAGTTTTGATAGTTGATATTAATAAAAAATGTTTTATGCCTACATAAATAGCACGAATTTCATGAATAACATCAAGGGAAAAGCGAACCAATTTACTTAAGTACAAGCTAAGCTGTAAATCTGCAACGGTACAATACAGAGGGCTAGAGTTTACACGTTATGATCTATTGTTAGATGTGTTGCCATACTATTAACAATACCTAAAGTACGTGTTTTACCTTAGCTTTTATTTTACCACAAAATGCCCTATAACAAGTTGAAAACACCCTAAACAATGCTACTGTTTTGAAAAGACAGGGGATTCAAAAATATGATGTGAGCGGTGGATGTTTATTATTTTGTCTTGTGCTAAAGACAATAGACAGTATTCTCTGTATTGGTATTGGCCACTATATCTGTTTAGTTACTTTGATTTACTTACTAACATTTATACTTTACGAAAATTTATCTTCGATGGAAAAATTATCGATGTTGCTAAATTAATTCTACTATGAAAAAGTTGGTTTAAAACAAACTTATTATGATAGAATTAGAACAAAGTGACTTCCCGACCTCAATTGTGCGTAACGACTGTTTCTTGAGGTTATGTGACAGCGAAAGATGTAATTCTTCATTGGTCAATGGTGCAACGCTGCTTTAATAAATCTGATTGAATACGTTTATATACTCAATGCCTAACAGACCAAACTAGATTTGCCTTAGCCAGTCCAAACGCCAATGTTTATGATCGCCTAGGTTTTTCTAGGCTCCCTGCTCTGGGAAAGCTTATTTAGATTAACCTAAAATATTTTTTGTCGTTACACTCTAAATTCATATAAACTATTTATTTTTACTCTTAAAAATAAAAGAATTTTAAAATAATAAAAATTAACTGTCAGTAAAATGCATTTTTCAAAAAGTATAATTAATATTTAATGATTTAAATTTATCAAAGAAAAATATAAATATGATTTAAGATTTTGTTATAAAAAGAAATATTCATTCATTTATTACTTACCACATAATTATAAAAACAAAATAACTTTCATCTGATCCATTCAAAATGTTATAACACCTTAATATGGAATGAAATTTCTGTTTTGTGTACTTGGTAGTTGATATTTTAATTGACCTTCATTCATCAAGCTCGTTATCTTTGTTTTTACTTGGTATGTTTAAATAGTCTTTATTTTTATTATGTAATGAAAGTCAATGTTACAGTAAAGACTAAGTTGAATTCAAGTTTCTCAGTTAAATCGAGACGGAGTATTTACGAAAACGCCGAAAGTTTTAATTAAAAGTTTGAAAACATGCTTGAATAAAATATTCGAAGGGGTTTTATTGTTGTGTGCATGTAAAAGTTACATTACATAATTTATGAAAACTGAACTTGATAAATACACCTACAGGATCTAGATATAAAACAAATTAGAGCATCTTAAAAATAAGATATCAAAACCAATTCGTCAGTGATTTAGCCGATAAGGTGAAGCCTAATCATCATAAAAATTACATTGTAAACATTAACATTAACTTCCAAATCAGTCTCCAATCACTCCAATGTAACATAGTTTGATCATAAAGAATATAGAAGTCCTACAAATATAAAAAAAAAATTAAAAGTGCAAAAAGTTGTAACATAAAAGTCCAATAAAAATGTGTTATTACAGCACGTGCTATGCTTATTATGATTTACGACGAGCAAGGATGCGGTGGACTTGGACCGCGCGGGGACGGGGACCACACTCTGGCTTTTTAAATCTTATTTTCCCTTCAGTTAATGGGATTATCTGACTCTTATACCAGATTATTCCAGGTCCCTTCTTTAACCTTTAATTTTTAAAAAGAAACACGAAAATATATAAGTCACATAAACAACAAAGTGTTGTGCGAAGTCACTGCATCTAGACATATCTTAATTTAGAGAGGAATAATTACAATCTTACTGATACATTGGTTATCTTTCACGAAAAAATAAGAAAGAATGTCCTTTGGCTATACAAAAAGTAATTGTGACACGTGAAAAAATCAAGTACAAAGTACCTTGGAACTTTTCCTCATCAATCGAATTCGCAAGGCTCAGCCTCCCTTCTTTAGACTCGCTTCGCTCGTCTTCAGAATACACAAGTCGTTAAATTTATACTTCGCTCTTCCTCTGATGGTAAATACATTTGTTTTTTATGTGTGTGTGTGTGGGTGTATGTGTGTGTGTATGTGGGTGTATGTGTGTGTTTTTATCACTGTAGCTTCTAGTGTGTTTATGCTATTGAGTTGAAACTTTGTACGAAAATCTGTCTATAGGTGAAGCTGCGGTATTCAGAAATAAAAAAAAATTAAAACGACATTAACCCGCAATAATGACTTAGTGAAAATTTCGATCATAAAACACGGAAAATGTTGCAATCAATTTGGATTTAGCATGCGTGTAGCCATACATAAGACTAACATATGCGACATGTTTCATCACATTATCAGCATTAGTTAAATTTTTATTGAATGAATTGCGTACGTTTTTAGAAAAATTATAAAAAATTGGAAATAATACAATTGAGTCGAATAAAATTTTACGTATAAAATAAGCACACCAAGTTTCGTTTAAATACGACAAGTATATCCATGAATTTTGTTCGATCATAAAAGTTAACCTGCATCAAACGTTGTCAGTGCCTGTATGGGTGACCGCTGAGAATGAAACGGACGTATTTACCATCTGAGGAGGAGCGAAGCAAGTCCGAATTAGGAAGAGTGAATCCGATGTGATGAGAAAAGTTCCGAGGTACCCCGTACCCAAAATTTTTCATTTATTTTTGAAGAATGAATGTAATACACTAGTATTTGATTAGAATTAAACTATTGCTGTTAATGAGATGAAACGTTACACATATGTTAGTCTTAAGCATGGCTACATGCGTGCTAAATCTCAAATTGATTGCAACATTTTTTCGCGTTTTATGATTTTTTGAACATATGATTTTGATATATGATTTTTGAATTTATGATTTTTTCATAATGGCGGGTTAAAGCGGCAGAAATAAAATATTTTCCGGATAGCACAAATACATCTTTAGACTGATATTTGTACGAAGTTTCAACTCTAGCACAAATACACTGGGAGCTACGATAATAACTTACACAAACAAACACACACACGCTAAACACATAATCACATACAGACAGACAACTTTGCAAAACCACTCAGGAGGCTTTAAAATCACTTAAAACAGATAATTCATGTGACATCCCAGTTTCGGATTTGATTTTAAACTCAATTCTTTTTTGCCAAGAAGCCTTTTCTTGATTAGCGTTTGTCATTAAAGAATAGCATAGTGAACTCGACCCACTATGCTGCAGGAAACACATAAGGTGTTTCCTGTAGCGCGCCTTATCAGAATACGCAAGAATACCCTGTTGCTTATCAAGCCCTTATTACTTAATTATTAATTAAAACGAGCTTGTTATGAATGACAATCACTTTCTTGTTACCGAGAGATCAGAATTTTTAATGGTAATATAAATTAAAAGTTATAAAAATACTATTATGACACGTATTTCAAAACAAAAGAATTATTTGAATAGTTAGCGCGTTAAACAAACCCCGTGTATTTTAGTGTAAATAAACCACAAGCATTATTTTATAATATTTGTATAATTTAAAGAGTTATATATAAAATCCTACAGACTGTGATAAGATCTTCGTAGTCTGCCATATTCATTTCTCATGCTCAAATACTTGACATCTTAATTTGACGAGTAATTAAGTTAATAAAAAGTATTTAAATAATAAATTACTTTTCAATTTAAAATATCTGAACAGTAATGGCATTTATTTTTTAAAAAACTAAATAGGTTTTATGACAACGAGCGACATATATAATTACTAATTATCGAACCTTGTTAAACGAACAGCTCACCCGTGTATTCCTTGTTTATTCATCTCAACCAACGGTTGATATTCAACAATTTTAAAATTTCATTTCTCTTGTGTTTTTAATAAACGAAGTTGTAATACAAATATATATTTTTAATTATAAATGGAAATGTATAAATTTTATTTTATTTATTCCAAGTAAATATTTCTTTTGTGTGAAAAAAGCTGCGTCACGGTAATTTATTTCAACAAAATTTACTTTTTATTTGATTATTGTCTTTATTTAAATATTTTTTGTAACATTGTTTATATCTAATAGAAGGTTTTATAAATTACTGATCTTTAATTTGATCTGCTAGAAGTCTATGTCGTAAAAGGAAAATTACGAACACTACTTCCTCTTGATAAAAGTACAGTAAAGTATCACCAATTCCCCTCTCGACATATAAGTAATAGTGTCAAAAATAAGGTAAGAGGCCTTTGGGCTCTTGAGCGATCCGTCACGACGACAGTTGGAGGCCCTTTCGCGGCCCGGCGCCTTTCTGTGGCCTCATGGTTATTGTTTTTTAGCATTTGTAGTTTTGAAAGTAGCATCCTGGCATGATATAAAAAATTCCTAAATATATATCATAAACAAATTCTTGATTTGTCTTCATCTAATTACTTACGTCTCGATACATTCTTAACATATTCTGATAACTTTAAGGTAAAATTCCTCCAAGAGTTAATTTTAAATAGTTGGGTGTATGCATATTAAATGTCAGACAACTTGCACATGATTAATAAATTTGCACAAGATTAAAGTCATAAATGTGATTTAAAGACGTCATACATATTTCAAAATTAATAGAATTTGGGACATTTATACGGTCGATTTGTTTCCCATATTTTATTTTGATCCGACAGAGCATCCAAAAGTTATTGGGACCCATAGTAAGGTCTTGAAACAAATATGACAGAGAGTGCCTTATTCAAAAAAGCCCACCAACCCCTCTCCTTATTCTTACAGTATCCCTAATTAGCAAATTTTCCTTTTCCTTGAGAAAATAGCTAAAACATTTCAATGAGGGTAACCTAATATGTATACTTTAAAAACAAGTAAAAACTGGCTGGCATGGGCCAATATTTTAGTTATTTCTTTTTACGCTTAAAAGATATTTAAGCTAAGTTTCAAAGAGATTGAACATGTAAAATCTATTTATTTCGTCAAAGCGTTACAACAAAATAGACGAATAAACGTGTTTAGTTGATAAATAATAAAAATTATAAATAATTTAAACATGTTTTTATTTTTAATTTCAGATTGTATGGATGGCTCAAGAAAGCTTACTTAACAAACAAAAATAAGGAAAGCAATAAACAGAAAACCTTCTTATCAGAAAAATCATATCATTGGACAAGAAACGTACGCTCAATAGAAGAAAAAAATCATTTGTATTCTATTGATATCAGAAGAGGTGGTATTACACTTTTCGCGTAGATTATGCCTTAATTATATTTTTAAATTTTAATGAAGGTAATTATTAACATCACCAAAAATCAAATGATACGATCATAACATAAATCTTTTGGAGCGTTTCTGCCATCAGCAGGTTTCTTTCATAAAAATGTGTTTTATTTTCCTATTTTTAATATTTGATTACTTTCTCAACAGAGTTAAAATATAAATGTGTAGTGATAAAACAAACTTCTTGGTTTAGATTAAAATCTTTTTTACTTAATGTTTAAAATCATTTAGTAAGTAAGAAAAATAATTCAATTCAAGTTAGTTAAATTTATTTTCATCAGAGAAAAAGGAGTTAACCGGAAGCTGGTTTGTTCGAGATGTATGTTTTAGATTTAAATATACTTGTTACTTAATGAAGGTGTTAAGTGTAAGACAGGAGAAGTACCAGTAGCTAGCAAGCAGATAGCTCTCTGCAGATGTTTTAATTAGCTGGAAGATGGGTATATGTCTGGTGAATATGTTTGCATGTCTTTTGTATCTTCAAATGATCTTGTATCACGACCACTTTTTCCTTCTCTTACTTTTCTACATCTAAACGATATAAGAAGTTGTGGAAACAATCTTGCAGACGTTCTGACATAACTTGCGCCACATCAAGTATAACACGATTTCCTTGCATATCTTCAAAACATACGTCAGTCTGTGTGACTGTCTGTTCAACTACTTTCTCACTGTGGTTTTCATCCTTTGTTTGCATACTTCTTTCTCATTATCGTCAATCCGTTCAGTTAAAAACTCGCTAAATACGATTACTGGTGAGGCAGATAAATACCGTATCCGGTCGAAATCATAACATTGGATTAATCTTTACTTATAATTTAAATACATAAATTAATTTGCTTTGATACATATTTGTGCATGCACAGAAAATCCCCCCCCCTTCCCTAACCTAAAAATTAGTACAATGCAAGTTGTGTCAAGGAAACCGCATTCCTCATGCGGGCCCCCATGAAATAAAAACAATAATAACAGTTTAGTTCCTTATTGAAACTAAATAAGAACTGGTACAGAGTTATTTGTCACTTAGATTAAAAGATAACCACATTTTTAGTTTTGTTTTGGCAGCTGAAAGAACCCAAAGGTTGAAAAACAAAGGTGGTGTATCTAAGCTTCTCTCTGATACAGGTTTTAAGTATACAACTATGGGATGATCTATCCAATAGTTAATATTTTATAAATTGATAATAATTATTGTAAACTGGTTTTAAGCATTTATGAAAATTAGGTTTAAGAATTATATATTGTTTGATATATGTTATTGAAAATTAAAATTCAGGAAGCTATTTAAAAGGAGCTATTATAATGATTTTTATAGAAGAATTTTAATTATATATGCTTATAGAACTTGTTAGTGATTTAATACAACAACAATAAATATTCTTGATTGAAGCAGTTTGGTAAGTTTATACTGTTTGATATTTATGACAAGATAAAGTTTTGTCGTTTGGAAGATTTCTGGCAGCCTTGAAACACTCCCTTGTTGTGAAAGTAACAACGAAGAAAGAAATAAGAGAGACCAGAACAACCGAAAATGGGCCAAGAGGGGTGTCGTCAATAAATACCAGTTGTGAAACTTTAAAATCATTGAGCTACTCGCCAATAGCATTGGACACTGGACAGTCACTAAGATTTGACCCTTTTGAAAAAAAACCTGATTTTATATTTTTTATAAAAATATTAATACTTTGTCCAATTCATATAAAATTCCCTTCTATCAATCTCTAATTCTTAATAGTTCCTAGCAAGTGCTCAGCAAAGAGATCAAATTAATTAATAATTGGGCAATATATGGACGCTTCATTGATAAACCGTTCATATTTTAGGTAACTACACATCATACACAAATAGGCATCCTTTTTGCTGAGGATGCTACGAAAGAGGAATCACAAAAAGTAAGAGCACCGAAACTCTTAACAATACATTCAAAAAAATACATAGATGTAGATATTCATCGCTCGACTTTTTTTTTAAAGAATTAGTAAAGTTAGAAACTAGAGAACAGAACTGGATTGCGAATCAGCTGTGAAAGTTGATAAAACATTTACGGATGAGCGACTCATTAGTTCATTCAGTTGGGTAAACACTGGACTGCTTTGACGCGAAGACGCAATTCTAAGAAAAGAATCATATTCAAGACAACGCTGGAATCGAACCAACAGTCTCAAGTCTTGTACGCTTAGAGCTTGGCTGCATTCTACTCCAACCGTTAATTCATAACTGTCAAATATGCGCTAATTTTCACCTCTAATTGTTTTTTTTGTTTTTTTTTCATGATTTAATTAATTTATGGCATTTTGAAACTCGGTAGCACCAATAGAGGAGAATACATGAACTTATGAAACAAATTTATCTCAAATCCTAATTTTATCATCATAATTGACGCAATTTATAGAGGTGGGATGTCTCGCATTTAGCTCTCCTGATACGTATTACTACTATATACTTGTATTCCTTCCGATTATTTTGATAATGAAGATGAACTAACTTGCCAATTGGCACATTTGATTTGATCGCAATATTTTTCCGCGTTTTATGAATTTCGAAATTTTTGCTGAGTCATTATTGCAGGTTAATGACATCATAAATAATTGTCTTGAATAGCACAACTACACCTATAGATTGTTTTATAACCAAGTTTCAACTCTATAGTACAAATACAGTGTGAGCTACGATAATAACAAACACACACACACACAGACAACTTAATGAAAACCACTTAAGAGGCCTTAAAAACACCTGAAACGGATAATTCCAGTGACACTCCGGTAAACACAATACTTTTCCTATATACCTACGGTATAAATGAGGAAATATAAAAAGATTTAATAATTTTGATAACCACACTAGCTCGCTTGTAGCTATTATACCTTATTTATAAACTAAATAACGAGGCATCCGAAGTTGATACCTGAGTTGCATCGCATAATGAATCGTGAAGTATAAAGTAAGCATTAGCGAACTAGAGTGTGGGCGCTAGACGCGACGTAGTGAAGTGTTGCAATCACAAATATCAACTTATTAGATCATACTTGTAAACCTCTGCAATATAAACATTAAAACCATCCTCACATTATGAATAATTAGATGTGGCTGCTATAAATCAAATTGTTTTCGTAAACAATCGTATTAGAAACAGGACTTTACATGGATATCACAAAGCTAAAACATCTATTGTTAATTTGAATGATGCTAATAAGAAATAAAAGGAAATACATCAAATTGATAAAATAGACGTGACTGGATTTTAGATAAATAAAGAAATTCTTACAATTCTAATAATTAGGTTGTGTCGTTTTTATTCACAGCATTAGGTATCCACATCTTGTCATTGAAATAAACTTCGTTAAAAAACATTATAATCACATTGTCGAGAGATTGACTCTCACTCTACAAATAATAAGGTAGCAATTATTTACTTGCAGTAGACTAGCTCGGTGTGAAGTTATTGACACAACGTTATAGCAGTATTTCCTCGTGTACTTGTTTTTCTTATTATTAGTCTTTTACTTGCGTTAATTTGGTTTCTTTAGTTTTCTTTTAAATTCATTACATACCAAATCATTCTTTGCATCCACCTTTTCCAATTAAAGGAGAAGTAAGATTCTTGCACGTGAAAATTGAGTGTTGCTTAGATGTAGAGTATGTAATACACGTCTCAGACTAAATGTTATAAGAGCTTAAGAAATAAGATAAGTTGACTCAGCTGTTGTGATGCTGGCCAGTAAAACTGGATTGAAAAGATGAGGCGGCTAAGGAGAGTAGAGGTAAAGCTGGGCTCACGTCCAGGTTCAGTTCAGGGCGTAGCACGGTTTCCTTCTTACTTGATTGTTTTTCCTTATTTAATGACAGGGCTTGGAAGCATCGTATTATTTATAGAATTAAACGTTCTACTCGTTCTGACCGTTCCATTCAACCTCTTCGGAATCCGTTTTAATTCGATCAGTGGTAGTTCGATACGCTTAATCGCTCCTTGTACTACGCCCCTAAACAAAAATTTAATTATCCTTCGCCGAAAAAAGTAAAAATATCTATAATAAAAAGTTATTAAAGTTTAGAACATTCCTGAATGGAACTGAGTTCCGGTTTCTGAAGTTGTTCTATCTGTGGGCGTAGTTGGAGATGAAAGTGATACTTGGTTTCTTAAGCCATGTTATAAGGGCCCGGGCTACTGAATTACGCCTTTCTCAAGTATAATAATACCTATCTTGAAGAATTTATTCTCTATACATTTAACTTGACAGCCAGTCAAACTAAAGATGATGTCTCGCTTGACATAAAGCTGGTTATTTATTTTTAAATTATGGCTATTATAAGCTTGCTTCATATTTTTTTTTTTTGCTGTCGTGCATTTAAAATTCAATGTAACTCTGCGTAATTACCATATTTATATAATTACTGTATAAACCTATAAACCATTATAGGTTAATACAGTTATAATTAATCAATAAGTATGTAGTGCAGTGAAAAGCCAAGATCATAACGAAATTCACAAAATGTCGATCGATTCTGTCAAAAACCGATTTGATGCTAAAAAGATTATGTCCTTAACATCAGTGTCCTTAAACAAAACAGTTTAGTTAAAGAATGGAGTTCATTACTTTAATTTTATGCGTGCCATCACAATTGAGATCAATATGATTGACGCGCAAAGTGCTGGTATAACACGCACACGTTCGTACACGTTGTAAACGGAATACCACCGCAAGAGTTTAAATACAGTTTTAATAATGCCAGGTATAAATTATCAGGTACATTTCAGTTTCCGGTTAGCTTAGAATTTTACTAAATCTCAAACTAATGGCTCAAATTGACTACGTTTTTTTAACCCTATTGATTATTGTCTACAAAACAATGTATTTGACATAGTGGTTATACTGGTTAAAGTGAGTTGGCAGGCTTAATAGAAGGAATCTCTCAGTAGTGATACTCCTTGGCGTGGTAAGAAAAATGTTAAGATTTTACTTGTAATTTAAAAATTTGGCTTGAACTAAATTAGTGGAATAGTAATTAGTTAAATTTTGAAGAGAAGAATTTTGTGAAATGATTTGCGTTTTTGCATTAAAATGATTAGTGATTATAACAGAATGTCACGCGGCCACTCTCGTCGAAGGCGTCGTGGAGGATTGGAAGGAATGGTTCTGGAATGTAGGGTTTGGACCAGAGGATTAGGATGGGAATCTAATTTGGAATGAAAGGAATTGTATCGAGAGGAAACAATGTCTTTGACGAACGAAATTTTGAGGTTATTGTGGATGGTTAAGTTGGATACGAACCAGGGAGCTGAAACTATCTATCTTTTACAGCAGAAGAAAGCATCAAAGAATGAATTTAGACAGGCAAATTAAATTAAATTAAATATTGTTTAACTTGCGCACGAAATCACGCCATTGCATTAGAATGGTCACACGTGGATTGTAATGAGAAGTTTTCAGTCTCACTGAGCTTGTGGTAGAAAAAAGCTGGATGGAAAAACGTTTCCTGTTAGGCTGTTGGCACGGGAACAGTCCTTGCATCAAAATGGCCGCCAAGGTCAATTTACAACGATTCTTGAATTAAGTCCTCTTACAGGTTTTTTTATATATTTACTTTTTGAGATGACATTAAATTAAACAATCATGCGCATGTATTTATTTCTCACGACCGAAGGATTTCTATTTTAAATAGAACGTAATTCTTGAAAAATCAGGAAAAATAAACCTTGAATAAAATTAATTTAAGAAATCTAAAGGTATAATTTTTAAGGTGTTGATATAGAACGATCTTGATTAACTCAATTCAAATTCGAACACGAGCCATAAGGAAAAATATTTTTTTTTTATAAAAATCAAATTTAATAGCTTTTATGTTAACATTTTCGATATGCAGGACTTTAATGGCTTTTATCTAAGTTAAAATTAAATTCAAATTAAGATTGATTTCAAAGATTGTAAGGTGAAGACGATATAAAGCTACTGTTGGAATCCCGATGGTGCAACCAGTTCCAGGCAAGGTTATTCAAAAGAATAGGGCGGCGCTGGTTTACAGGACAATAGTTCATTAATTTTCCGACAAGAACATAATTTAAAAAAAACTTGCCTTCTGTATTCATTGTGTCTGCGAAACATATGCATGTATACCTATATACATATAAATACATTTATTCGAGAAATTCTTGTATTCTCTTAAAATCTTTATCCGATTTAAAGATTTATTATAAATAACATTTCCTTTTAACTCAGGAGAAGTGTATATTGGGTTACCTACTAAAGTTATTTTAATTTTTTTACCGTTATAAGATGAAATAGTTTGGGAATTTTTAGGAATTGATTCCAACGGGTTGATTTGTTCAAAGACTGAATAGAAGTGTAATAATCTAATGTGAGATTTTTACAGTTTACTTGTACTGAAGAAGATCGGTGTAAATACTGTTTCTTCATTTAAAATATATACTTGAAGAGTATATCTTCTTCCCGGTAAACAGTTTTCTTTTTATTATTAAAAAGTATAATAATAAACGTCCTTTTAGCAATCAGTTTTCCTACGATAACTTTTGAATTTCAAGTTAGAGCTAGCTTTTAAATATGACGACAACCAGGAGCTTATGCGAGCTTAAGTAAGCTTAAGCAAGTTATCGAATTATTTAATAAATATTTACTTTCTGAAATTTTCTAGACCACTAATAAAATATTATAATTAGTGATTCAAAACACAATAGTTTAGCATTTAGCTTATCGATAAGTATTTCTAAAGTCCACTTTAGGGCGCACTCTGTTGCACACACAAACTCAAATATATGGGGGTGCTTACATTAACTTATTGGTCTCAAATGTCGGTTTCTTCTTTCTATATTTTAAATTCTTTCTACATAGCTCTAGGAGAAATCCGTAGTAAGTGGTACAGTTCCGAGTTGATATAGTTTGCTGATAAAAATTTTAGAGTCGGTGTTGTATAAAATCAGTAAAACAGATGTTACGTTTCATATACATCGCCAAAAATTTATTATCTACTCCTACTATAAGTCGACTACCGGGAGCTTAAATAAACAATAATTTTTTTGGGCAATCGTCTTCCTAGTAATCTTCCTAGTAAATCTTCCTAGTTGTTTTTTAACTTTAGAATTTCAAGTTATTGCAAGCTATCAAAAAGGTCGACAACCAGAAACTTAAGCAAGCTTATGCAAAGTATTTAATTATTTAGTAAAGTGTGTAGTTTCTGAATTAATCCATATCATGGTATGCTCCAGTAAATAATTCAAAAGTTATTGTTGAAAAACACAATTTGGCAATTTTATTGCTATACTAGGAAGATGATTACCAAAAAAACTGGTTATTTGAGCTTATAGTGGTCGACTTAGTAACTAACTTTTATAGCTCTTTTAGAAGCCGAGTAAGCCTATTCCTATTGAAGTATAGTCTGGTGTCAAAAATTTGAAGTCTTTAAATATAAATTGGATAAAAGAAGTTATGAATGTTAAACGATAGCTCTTTCCCAAATATCAGGAATTCAAGGATATTGGGATGTTGCAGTAAATGGTGCAGTTTTGGAATTAATCCATATCATGGTGTACTCCAATTTAAAATTTAATAGTTATCGTGAAAAATCACACTTTGGCAATCTAATTGCTATACAAGGAAGACGATGGCCGAAAAAATAAATGGTTATTCATGCTCCTGGTAGTAGACATAGGTAATAGATACTATTTTTTGCAATACGATGTTGGTGTTTGAGATGTACCGCCCAGTGTAACAATATTTTTCCTTAAAAATATTTAACCAACAGATTCAAAGAAACAATAATTTATCAATAATAATTTTATCAAAATAAATATAATTTTATAAACATATCATTACACTAAAAAGTGAATATATTATTTCAATTTGCATATCTTAGAAAAAAAGTTGATAGTGATAGAATAAATTATATTGAAACTAGAACTTCAACGCTTTTGTTGAAAACTGTAAACACATATGGTAATAATGTTTTATCTGAGTCAAAGCTTCAAGGATTACCGTCCATATAGCTTTCAAATCAAATACAAAAACACCTCAACACTGATAACTTTTTTACGAGGTAATAAATTTTAAAACCTCGAAAAAAATTTTAAGTGAAAAAATATGTAAATACTATGGTTCGTAAGATTTATTGCGAAAAGTTGCAACGACCAACAGGTTTCCCTCCAAACTCGATAATTTTTTGGAGCCACTGTTTTTAATATGATGTAATATAATTATAAAATAATAAATTTCAAGTATGTTTTATTGTGGGTAAAATCTTATTAAATGGATTGTTTTAAAACTGGATAAAAAAGATTTAAGATATTGTTCACAAGGTTAAATTAAATTTGATAAGTAATTGGAGTTTTTCTTAGTGGGATGGATAAAAGAAAGATTATTCCTTTAAAGTATTACAAAGTTTTAATACGTTTGTATCGAATCGTTATGCCTTTTTGCTCCGAAAATGAAAAATCTTTAAAAGAAATAAAAAAAGGAATAAGTGTAGGAGAGGGGGATATAATCCTACTCGATTAGTCAAGGTAGGGATAGGAATCAGCCTCTGGCCCAGATGTCGTATTTTACATAGCTTTCTGATTAAACTTGTGGGGGGTGAGACAGACCAAAACTAAACACAACCAAACAAAAAAAAACCTAAACGTGCATTCTAAAGCCTAACTTTAAAAAAAAGTAGATGAAAAAAACGACCTCACCCCAGAGTCACCTCGACTGCAATTTTTATAAATCACATTTACGATTTTAGCTTGAGGGAGAGTTAAAAGGAGAGTAAAATTCTTTAAGATAGGAGTCTTCCCATTTAGGTTTTATGCGATGCCTCAAGGGAACCTTGGCACACATGCCTCAGAGCCTACAGTGGAATTCTTCAGCTTCTTGCCTAAGTCTTCCTCCCAATACTACTCAACAATAAGTCTTCTTAAATGCTCATACGACTTCCCCTACCTAGTAGTTTTTATTATAATCGATTAAACCAATTATACTACAGGCATGATTTAATGGTTTATGGGGTAGAAGAGAAAGATTTGTGTTCTAAGGAAAAACTAATGTCTGAGGCCAAACAGGTAGCTTTAGCTTCAGCAACTTATTTTCATTTCTTAAAACTAGTTTTGTTGGTTGGTTATTTATTCATTCTGTTACATATTTAACACAAAGTAATATATATTAACTAGAAGCAAATAACTCTACAATGCTGTTGAAATGATTCAATATAAAAACAGGTGAAAAACATTTACTATATACCAATTTTAATATTATAAACTTTATTAAGGTTTAACGTTTATATAAAACCACAGCTCAGAGTGATTTAGATCATATATCTATCTATTTTTATAAATATTCATTTATAAAAATTGTAAACATGCATTGAATAGATCTAATAAATGGTTAATTTATTCATTCATTATGAACTTTAGTGCTATAACTTTAACTATTCTGTGTTAATTGCGGTCGTCTGTTTTCATTCGCTTTGATATATTATGTTCATCAAAATGAACATAAATATGTATGGTGTTTTTCTTTTTCTTCTCCACTGCCTACAATATGAAAGAAGCGCTGAACCAACTAACATATGACACCTACTTTTTTCGATTCCGTCTACTGATCCCAACCATAAGTTGGGCTTTAAAAGTATTTTATCCGTATCTATTGTATGGATTAAAGATAGAAAGATAGTTAACAAGCCAAATTACTAAACTGATTCGGACAAAATTTAGTACAATCATCAAATCCTATGATAAAATAATATAATTATAATTACACACTAACTCACAAATTATATTTCAGCCACTTGATGCTAAAAGGAAATAATAATTTTTCAAGATTGTATGCTGTTAATAATTTTATACAGCTTACCAAAAATGACAAGAAGAACGAAAATATACATGTAACATCCATAGATATAATATATACATATATATATATATATATATATATATAATATATATATATTATATAATATATATATATATATATATATATTATATATATATATATATATATATATATATATATATATATATATATATATATATATATATATTATATTATATATATATATATATATATATATATAATTAAATAATAACTTAAGCGTGTCCAACGATAAATTATCTGTCAAGAGTAAATAAAATACAATATTAACTGTATACAAAAAAAATCTATATTTTCTTTTATATTCAAAAAAGTTTTATATTGGCATTGTTTGTGTAGATATTTAATTCACGCTATAGGACATGGTTGGCTGCATAAAAGCTTTCATTCCTTTATTTACGTTTTATTTTCATTTTTCTTTTCTTTGTTGTACAATTCTCAAAAATATTTTAAGAGTAATTATTTTTTCCCAAACTTCCCAAAAAATTTTTTTTAATCTATTCTGGTAATCATAAAGTTAGTTTATGGAAGGAACGAAATTCTTAGGAGAGGTTCAGCACTGTACGAGAGAAGGGAAGGGACCTGAGTGTACTACTTCGATAATATAATATGATTTTCTTAGCCCCTAAACAATTTTTTTGCACAGTGGAAACGAATTGTAAGAAACTTCGATTTTCTTGCCAACGTGGTTTTTATATGAAGAATAAGAACTTAACTTAGCTAAAGAATAAGAACTTATAATTTAGCTCTTATAGAGCAAAATTATAATTTTTTAACTTGACACGACCTTAAATTTGGTACATGTTAGTTAATTCGACATTTACAATTTGAGAACACATTAAAAAATGTATAGCAATAAGAAATGAAGAAGTTAAAAGATAAATCTTTTTTTAACGTGTTTGTTATTTATATCATAAAGTTTGTTTTTAACAAATCCCTAAGTATTTTTACTTTTTGACACAGTGCGTGGGCAAAGTATGCTTTTAACTTGATTTTTTAAGCCGATATATGCTCATGAAAAGTAAAGTTTACGACTTGGACTTTGACTTTACGACTTACCAAAGATTATAGCTACCGGAAAACAACCACGGTACTTTAGAAAAGAAGACCGG
This sequence comes from Microvelia longipes, assembly GCA_018340805.1. Lineage (NCBI taxonomy): Eukaryota > Metazoa > Arthropoda > Insecta > Hemiptera > Veliidae > Microvelia > Microvelia longipes. Next base: position 47,246,609 of record JACMZG010000008.1, on the reverse strand, counting down.
ACTTGCATTTTTTTACTTCATAGAATTTGAACAGCGACAGGTGAAAATAAAGGTATTGTTTATATGAATAGGTACTATATTCGAAAACTTATTGTAAAAACATGAACAAGAAAAACACAGTGAAGTTAGTTTACTTTTAGAAGTTATGATTACACCGTAAACAACTGGTTCAAGCTGCAATAAATACCAAATATACACGACTATACTATCTTCTTTAAATTTCTCGCTCATATATAATATATTTTAAGGTTTATACCAAACTATAAAAAATGATCAATTTATAAATTATAGCACAAAATAACCTTTTATAACCTTCGGGTAAAATTTAAATTAGAAAATAAAAATATGATGACTTGGTTTATTTATTAAAATATGTATTTCTTGTTTTATTAAGTTGTAGAATTAAGTATATAAATAATAATTATGTTATTATAAATAACATTTCTCAAATAAAATTATTATTTTATAATATTTTTGTAAAAATATTATTTCTCAATCTAAAATTTATATTTCATCGAATGCAGAAAGTATAAATATTATAAAAATGATAGCATGTAAACTTATACATGTGTTTTATTTTATTAGTTATTTACTTCTGATTTCTTTGCTACTGATGTTATTTTAAATTTTTACCTTTTATGTATGTAGTTTTTTAAATTATTTACAATTATTTACAACTTTTCCTCATTTATACCTCAGGTATGTATGAAAAGTATAGAGTTTGCAAAAAATCCGAAATAGAGATGTCACCAAAATTATCCGTTTCATGCGTTTTCAAGGCATCTTAAGTTGTTTTCGCAAACTTGTCTGTCTGTGTGTGTCTGTTATCATCGTAGCTCTGAGTGTATTTATGCTAGAGAATTGAAATTTTGTAAAAAAATCAGTCTTCCACTGTAGTTGTCCAACTTGGGAAATAATTTTTTGTGACCTTATTAACCCGCAATAATGACTCAACAAAAAGTTTTAAAAAATCATAAAACGCGAAATAATGATATATCCGATTGGCCCGTCTGTACCTAAGAATAAGACTATATATGCCAAGTTTCATCTCATTAGCAGCATTAGTTCAACTTTTATCGAATGGCGTGTATACGTGTTTTAAAAAATTAGAAAATAATCCAATTAAGTTGAAATTTGGTTCATGTATAGACCTTTACGTAATAAATAAGTACACTAATTTTCCATTATTTTTGTGGATTATAAAAGTTAATTAGCATCAAGCGAGGTCAGTTCCTGGATGGGTGACCGCTGGGAATGAAACGAATCTATATTGTGTATTCTGAAAACGAGCGAAGCGAGTCCGAAGTTGGGAGGATGAGCGTAGCAAATACATAAGTTCCGAGGTACCCTGTACCCATTTTTTAAATTATTTTATACTGCTCTTTATTGATTGATTTATTGTTTGACTTTGGTATTATATTATATTATAAAATACATGTAAACTCTTGTATTTATTGGATTTATAAATGATATCTAATCGTTTGACTAAGTTTATTATAGGTTTATTTCAGCATTATTTTGTAATTTAAATTCCATAAAACAGGAGATTAACGTAAAATACGTTTCTCCCCCACAAAATATGGGGTTTCTCTTATTTGCAGGTATCGTGAGAGGAGTAATTACCTCCTACGACCGTAAATCTGCCAGTAACTCTGCAAAGTTTATTAAATCAGAATGTACATTTAAAAATTCTTTATAAGTCGAATTATTGATGTTACTTCAAATATCAACTCATAATAAGTAAAATGCACAGCTTCTGTTTTGGGTAAAGATAGCAAACAACATATTCTATTGTAAAAAGGCTATGAAACAAGATGAAAACTTAATTTATATTTGTACTTGAAGCTGACTATATTGAAGTTAGACACAAAACAACACTTTACGCCTGTCAAGACGACAAGTAAAACTTACTTACAACTTTACAAAACATTCTGGCCAACTAAAATAACATAATCAGAGAAAAGCAGAATCGTGTACATCATATTAGATTTAGCATTAAATTTAAGAAATTATGAATATTCATTGTTATAATTCTGTTATGATTTCCATAATGGAAATAATGAGATTTTACTTGGATGTCGTGAGATTTAGAAACAGGTTTTATTTAAATACTTATTGAGTTATCGTGTAGGCAAGTCAAAATATGATGAGTTAATATTAATGTCAAGTTAGGGCTAGTTGACATTAATATAGTGTACCCCAAATATCTTATCATAAATTAAGCGACAAAAGCAATTCTGCGAAACTGTCAGATAATCACGAGGGGCGTAGTTAATTCGTGTTGATGTTCATCATGGAAATCTAAAATTTAATCAGCCGCATGATAATATTAAATTGTAAGCCGCATCGTAGGTAAATCAAACAATTTAAATTAAGTTTCTAAATATAATTTAAACTATGTTAATGAATATAATTTAAATTTAATATAAAGATCATGTACACAAGTATAATACAAAGGTCTGTACAAACATACGAACTCAATAAAAATTATAAAATATTTGATTTTCAGCAAAAGCAAAATAGAGGATAGGAAAAATGTCCTATTCCATTTTCATATCTATTTTCCATTTTAATTACTATGATTATAATAGGTGCTCTGTTCTCAGCTATTAGAAAACACACAATACTCAATTTGATATCTCTAAATGATATATGACAAAAGTAATTCACCGCGAGTGTTGACTAACATTCTACTGATTGCTTTAAGTCCAAGGACGTTTTAGCCAAAATTAATTGTAGACCATTGCTACTTCTTAAATCAAGACTCCAATGAACTTCAGCCTGAATACTGAATAAACCATTAATGTATGAATTAGTATTGTTAGATATGCCTATAATAATCATTTAGGTTCATTTTGGTTTTTAATTAATGGAGAAAGCCCTTTTGCCTTTTTAATTCTATACTAGTCAATATATTGAGTGGTCACTTTCCACATCATCATCACCAATTTCATTTTAAGTATTTATGTGTCCTATCATAGTTTCAGGGTACATTGTTTCAAACTTTACAACGATTTAGTTCCCTAAAGATGTTTCTGAACTGAGAAAAAAATTTCACGAATTTCCTGTAAGACTTTAATCTTTTAACACATTAATGACTAAAAGTTCTAATTCATAGATGTGACATTTTATCGGTCTTAACTTAAAAACTAACTTAAAAAGACTAATTATTTCAATTTTTAATAAATGAGTAAATAAAGAGTGTAGTATTCATTTCCATATGTAAAATAGCTAATCTTTTGGGTATTCGCTCAAATCCAACAGGCTTCATGTTATTGCAATGTCATTGGATCCATCGTTTTAGATCAATCATATCTAAAACTTTGTAAAATTATATATAACAGACAAGAAGTTGATTTTTCTAATTGATAGTAAAGAAGTAAAATACATATAATTATTTAGTTCAGTGAAGCTGAACAAATGTAAAAAATTATAAACTAACTATGCGTGAAGATATCAAACATTGGCTGCATAACACATCAGACACATCTAATAACTGTCATGGAGTCGGTCCTCTGTTTGTTTATTTAAAGGCTGGATTAAGAAGCCTTCTCGAGTTTTTTACTTTATCAATTAGGTAAAACAATCAGGCGAAAAAATAAACACTCATTCTTGTTTGTTTACTATCCCCAATATTGTTTAGAGTTTTAGATTATGATCATAGTGGAGACAGGTGTAAACTAGTCTTTTTCAATTTTTTTACCATTTTGTCAACTTTTTGGTCGGGATCTTGAGGTCCAATTTGAAACTAACATGATATAGTTATATTATACATATTGATTCAAAGAACAATATAATTATCTGAACAAAAAAAAGCGAAACAGTTTTAATAGATACCTAAACATTGTTAGATACTATTGTTTTATGTTTACTAAATTTTTTGGCACAATTTAAATTTAACAAAATGCACAAAATTTAAATAAAGCACATTAAAAATGTTTGAATAACTTTAGAATACTTTATTATATTCACATTAATATAGCTGTTTCTAAAACGTGCATTTTCCGAGTTTATAGGGACAGGCTGATTTAACTATATTGCATAAAACTTTAAGAAAGGACGGGCAGTTGAAATACCAAGGGGGGTCTTTTTATCTATCTCTACTTTTTCAGTTTTGTTCCAAGTTCCACATATATCCCAGCTTGTTTCAGGCTTGCGTACGTCAGGAGTCAGAATTTAGGACCTTTTTTACAGAAGTTCACTACTGAGAACTTTATCTGATTGTAAATTCCTTCTTGAGAAATCGTTAAATCTCTTACAAGTCGCCGACATTAATCCTGCTGATAACTATTCATCCATGGTTAAATTAAGGTTTCCCATATCATATGAGATGCTATAATGAATCTGACGTTGTTTTTTTTTAAACTCAAGAATGTGGGATCAACATTTTTAAAACACTAAATTTTGGAATCTGATTCTTTTGTTGTGTTTTTAACATCTGTTACGCGATTCAATTGATGATATAATCCCATTAAAAAAAGAATTAATAGGTGCTCACTCTCCAATAATGCTATTACCATTGCATATGATTGAAATATTCGTTGCATTTATCAATGTCGAACAGCAGTTCACAGAATGCATGTTGGCATGATATTGTTTTAACAAAAATTAAAAAATGAACGCTGAGATGCTGGCCCTGGTCTAGCACAATAGTTATTAGAGTTAAACCCAATTTAAGGAAGGGGGAATAAAATCAGCTTTAAAAGGAACATCTTGATAAAATTCTCTCTAAATAATTTTATACTTCCCTGTTGAAAATAAATACTACGCTGTTGATTTTGTTCAATGATTTTTTATTAACATAAGAAGTAACCAAAGTCCCCTTGTCTTCGATATTTACCCCTCACGCAATAACATTTTAAGAAGTGATACATTTTGTAAAAAGATTGGTAAGGTAAGGAAGTAGGAAGTGAATTAGCAAATTGAGAAGAGATAAGCGAATAGGACAGGGTTTTACCAAGGAAAAGAGGAAAATTTATTGTTAGGAAGGTAACATTAGGGTAGTTTTGTGGGAAGAAGGTGCATCTGGAGGGTGTATGGAGTGACCGAGGGTCATCTACTAACACAAAGTACACCAAACTCCCCCGCAAAAAGACAGATGACCTCAACGCTTATTGGCACCATCCGCTACTTGTTGCTGTTTCCAATACACTCACACTTAACTTCTATATATCGTGTATAAACATTTAGAAAATCCCTTTTCCTATTTACTAAAGCTAAAGCTCGAAACAACCCTTAGTTGTTGTACATGCGAACAGTTAAAAGTAAACTTTTTAATAATAGCCAAGACAGGAATTAAGGACATTTTTCTTTTTTTTCTGTGTTTCACACTATTAGTTTGTAACTTGTCTCTTTTTTCCTTCCCTAAATTTAAAAAGAGTCGCTGATAAATGACGAGCAATCCAACTATCAACAAGGGTGGCAAGAAACAAAAAGAATTATGGTCCTTTTTAAACACAACGAAAATTACTCTACTTATTTTGTAAAAAAGAATAATTGTTTTATTTTTCCTTCTAATTACCTATTAAAATCCTTATTCTAGTTAAGGCTAGCAAAAGAATTAAAATCAAGATAATAATTCTATTTATTGTTTTTTTTTCTTGTTTTTATAATCACTGTTTTTCTCATAAAGGATACAGGATAGAAAAAGTACTTTAATAGAAGGAATTCACTTAACTCAGCGAATGATATGAATCTCGTGGATAACAAGATGGCTAAACCATATAATCATAAGAGTAATTTTCCATATAGTGAGTATTATTATTTTTATGTATCCACCTACGTCAGACTATTACTAGGGCATAACTTATCGAAGTACTTCACACGCATCTTGACTTTTCTATATAATTTATAAATTAAAAATAATAAGAAGCTTAAGGGCTTTTATAAAGTTTGTTCATTAGTTACTAATAGGCAGTTTGATAGTTTTTGTCAGTAAGAATTCTACAGGGTACTCATATTAAAAGTACCTAATAGGATTTATAAATTTAAAAAAGTAGATAATGAGACAATATAGAAGATTAGTCCGAAAAAATATGATTTAAGCCTTTTTCTAAACAACTAAAGAATTATAGGATATCTCTCGTCACACCTTCTCTTATTAAAAATTTTCAGTTCATATTTCTTCTTACTCTTACTGAAGACATTTTAACAAGTTACTTTTTGTTCCGTTAACAAGATTTTAAAGGATGTTTACCTTTTATTTACTTTTTTTAATCTATGCTACATCCAAAAAAAGCTACATCGGTTAATAAGGTATGAGTTATGGTTTTTTATAAGCCAAGATTTTAATGGCTTTACTTAAACAAGGTATCGTTCCAGGATTAACTGTCCTGCAGTTCCAACATATTTTTTGGACCTCCAGTTCAATTTATTTGAAACTTAAAAAAAAATATTTTAATGAGCATGAGAAATAATTGTATTAATGAAATACAATGAGCCCACTTAGGCACTTAGGCAGAGGCCTTGGGCCTCATGGCCCTATGTGGCCACATGGTTTTTATCCTAGACTAGTTCCTCGTATTATTAGTTTGTATAAGTGGCATACTGCCACAATAGTAGAATTCCCAAATATATTTGTCCAAGAACGTGGTTTGTTTACATTATGTTATATATATCAACATCGATAAAATCAGAACTAACGTGTTAATATAAAATTAAATTTCACCGTGCATAGTAAAAGATGTGTATGCGATTTCAGCCCGATAAACAACTTTTTGTGATTGATTGCAATTTTTGCTAAGTCATTACTCTGGGTTAATGACGTCACGCATATTTTATAACAATAGTTTGGACATTAATTGAAAGGAACTAATTGAATCGTAAAATGCAAATGCATTGTACGAAGTATGCATGACGAAGTATAAAAATAAATAACTATAATTCAAATTTACAGCTAATATCATTCGTAACACAACTAACGAACCATATTCCGACAGCGACCAGTTGTACCCACTTCACAACTTTTAAGAAGTTAGTTAAGTAAAAGTATGTCATTATATGTTTAACAAAAATACCACTGATTTTGTTTGTGTCTATTTTCTAAAACTAATAGACCTAATAAGACCTTTCTGTTTATCTAAAGGAAAACGACTGACGAAATGATTAGGGAGATTTCAAATGATTGCCTCTATAATGACCTTTAATAGTCTGAAATTAACTAGTCAACTTTTAATAATTTTTTTTAGTCAAAACATCACATCATTTTGACATGGGTAATTGACTACCCTTTTGAATGAACTTTTTGTAAGTATTTATCCATAAGCATTGTAGAGAATAGGATATTACTTATAATGCTGGCAGTAGACTTACAAAGGCAGTATTTAAAGATGCTGCTGTAAACTAATTACAGAATAATTAAACGTAAAATTAAAGTACCTTATTGCAATTTTATATTGTAATTCTTGTGAATGAAACGGTTACTGCGAATAAAAGTTACGTTAATAACTTTTTAAGAAAAGAATATTAAAGATATTAGAGGTTGCAATTTTTTATTAGCACTCTATCATTTAGTCGAATACGATTGATTAAACTGCTCAAAATAAAAATATCTAATTAAAATGTTAATTAGTTCGTATTATAATTAATAATTTTCGTTGGAGCGAAGCGGGCCAAATAATTAGTTACTGCATTTTTTCAGTAATAGTTCATTTTTATTCTTTGTAAAAGTTTTTTTTATTACCTTTTCTCATTTATACTAGTATATATGAAAACTATATAGTCTAAAAGCCGGACCTAAAAAAATGTGACTCATTTTCCACTACTTCAAACCATATTTTTCTGAAAATATACCTTAAATTTTATAAGAAAAAACATAGTCTTCCTATCCAGAGTGAAGCCCTTCATATGATTGCGCATGCTCAAAATTGCAATTTATGTTTTTCTTAAGACCTCCTGAATAGTTTTTACCAAATTTTCTGTCTGAATGCGCGTAAGTACGTGTTTGTTATACTGTTATCATCGTGTTATCATCCCGGTGTGTTTATGCTAGAGAGTTGAAACTTTGTACAAAAATCAATCATTAGATTTACTTGAGCTATACGGAAAACTATTTTACTATGACGTCATTAACCGGCAACCATGACTCAGCAAAAATTTCGAAAATTGATAAAACTTAGATACGTATTTATCCATGTAAAATGTAATGATAAATGAAGGATTTCGATACATATAAGACCAAGATAAGAGCTAAGATTAATTTTACTATCAGTATAAGTTTAATTTTTATTGAATGACACGTAAACGTGTACGTGTTCATTTCAAAACTACAATTTCAAGTTTATTTATGTAATAAATAAGTATACGAAGTTTCAATTTAAATTTTACTATTTCTTAATTTAATGTAACTCTCCGATTCTAATATGTATTTGAAAATCGCTATTAAGTTGATCAAAATTTCTAATTTCTAATTAGAATTCAAAAATTCTAAATTAGAATGATTTGGCCAGTAATGAAGCTGTTTATTTACAAGCACTGTTTTTATAAGCCTGTAAATTACAAGATAAATAAAACTAAGCGCCAATTATATAAAAATCACGATTTAGTTCTTAATTAAATGATTTCTTTTTAACTTGAAGTTTTCCTTATAATTTTTATAATCCCTATGTATTATTAGTTTTAATATTTTTTTATTATTATTTGTTACCATGTAATCGGTCTTTCCATTTAAAAATCTTAGTATCATTTGTACTAAAAAGTAAAAAAAAATTAAATGATATAATAAAAGGCCTGATCCTGTGAAAAGTGGCGCCTTTTTTAATTTTTAATAGTATTATACCTCATAAGGTTCTAAGAAGATAATATATCAGTATATTAAAACTTAAATATACGAGAGGATTTTATAGTATATAGTGACTTATAGTCGAGTATTAAAACACAATTTGATATATTATACAGAAAAAGACCAAGAACATTTTGAGAAAAAATTGAGAATATAAATCTAACACTATTTCTCTTCAATTACCCTGATATGATGTGTAATAAATTTTATTAAAAAATGTATACTTTTTTTAATATATTTTATATTAGTGAGTACAAGCTGGCGCTGGTTCAATTTAGTAAAACATTTTTATATTAGTCGTTATTACTACTAAATAGTTTTCTGTATATATCATTAAAATAAATAATTTATAATTATGCATAATGTATGTATGTTATTAGTATATTAAAATATTATATATAATATTAAAATGACTATTGAGGAAGGTCCCTCCAAATAATTTTAATAGTCGTCATTGATGTGCAAAAATACATATTTAGCCAGATTGTTGTATTTTATATCGAATACCCCATGCTTCACTTAGTGAAAATTAACAGATTTATTTAGCGCTGTAAAGGTACACATAAAAGCTCTAAAGATAGTCCGGCTAAAATTGTAACCTCTGCTCAATTAGTAACTGTATTTTTTTCATTTTAAACAACATTATGGCAACATTTTTTTAAGCTTCTAGCTATCTCTTTTGAGTTCGAGCATTATTTTTAATATTTACCAAAGAACCAATAATAATCTACCATTTTTAAAGTAAAAATTTAAAAATGGAGCTTTATAATTCTAAGCTTGCCCTATACAACTCTGTTCTAAGCTATGTAAGATTAGTTTGGATCGCTTGAACAAGTTAAATTAAATTTCCGAGCAAAGTGTTAGTTAATACTCTTTCGCGTTTAATTACAGAACATTTATCAGTGGTTTTGTTGCTTTGTAAGACAATTAAGGCCATGCTATTGACTGCACTGAAGGTTGGTACCTCTACCATCCAGGGCTATACAACCAGCGCTCCAGATCCATATGGGTCTCGCGCCAATTAAGGTAAAGTAAAAAAGAACTTTGAAACAAGCTAAAAGAAAGAACTTGTTTTAAAAGGAGCAAAAGAAGGTTGAATTGTGACGGGTTTAAAAAACTCGGGACATGAGTCCTTCCCGCCAATTATGTGTTAACGGCGGGAGTTCTGAATTGGTTGTTTGATGCCTAATCATAGATTTCCTACAGGCCTATTAAAGCCCCGCAGCACGAGCTAAAAATCCTTCCTAAAAGCTTAAGTGTAAAAATACAGCCAGTTAACTCCAAATAACACCCGATCCCCTGTATATTCAATCTAATATCCTTCAGGCAAATTCCAAACTGAATTACAAGATAATATTACAAGAAATTTTGACAGTGCTAAAAAACTTATACAAATTTTAAAACGAAAATGTTTAATTAAATTGGTCCAGTTTTAAATTATTTTAATTAAAAAGTTGAGTTAAGAAATATTTCTGTAACCCAGCATTAAATCATACTCCTGTAGTATTACATTTAATTATTTTATTAAATTATGAAATCTCAGCTAAAACACAAACTAAGCACAACACTGTTTAATATAATGATAATTTCTCGTAACAATAATCATACGTATGTAAATATAAAACCTTTTTGAAGTAGCTCAGATTTTTCTCAGGGCCCAAAATCTCAAAAAGCACCTGCTTATTGACAAACTATATTAAGTTTCATCTAGATCTACTGACTTCATTATTCTATATTATTTACTAGTAACCTATATTATCAATTTTTTATCCATATTTTTTTTTTTATTAAAATAACTAGTTTGAACATTAAAAGGCAACCAAAGTTTAACCCTTTACGTTCATATCACTGCTTTTATAAAAACTAAATACCTACTGTTTTTCTACTTCAACGGTCCTCGCGGAGGTAAAGTAGTAATTTTTTGTTTGTAACTCCCGGCGAGCCCTTAAAGGCTTAGACAAGTGGAAACAGGTTTTTGTTAAGATTTGTTTTCTCCCTTAGATATGAAGGGACGATAGTTTAACCTGTTAGACAGTTTTTTGTAAAAAAAAAATTAAAGACACCTCAGGAAAAGGATTTTTAGAAAAATATCTAGTAAAAAACTGACTTGACCACCTTCTCTTCCTTGTGTAGTAATTTCTCTTATAAACCTTTTGTTAATAACATCATTTAAATAAATTTATTTCAATTGTTTTGCCTATGTAACTTCATAGGCAAATATCATATTTATACCAAGTAAATAATTCATAAAATAATCGCTATTTATTTTTTTTTAAATAACCTTTACTTTTTATATTTTACATACATAATATGTGTACAGCTGTTAATTGATAGGTAAGCCCTCCACTAAAGATCAATAAAATATTCATCTTGCGCCGCGGAGGATCAAGAATTATATGTCCAGTCAATGTATTAATAGAATCACCCATCATTAAATTTTGTCGAGATAATGTCTTTCCTGCAAGTCCTTTAACAAAGGTCTTTTGTAAATCGGTATAATATTGTTAAATATTACTGATTCAAAGAAACAATGAGTTAATGGTGTTGGATAATGCCAAGGGACTTGGTGAATTTCATAGGCAAGGCCCCACTGATCAAGAAAACAAATCGCTTGTGTACAGATAGTAAATACATTAGTTTTATTACCAGCAATCACCTATCCAAGCACTAACCTCCCTCGATGCTCTTTAACTTTTATTATCCATCAAAACCCGTCGATGTCGATATACTTGCCGTATTTATTACGTAAAGTTGTGCACTTGTACTAAACTATTTGTCGATTTTTTACATTTTTTTAAAAATCGTAAACAAGTCATTCAATAAAAATTAAATGAATGCTAAAAAGGTGAAACTTGTGTTAGTCTTACGTAAGACTACATGCGTGCAAAATCTCAAATCCATTAAAACATTTTCCCCGTTTTATAAATTTTTCAAATTCTTGCTGAGTCATTATTGTGGGTTAATGACGTTATAAAATATTTTCCGGGTAGCCCAACTAAACCGAGCTACGATGATAACTGACAAAAACACACATACATACACAATGCTGATTTTCACAATACTTTTCTTATATACCTGCGGTATAATTAAGGAAAAGTAATATATATACTTACAGTGACCTTCCTCAATAATTCACTTAACCTCAAGATTTTATCTAATTAGGCAAAAATTTAATTTTCATGAAAGACTATGTATTTTAAACACATAGACATAGTTAAATGTTGTTATTAGTATTAAAGTTTTGAGTTTATTTTTTGAGATATATAATTTTATACAAATAAATCACGCTTTACGATTAACACCGGAAATTCGCTATTATTGTAACCGTTTGCCACTCTCAAAACTACTAATACAGCAATAACTGTGTACCTGCGAAGCAGCAACGCCGAGTAGGATTCAACAGGCGGTCCCTTGCTCTGAAGACATAGAAGAAAGTTCTTAAATTAGTTTAGCATTTAAAGAGGTTAGTGTTTTAACAAAACATCAAGAATACGAAGAACAAAACCCATTCTTAAAGATAGCGGGGTTATAGTATCCCTAAAAACATACTTAGCAGCACTTAAACCATGTGTGTACCTATGTTGGTAAGCATATTATTTAAGTATTTTGTGTCTCTTATGCAAGTGTCCAAATATTATTCCACAGTTCTCTAAAGACGCGTGTGCAAATACTTAAACAGATAAAATGTTTCATACATTTATAAAAATATTAGTCATGGAATAAATTTATTTTATGGTAATAATTATTTTTTGTTACCAAATAATTAATTTACAACTTAATTAATACAGTATTATTATAATAGCATTATACAGTAAGTACATGCCACGTCTAGTACTTTTCTTTAATTGTTGTTAGTGTTAATTTGAGACGATATCAATTATTTTCCCACTAAGGAAAAAGACCTTGTTTAATATTATTCTTTCAATAAAAAGGATTTTATACAGAAGAAAAATGTTAAAAATGCTTCTAACATAGCAAGTTATCAATTCTACATTCTTCGTCTTTTTTAAAGCTACTTTACAATAAATCTAACATGTATTTTATTGAGAGGATTCCAGTTTATTGTGTAACACTCATAATACCTAATAAAGCTAATACTATTCAAAAACTGATCGAGACAGAAATAATAAATTAAACAAATCAAGAAATAAATTGTAAGAGACACGGAGCAGTGTGATGTGCTATCTCGACTTCAAAACTTGAATTTTTATTTCAAACGGTTTTCTTTTGATGATATTGCAACGCAAGGTGTACGAAGCTGCTTTAAACGTTGAAAATTAATGCAACAGAGATCTCGTTAATTGAAAAAAAAAATCCTTTGGCGCCATTTCCAATCCAAACAACTTTTTATTTTAAAATTCTTGAATCGGATTATAAATAATTGTTTATTAAAATTTTTGTCGCGAACGCGCTGACTCTGATGGCTTGATCACTTTCTATTATTGCAACATAAGTTGCCAATAGAACAGATTATTTTTTTACTTTTCCTTATCTACTACCGAAAGTATTATGTTAATCTTTGACATCATATTACTGACTAAAAATAAAGCCTACCAGCTTTATTTTTATAAAAATTCGCGTCAAGTATTTATTATAAGAACAGATAGTACATACATTTAAAAATATGTCGTGTCATATCAACCTTGAAATAATAAAATATAAATTGTAACAACAATGTTTAAATGTATTCTTTCGTAATCCTTGGAGCTCGGCCCGCGCTTTTGAGTATTTAGTATTTTCAATGCATTTGTAGTAAGATAATTATCATTACACAGGCTCCTCATCCTAATTTACAAAGCTGCATCTGTCTTAAGTGGGTGATATTCTATTTCAATAATTTAAATTGCATTGTGTGAAATTTGGTCAGGGTCTATGCTAAAAACAGTGAATAAAAACCTGTTCCATTCTTTTAAAGATTTTTCTCTGTTTAATGGTATACATTTTTCCTGGAAGATAAACTTACATAAGGCTTTAACTTCCCCACTTATGTGATTTGTACGTAAATATTTAAAATGATGTGCTGCGTATTTGTTATTTAATAAAATACGTTTACCCGTCAGAGTGCAATCACAGGATTGTTTCTCTTACCAGTCTCTCAAGTCAACGAAACCATGATAACCCTAATACTTGTAACAATAATTTTTGTTGTATTACTCAATATAAAGTGTCAAAAAAATTAAATAAAATTCTTTTAGTGTAATATGGTGGAAAAGGTAACTTTAAAGTAATATTCTGCTACATACAATATCTATATATATATATATATATATATATATATATATATATATATATATATATATAATATATATATATATATATATATATATATATATTTGTGAGTGTGTAGAAAAAAATCTAGGATATTTAAGGTATTGTTAAAGTATTAAGGTAATGCTTGTTGTTTTAATTAAATTTAGGTAACTTACTATTACTGTTACTATATAATACGTTTAGCCTCACCTGAAACAAAGATAAATTTCAGTTATAAAAAAGTGTATAAGTTATAAAATAAAACAAGGAGATAGACAATATCATTGTGTAGCTTCAGTCCCTTGTTTGCGGTTATGATAACGCTCTCGTCAAATAAATTTGTTTTTCTTCCTTATTAAATTTTACCTAGTTGTACACATAGAAATACTATTACTAGAGGGGATCTTTCGGTTGAATTTTTAAACATGGAATAAGTAACCTGAATTGAACTAATATAATTAAATAAATTGAACAAAATTTCAGTAACTTATATAATAGAACGCTTCTCTTAGAGGAGGTTTCAATGAGGTTACCCAGAGCCCACTCTAATAAGTTCACTTAAATATTATTTTTGAGTACGCATAAAATAAAAACCTAACACAAATATAACAAAAAATAATCACATTTAGTGTTTTTTGCTACTTTAAAGTGCTTACATTACAGTCTTGGCAGAGAACATTTATTTTTACTGCCAAAGCAAAAAACGCAATTTCCTCATTTTTGTGGCAGTAAGATAGACGAAAAAAATATTATTTGCATCCAATTCTTTAGTTAAAGAGTTCTTACTAAAATTTTATATTTTCCTTCTTTAACCAGAATAAACATTCACATCCTTCCTAAATAAAAACTTATTAAATTAAAAAATTAAAATCATTAATTAAAATTATCAAAAATTTTGGTCTCTCGATTATTTTAATATTACTCGATTATGCTTCTGTTTACATTTAATTTTTATTACTATAAGCAGGAGAGCAATTATTGACTATGGAATCGCATAAACATATATTTAAAAGGAATCAAAAAAGAAATAAAAAATAACTTTTAAAAATTGTTTTTTCTGTGTTAAAATAATAATTATAAGAAGTATTTATCTTTACGTGAAACAATGTTACTGAAGATTCCTTTTTATATATTTTTTTAAATATCACCTTATAAAGGATATTAAAAGCAAGTTTGAAAAAAGTTTTGTATAAGACATAGGATGGAATCTAGGTTGAGGTCTACTTGAGAACTTTTTAAGGTCCACGTGTCATCTGATAACTATCTGAAAAAAAACTTTGCCACTGACGATGTAGACAGTTTGACCAAAAGTTGTCTCCTCCAAAAAAACAACATGTTTCGAAATAAGGAAAAATAACATTTAATATATAAAGAACAACTGACCAAAAATGGACATAAAACTATTTAAAAAGATTATTAATTTAACAAAGTTTAAGAGATATAATAATTAAGTATATTAATAACAGTAATAAAACTTGTATTTAATAATTATGGGTTGTCATATTCCTGAACATTTCATAAACTTACTTATTATTTTTATAAACTTACTTATACATTTTATGTGACAGATACTTACTGAAGTAGTTTACTTGATTTAATAGCTTAATGTCCTTACAATAATTATATGTTATACATATGACACGATTATTAAATTGACAACATTTCATGTATGTTTCATTACTTATTTCATAAGTACATATTTAAATATTAAAATGTGTTCAATTAGTTATTACTAATGACATGTTCATGAAAAAACACACATACATGAATTTGTAACTTTAAAATTATAATGTATATAGGGCATGATTTGTTTCATGATAATTATATTTATATAATATATTTGTACAAATAAACATTTCATGTATATAAGACATATATATATATATATATATATATATATATATATATATATATATATATATATATATATATATATATATATATATATATATATATATATATATATATATATATATATATATATATAAGGCCTAAGGTGGCATTATACATCGGACTTGCTAAGCTTTACCACAAAATTATTAGGTAATAAAATTTCTAGGGTGTCTTTAAGAATTAATAATTCCAGTGGTCATACATAGCAGTTTGTTTTTATTATATGTAATCTTTTAAATGAATAATAGCTATAAATTTCGTGTTTACAAACGTTTTTTCAAATTTTATTTTTATGCTGAAAAACGTCACAATTTCGAAACATGTAAGTAAACAAATGTATCAAATAATTTTAAAACTACCCCAGAAAATATATTTTAGTCAATAACTTACTTAGTATAAATTTTCGTAGGTCTAAAAGATTAATATTTTAAAAGTTTACGTTTAATAGCCGTCAAAGTTTGAAATTTTAAAAGTAAATATTAAAAATTGCAAATAATATTTAATGATAGGTTTTTGGGGTCTAGGAAATTATTCTTTTAAGTCTTATATATTCAGTGTGTGAAATATTATCATCCGACCAACACAACTAGACCTTAAGTCTGATTTTAAGCCAAGTTTCAACTATTCAGTATAAACACAGCAGGAGTTATACACGACACAAACACACACATAGACGAGATTATGAAAACCGCTTAAACGTCATACGTCACATGCCTGGAACGGATATAATTATAATGAAACCAAGGTTTTAAATATTTAGGGGAACACAATACTGTCCGTATCCCTATCTATAGGTAAGAAAAGTAAACTAAAGCTTTAGAACTTTATTTACTTTTTTATTTGCAGTGTACACACAACAAATATGTTAAAATAAAATATTAGACATCATAAAATAATTATTAATAAATTAAAGATTAAAAAATAATTATAATTACGCGTTTAAATTTCTCTCTATATAGTAAAGAATGCAAGGGTTTGTACCTGTGTGACTAATGAATTATGCGAGTAAAGAGCAAGGCTGTAAGGACGACGAATAAAAAATATCAAGTGTTAGATGAAACAATCCAGGTATGGCATCTATCTTTAGGTCTGACGCTCGACCAAATAGGGAACTTCAGAAGAGCTAACGGGGTGTGGTTCGTAATCTTTTAACCAGCAAATAGACCAAGGTTGCTGGTAAAACTTAAAATAATCCAAGGTTTGTAATACCCAACGGAATTTTATCCGTAATCTTCATTTGACAAAAACGCTTCTTAAGACATATGGAAGGAGTTACATTATTCTTGTCAAAAGTTCTTTATACTCATGGCTTCGAGACGTTTTATTGAGCTGTTTTTACTTAAGTTACAAAAAATAAATATAATTTTGTTCTTAGCTTGCAGCAACCAAAGTGTATCTCATAAACAAGAAAGAAAGAAATTTTTGGTTGGTACATCCCACACAAAATTGATTCATTTTTAGAACTGATCACTCCCATGATTATTTTTAAATTTCCGCAAATTTAATGTCATCTAATAAAAGTATGACTAGAATTTATTTCAAAAGAAATAAATTTATTTCTAAAATCATAACTGGGATATAAAAAAAACAAACTCAAATATGTATTGTTCAAAGGAAGTTAAATTTAATTTTTAATTGATTGCAAATTTGTTCTTCCTCATTTCAGCCCTCTCCCCGTCTCTTGACGCACTTGGCTAGCTAAGGCTAGCCAAGTAATTTTCCAAGTGGCTAGCAAATTTCAAAAACAACATTTAAGGAAAGTCTTCTATTGGGATATTATTTCTATTATTTTTTTAGTTTTATTTATTAATATGTTCAGTGATGTCGTGACTTCAATATATTTTAAGACAGTTCTAAAGGTAAGAGCTCAGTTTATGCCAGTAAAGACCTAGAATTAAGTTACAAGTCCAGTCTTCTTTTTATAAATGTTAGGAATGTCCATTGAATAGACCATTCCATTTCATTGAATCACATCCCATTCAAACATATACACTAAAGATATCGTCCACTTTATGAAGATAATTAATCAAAATATAAAGAACTAAATCCAATGGTAAGTAACAGCTGCCCATCAACACAGACTTGATGCTTAACGGCTTCATCCGACAGCTCTAACCTCCCACAGATCTCCTTAATCATTTATTTTAAAAAGATATTTTAAAGGTTTGAAATTTTTATTAACCACAATCCAAGTTACATTAATCTCCATTTAATCAAACATAAACATTAAAATAAAATCAGTTTAACCTGCTGCATGATAAATCATTTATGATTATTAGGGTTTATTTGTTATAACTACGAATGCTGTTAAACATTTGTTAACTACAAGGGCCTTACAAGTTTAAATCTTTCTATAACTCTCTTTTAGTCTAAGTATGCGTTCTCCTCCCAATTTCTGGCTTACAATGTAGCTTATTGATTAAATTACTTTTGTTTCTAAAAAATAAAGTAACTTTTTTTCATTTTTTCCCATTGATTTCCAATTCAATTAAAAATTTATAATAAAAAAAATTATTATTTCAACATTCCCCTCGTAAGGCTAGCAGTGATCAAAACAGGAGAAGCAAAACTATTTGTTGTGTGTGTTTATTTTTTAATTTTTCAAAAAGAAAAATTTTAAATTAATTATATTAAACTTTATAAATTTCAAACTTATTGCTCAGAGTAAATTGTTCATTTATCAAAAAGTTGAACGCTTCACGTATAATCTTTTATTATTATAAAGAAGATAATAGATGAGCATCAGATTAGAGTGGTAGATGAAAATCATAACATACTACATACTTCAATTTAAAAAAACTATAATAATTGTTTTAATAAAAAGATGAAACACATCTGAGACAAAAAAAAAGTAAAAGGGATATAAAAACAAAAAAATAATAGAAGAGGATGAAAAAATATAAGTAGTACTATATGATAACTGGTACAAAAAGAGGGTCAGGATAAGTCTTAAAATATAGTTATTATGTGTTTGATCCTGGGCACAGAGAAAAAATTGAATTAAAAGAAATGGAAGTAATGGTAAGGGAGAGACCAAAACACCTGTGTGTATTTTTTGTGGACACCTTTCTGGCTTTAGACGATCCCAAAAAAATCTTAAGAAGTCGGGTCTTTAAATAAAATACCACATCTCCCTCGGATCTTTGGACAAGATATTTATATATATATACTAACACACCTACAAAAAAATTTTAACATGTACACGAATGAGTGGACTCTCTCTGGCATGCGCATACTTCTGAACCATAGCTTCTTTTAGTTATCCACTGTCTATTTTTAAGTATCAAACAAAATAAAAAACCAGTTTCAACATCTATTATGTCACTCTTAAAACTTTTTGGACCGTAGTTTCTTAAAAAAGTTTTTGGGTACCGCCACTTCAACCATAAAATACCAAGAATAAAAAAGGGGTTTAAATTCAGTTTCTTGTTTGTTGTCAAATAAGGTGACCGTAAAATTCAATTGAGCCCATAAATGTGACTTGGAGTACATCGAGATGCCTTACCTAACCCATTTTGGAAAAATGTTTAAAGAAATAAAAAATAATAATAAAGTCCGGTAGTTTTTGAATTTATATTCGGAATACATAAGTCACTGGGATTTATAATGAATTCAGAACAAATTAACACTTCTCAATCCTACTGTATATTTATACCAACTTTATTATAATACGATAAATATACATATTTCGTTTAATATCTCATTTTATCCAGTATATTATACTCCTTTACGACCTTCACGTCTAACAGTTTAGCTATATTTCATTTCTTGAAGTTATATATTTAAAGTAAAAGTCAAATATAATTCTTTTGAAGATGAAAGAACTTGTTAGATAATTCAAACAGCTGTGAGCACGGCTATCAATAAGACCTGAATCTAATCTTAAAGCTGCAATAATATTAAGGCAGTACGTAAAATACTCCTAGCTCAGTGTTGTTGTACGCTGCGGATTATAATTATTATTATCAATAGTATCCACTGGAAATAAAGTAACATTAAAAATGAATAGGAACTAAAACCTACCGAAACTAAATTGTTGCAATTTAGAGAAAATAACGTTTGCAATTTATCATCACCAAAGTGCATGGAATACAATGTGAAATATGCGCTTTAGACAAAAGAAAAAAAACTATGAATTTTATATTAAACCATAGATATAATACTATAGGGGTTACACCTATCCCAATACATTGAGAGGTTTGAAACATCTCATTTGGACTCCTCATTGAAACCTTATCCAAGAGAGAGTAAAGGTTAAAATAAATCAATTTTCGTCATCTTTTCACACATTATGTGTGTTGCGTGTCTTAAGCGTTCTTTTATAAGATACAGTAATTTTGTACTGTTTATTTGATTATATTAATAGTTGAAGGTGTTTAGGTTACTTTTTTTAATGTTTATAGTAATAATGTCTTTAAGGATTTATTAAGGATTCTATATTTTCCACAAACATATCTCTAATAAAGCAGAACCTGTGTTTTGCTCGCACCATTAACATAACCTAATCAAAAAAGCAAAAACAATTGTTTTTTTTTTATTTCATGAGTCATGTATTGATAATTACAAAAGTTAAATGGCGGTAGCAGTATTAAATACCGCAAATTAGTTAGTTAGGCGAAGTTAGTTATAATAGTTCTAAATGTCATTCATCTACGAAAGTTGATATCTTTTCTCGTAATAAATCAATCTACTTGTTATCTTTGCTTTATAAAAACAAATGATGGAATGCCATTCGTTAATTCTGAACCAGTAAGTAACTTTCTAACGAGGTGCACTTCTACAAACACAAAATAATTATATTATTTGAGCCTTTGAAAAATTAAGTTGAATGTAACGAACATCATTTTCAAAAACGTTATATTTTTACCAACTCCCACATCAAGTTTTAAGTTTATATGTCTCCATTCTCTTTTTATAGTTTTGGACATAGCTGGAAGGTATATAACTGACTCACGATATGTGAACAGAACCATATTGTTGGAATCTATTGTGGATGTTCATTTCCCTGGAACATATATTCTAATGAGGTTAATGTGCCTCTGGCTATTTTACCCTTTTAGTACGTAAAAATAACCTCTATATTCTTCTGAACAATCTTATACACTAACTTCATATAGTGGCTCGCTCTTCAATGAAGTTCTTAGCTTAATTTTACTATTTTTTTATTCAATGTTTAAGAATGAAAATTATTAGTATGCAAAGTAGTTTTAGTAATGAGCATTTTTATTTAGGCTTTTCTTTTGTTGACAGATTTATTGATAACCCCCTTCGCAAGTTTTCTTTCTTTCTTGTATAAAAGCGTTTTACATATTTGGGATTTAAGGTAGTAGCTATATAGTAACAGAAATTAACTATATCAAGATAATTATTATTCAATTTCTCTATTTATAACATCTATATTTCTCTATATTTAGGTTTAAGGCTTGCATCAACTCTAACTCTGCTATTACTCATTATAATAACTACTATTACTAAAATAACAATACAATAAAATATCTAATTAATAACCATTCCCCGCATTTTTTTAATTGTAAATACTTAAAAAGAAATGAAACTCTTCTACTTCCTAACCAATGCCTTCTCTCCCAAGACACAATCTTCTAATATTTTAATTTGCTGAATTTTGTGTACTGCACAATGCAACCTACATCTTCCCCTACCTACCTACTTCTCATTCATGATTGAATTCTATGAATATATCTCTAAAAGGCTATTTTCGTTACCTATTTCACACCAAATAAATTGGTTTTTAACAGACAAAAATACTGTTTAAACCTGTTTAAGATCTAATAAGACAAGTAAAGCGACTAGAATATCTAGAAGTGGGAAACAACAGAGAACCGGTTCGGGTGTCAGACACTTGGCTACCTTATCGGAATCTAAAATCTTTTTGTATATTGTCTTTTAACTTCTAAAATAAGAAAAAATCCTTTATTTAAATGGATGCATACGGGGACAGATTTAGTTCACTCATTCAAATTTTAAAATTTCAGAAGTCGTGGTAAAAAAACTAATAGACGAAAAACTAAACAGGAGGTTGATAAAATTATAAATATTATTGGCAACTAACCGTTAACTAATCGCATAACTAAGTTTTTCTTTATAAAATTGCTAAAAACGTGAAGGCTAGTAATACTTAGTTTTGGACAGTACTTAACTTAGTTATGCTTGTTCAGAAATACTATAAAGAGCCAGTATATTTTCTCAGATATCTTTTATCTATATAGGCGTAACATTTTTAGATACATTTTATCATAAAAGGACTTTTGACGTTACCAACTAGTTGCCCCTTTTCCTCCGTTGTAATGAGAAATCATGATACCTCATTTATTATATTAACTCTCGCCCATACACATTACATGGACACAAACATTATTCGCCCTTACAAATTAAATAGACACATACATTACTCGCTCGTACACATTATATGGACACATACATTTCTCGCTCATACACATTACATGGACACAAACATTATTCGCCCTTACAGATTACATAGACACATACATTACTCGCTCATACACATTACATGGACACATACATTACTCGCTCATACACATTACATGGACACATACCTTATTCGCCTATACACATCACATGGGCACAAACATTATTCGCCTATACACATCACATGGACACAAACATTATTCGCCCTTACAGATTACATACACAGATACATTACATTACATAAAGTCATAATATTAAGTAAGGAATGATAAATTTATAAATGTCAAAGAAATTTCGACTACCCAGCGACGAGACATAGCAATGTATTTTCACTCGAGCAAGAGATTGACTGCTGGATGCCTCCACCTTTATATTCGCTGCAATATAAAATATAATTAAGTGTAAAGCATGAATGAGAAAAAATTAAAGAAAATCTAAAGAAATAACAGACAGAGAGGAGGCAATGTTCTGGCCGAGGAGTGGTTTCAGAAAGCAGAAAGACTAAAAAGGGGCCTTCTCCCTGTTGAGGGGAGCGGAGGAATGCAGTGTTGTTTCAGTCCGTTGTTTGTTGAATGGAATTGATTGAGTGACGTTAAGGATCTGACTTGTCCTTAGAGAACAGGTTTCTAGCACCTACAGAATCTTCCTTCTCATTCCAGCCATATCCCTTCGTGGACAAATTCTTCTTAAAACTTACGTTGCTTTAATAATTTAATTATTAAAGATCTGATTTTAAAGATGATTAAGATCTTTATAAAATACTCATTGGCAAACCTAAACCAGGAATTTATACTTCAGTTTTTCACATTCGTTTGTCAGATGAAATAAAGTTTGACATTTTATGAGAACCTATCGAGGATATTTTAAGTTTAAGTTAAATAACTAAGTGCAGAGCCGACACAACAGGAATGAATTAAATGAAATTTTTTGAAGGTTTTAACAAATAACCAATACTATTGTCTGTTATATTTATTTAATTTTTATTCCATATATTTTATAATTTATATTTATTCATTTTGGACACGATATTATTTGTATCAATGTATATCGGGTTGCGTGTAGTTTTATTAGCTTCTGGGAGGTTTTTAGAAAGCATGTATATTTATTTATTTAATTTTTTTCTTCAATTGAGTTTTAGTTTGTTATAAGACCTCGAATGTCATCTATAGGTCGTCTAAAGGTAATTTAGCGTCGCTTCAGAAGGACACTGGATTTATTCCGCTCCGTGCTTCTGAATCCTGATTAGCTTCTCTTGTTGGAGATACTATTCCATCGGTTTCGGTGAGTAAAAAAACCTCACCCTCCTGATCCGTTTTTCTGGACCGGTCTGACGAGGAATCGAATAATCCCGGAGTCCTCTTTTCGATTAATGAGGACTAGTCTACCGAGTCGCCTCGCCCAGCTACTGCCACCGGAGTTCAGTCCAATTATTGCCGTGCCTACCTAACCGACTAATGGGCCGCACACGCCTAACCTTATACTCGCGCACTCTTCATATTATTCATTATTACACACAAAAACACACTCACACAAAGTGTGATTCCACAAAAACAAATAAATAAAACAGCTTCTGCACATTAATTTTGGTGTAACTACAGAAGCAAATTTCTTTATATTATTTTGTCACGATATCAATCTTATAACCCTCTTTTTACCTTAATAAGAAAACAAGTAAATAAATTATACCCACAATAATAATTAATTTACGTATACAAAACTCTAAATTTAATTCCATTCCACATCGATAAATCAATTTTTACATGCAAATGGAATAAATATATCGGTTATGAATAGTAAACAGAATGCAGCCGAGTCAAAGGATGAATGAAGAGATTTGAATGAATTGAACAGTTTATTATTATGCTTAGCGTAAGGAATATATTATAGAGTAGGTGGGTTATTATAAACCAAATGAAAGGTTACAAACCGGTCTTATCAGGTGGCTAAGGAAATACTAAGGCTGAGCTTGATTATTTAAATATATGTAATGTACCTGTTTAACTAATCTGGTATTCACCCCGGTCCTGATGGCGGTCACACTGCTAATAGCAAGTGCATATTCTAATTAATACCTCCATTCTCCCCCAGCCGCGCGTCCCGTCCCGTACCTGACCTACTCAACCCTTTGTTTGTTTCTTAAATGAACTTTTTTGCTCTTAATGAATTAGTTATCATCTTAAGAAGGGATAGTTTTTTGTTCTATTTTAAACCCCTTGTACATAATGAAATTAATCCTTTATGCTAAGAAGTTATCAAAACAACTCGTGCTTGCATTAATTACCACATTATAGGATTTAAGGTCAAAAATTCCGACATTAAATATAGTCGAATGTATCGGAAAAATAATCGTTAAGTTTTACAAGTTACATAATAGGGAAATGACGGTTTATTTTTTATTTATCTTTCTACATTTTATCGTTGGTTTAAATGATTCATACTGTTTAACGGTATAAAATTATCTATTTACCGAAAAGGGTTATATTTTATAGAAAAACGGTTTTGTGATGTAAATGGGTTAAACGATGGCTAGTAGGGTGTAGAGTTACAGTTAGCGGAAATAGTCTTAAGAGTCTATAACGGCTTACACAGAGACAGACAACTTGCATCCTCACTCCAGCACATCTTTCTGTCTAAATCGGATATTACAATGGATCTTCTACCTGCTTCTTTCTATTCAACTCTTTCTATTACCGAAATTTGAATGCGGGGACTATAAAATTTTCATAGTGTGAATATCATCTATCTGTTATAGGGACCCGGAACTACGGGGGGACTATGGGAACCCGATGGTACCTGTCCCGCGAGCAGCAGGTTACCCTTGCCCATTATTCAAACTAGTAGGACCCTCTTGTTGTTATTCAAACTAGTTGTCTTCTTACCCTAGTTGTTTGCATATTATCTCCCTATGCAAAGCTATGTAAAGGTAACATCTCTACCCTATCCACTATCTCCTGAGAAAGGGTTGCTCGTCCTTCACAAAGAAAAACCGATCGGGGATTAATAAAATCGATTATTAAAAGGGTTGTTTTGAGGGTCCCACGTGGGAATCCTCAGCGGGCCGAGCCGTACGCAAATCATTCTTAGAACCGTTAGCTCTCGGCACCCTTTAACTTATTCCAACTTTTCGACGCCTTTAACGTCTTGGACATTCTTGAATCTCTATCCGTTATTATCTTGCGAGTATTTTACTGGTTTTTTTCAAACTGATTTAACTGAAAAATTCTTTTGTAAAAGATCAGGTGTTTGAAGAGAAAGGGTTAGGTTCCAAAATGTTAATTAAGCCAAGTTAATGAACATTAAAACAGGTGCATATAGGCTGCTGCATAGTCTACATGGAAACTGGGCAGTGCACTCATTATACCTGGGAGGCACGTGCTACACCTTTATTTCCATATCTTATTTTACGACTGCTAAACAACTCCTCATCTCATAAATTAATCATACATTCCATAATAATTAACCTAAATTAAATCTTTGATACAATGAAACATCAAATCAAAACAAGCATAAATTCTAAAACACCTCTTTTACCTATAAATTATTCAAATTCGTAATTAAAAGTATTTAGCAAAAGGAATAAAACTGTTAACACATTTCATTAAAAAAGATTTAAATTAGAATGAGGAAGGAATCAAGTGAGTGAACGAGTCGCATTCTAAATACCCTCGTGTTTCCAAATTATGTACATATATTGCCGGCACGCCATCTCATATGATATACAAAGCAAACACCTGATTTTCATTACTACTAGGGGGAGGACCATCGTTAAATATTTAATAACTAGATGGCGCTGTGGTTGCCTCAGGTCAGGGATTGTTTGTTTATATTATCATAATTTACAACTTTTTAGTAGTCATAGTAGCACGAGCTGAATAATATAATCTTTTTTATTCAGTTAATTATCACTATAATAGAACTCAGACTCGGAATAATTGAATAAATAAACAAATTATTCTAATTCTTCATTCGTTTTACTTTAGCTTAATTATAATACTCATTTACAATCATATGATTTAATTCAATTTTAACCATCATCGACATTAATCTAAGTTCTAATTATAATAGAAAACACATTATAAATAAACTATTATAAAGTACTTGTAATAATTTTATTACAGTAATTATTTCTGAGATAAATAAATAAAAAGTTGTTTCCGTCTTAATAAGTGAATTTGATTATTTGACTTCGATTTAAAAATAACTAACAGTGAGGTAAGATTTGTACACAGAATATTATGATAGTTTCACAGCATGAATGATAGATAGATTAATTAAACCATGACATTCAAGTTGGATTATAATCATTATTCTTTTGTATCAGGTTATATTTAATCTTTTTTCGCCAAATTAATTTATATGATTTTGTCGTAACCGGTTGTAATTCAAACAAATTGAAATATTCCTGCGTGTTATATATTATTTTAACAAATGTCACCACTTAAAACAATAAAACTGATATTATACATTAAAATACTACTGAAGAAGTATAAAAACTTTTTGTTTTAAAATGCAAAAGAGATTTACGATTTACATAAATAAGTTAGTAACTTTACTAAAAAGGACATTGACAAATTGTTCTGTTTGAACTTATTTCTGTATTGTCAACAAACCATTCTGAATAATATGTAAATGCAACAAACACTTTGCTTCCTACTCTCATTTTATTTTGTATAAAATAGACTGTCAATTTGGAACCAGCATTGTCGAAGAGGCATACTTGTTTTAAGCATGTCTAGTGGACTGCTCTCAAATTTAAAATTGTTTGGGGAGGTCGCTCCGCTTACTGTAGGGCAAGTTCATATTCCACAACTATATATGTCACTCTAATTGTGAAAAAAGTGGCATAAGTAAAACTTATACCATAGTTAACCTATACCAAACTAATATCAATAGTTTTTGACCAAAAACTTTTGATATTAAAAAAGATATGGAACTTAATTGACGTCATACCTGATTATTCGTAAATAATTTAAATTTTCTAATTTATTTTCAAAGTAATTTTGACTTTTTCCATGAAAATTAGGAATATTACTGGATTGAGTTAATATCCGGAGATATGTATGATTTGACATTATTCTCATTGTTATGATATAAATAAGATAATATAAGAAGCTGGAAATGAGGTTTAGTTGAGTATTTGTTGTGTTGGAACTGTAGGGGCTGGTGAAGGGAGAGGGAAGCTTCGCGTATCGATCTGAGTACGTGATCTGGTTCACCAAAACCTGGGCAATCAGGGGCCTCTCTTAGCCACTATTAGAGCACCTCCCAAAAACTACCCCGGGGTATTGGTTTCCTCGTCACAATGCTCCTAATCTCGAGCCATGGATACCGTCCACTTTTCTTCCAAAGTCTTTTGCTAAACTAAAAACTAGGGAGTTTTTAACATGTTAGTATAGAAGAAAACCATAAAAGTTAACCAAACTTTGAGATTGCTAAGCTGAGGCTACAATCGTTTCTAAGATAATTTAAAAAGTCAAATTACTTTATAAATAAAACGTGAAAACTAATATCCAATTTGTTTTTAGAAAACAAATAACAAAAATTATAAATAACGGCACACACTATAAGGTGAATTATTTATTAAAAAATAGAGAATAAATAATAGTTCTAATAGAATTATTAGCGATATTAGTTTGGAAATGTTGAATTTTTAATGTTGAACGTAATGAGTCAAGATTTAGTATGAACAATAGTTGATAATTCACAATAACGTGTAATATTAATAGAACCAATCACCATTTCTTAAATAACATTTGGGTCTTGGGACGATAGAACTCCCGATTGTTGTACATTTTGACACATTTTTAAAAGTTTAATTAGAAAAGATTTTATTGCATATGTAAATATAAATATAACTACAATTAACGTTAACCTCTGACAATATTGGCCTTAGAAAATGGAGAAGATTAGGTTTGACATCATTGAAATGTATGAGATAACCCTTAAATGTATGAGATTGGCCTTAGAAAATGGAGAAGATTAGGTTTGACATCATCGAAATGTATGAGATAATAATACGGCAATTTTAATATTACTACTGCAGTAATGTATTTTTATATTATATATGATTTTAAATCTTATCTTTGAAAAGAGGTACTACAATCAAGAAAGAGGGTAGATTGAGAAATAAAACACAGACAATTTCATTATTTTATTTTTCAGTTTTACTGTTGATTCAGATTTCAAACTGGATACTATAGATGGAAACTTGCTATATTCCGTTTAAATCTATTTCTTAGGACATAACATATATGATCTTATTAAAGTTTCTATTACCAATTATTTATAATCTGTATTTATAATTAAATTAACTTAAGAAAATCATAATTTTAATTTAAATAGATTAATGAATGATAAACAAAAGATGATACTTAAGATCAGAAGAATCTAATTACTTCAATTTAGCCACATCGTACGTCGAGGATCATCAAAAGAACAAAGAACAATAAACCTTTAAATTGTAAAAGAAGATGACCGCTGATGATCAAACTATTATAAAGGCTGTAGGAGGACAAGACAAGATCCATTAGAAGAGTGATCAATGAGATGGAATTCAATAATGCGTATTCCGGTAGCTGGAAACAAGATTCATTAAAATATAGTTAACATTTAAACCAGAAGGCTGTACTCAATAGGTTATTGTCTTCAATTTTTTTTACAATAGAAGAATATAGATGCTTGGGCTTTAAGGATGAAGCCTGATTGGATATAGATTGATGATTGTATAATGTTTTCCCCATTAGAGTCGAGCTAAATAACCCTATAGATAGTTAATCTATCTTTTGCCTAACCCTCGAACTACAGACTTCTAAACCTCAATAACCTTTACTTATTTTTTTTTATTTTGACTTTAAAGGTTCCTATTAAAAAGGACCCTTACTGAGTTGTTTTCAGTTTTAAAGGAACATTCCTAATTTTTCAGTAGGAGATATTCAGGTTCTAATCATTTGTCAGCATACATCAAAAAGTGCATTCTTTTTGTTTTAACCTTTTAGAAGCTTACATTTAAGACAAGTAAGGCAGAACACCTTGCTCAAATATTCCTTATCATTGGCTTATGCACACTTAATCAGATCAAGGTTTAAGCTATACAATAGTTTATGATGACAAAAATTAACATAAATCAACAAGAAAAGTTAAGCACACATACCTCTATTTTATTTAAGAAAATACATCAGTTAATAGGATGGTACCAGTACTGAGGAATTAATTTTTAGATCATTTCCATGCAGTAATAACATTCAACATTATTTTTTTAGGAAATAATTACGTTAACACCAAAATCATTTTAAACAAACAAGTTGGTTTCGGATAAATTTCAATTTTATTTCTGCTGATAAAATTGTATGTTTATAATAACAGTAATAATAAAAAAATATTTAAAAAATAAATAAATAAGTATATTTTCAATATACATGCAAATTTATAATAATACTCTTTGTTGCATTTATATTAATTTTATGTTTAGAGTTACTATCAAAATAATAAAACGTTTATTTAATATAGTATTTCCTAATATCTTCAATGTTAAAATAACTGTGTTTTATATGGTGGTACTCCTTTACTATCTTATTGTCCAATGAATAATTTGTCTAAGTCGAAGGAGACAACTAGAAAAGAAGTACTTGTTAAATAAAACATTTATCACTTAAGCTCTAATTGATAGTTAAATGTAATCATGGAAACGGTCTTAGCTTAACAGAGACTGACGCCACTTAGTTCAAATAATAACAGTCTGCCTTCATCTGTACAAAGTTAATAATCAATCACTATCTTGAAATGTTTGATCTTTGTATTTAATTTGGTAATTTAAATAAATTAAAAGAGAATTAATCTCATATTTATTGGTATCTTAGATCAGCCTTATCCGATTATTTGATGGTGAATGCTATTTGTGAATTATGCATTTATGAATGCTGGTTTTTATCGCATGGAAATCTTAAATGTAACCAAAACGTAGTATCCCACTGTCCCATAGTGTAAATAAAATATTGTTACTTAGGCTTTTTAAATAGTAAATATTTTGACAATATTCCCCTCGAAAACTGCGTGACAAAACCACGAACTTCAGGTTAAAGTAAGTAAGAAAACCTACCTTACCACCGCTCAATAAATATTGCATTGCACGTGACACGTGGCACAATATTAGAACTTGATAAATCTTGATGACATCATAGGTTTATATGATATCTTGGATGACTTTTGTTTTAATCTTTAAGTATAGGTATTAAGTTAATATTTATTATTTGAGTGCATTCTCTAGTGCTGATTTGCTAATAAGTTGATTTTAAGATTAACCCAGAATCTACAGGGACTACTTCATGGTTGTATGTTCGACCATAATCATAAAACCTCGTTTTATAAGACCATGTATTATTTATCAACATTCCATCAAAAGGTCGCATGGTGAAGCACCCAGTAGCAGTACATGGAAACAATCATTATAATGCAATTTTATTACTATACACTTTATTCATCGATACCTTTGCTGGATAATTCTGCTAATATAAATTAGGTAGGCGGTATGTTGATCATAAACGAATAGAAAATTATTTAAACTTTGATTATTTCTAAACTGCTAAGAATATGATTAAAGGAAGATAAGATTAGATTGAGTTAAAGCCAACGCTGAACCAAAAATATTTTGTAATTTCTTGTATGTGTGTAATATGTCTATGATAGAACTTAATAATAATTGAAAACTTATATTTCATCATTTATACTTTAAATTCCTAAAATAAAAAAAAAAAAAAAAAAAAAGTTTTTTATCACGATAAGTGTAACTAACGAATTGCTAATAAAAGATAACTATTATCTTTAGTGACAAACAAGTCATATTAAAAATATGTCATATTACAAATTAAAAAGATGTAGTACAAAAGGTATTATTTGTATAAAGTCTTACAGGTGTTGGTTGAAAGTGAACAGGGTGTATACGTCCTGCTTGGTGCTCAAGTGGTTTTAAGCCGTGCTCTCTATGTTGTCACAAAATCCATCCACTTGAAGCAACAATATATTTTTCCCCAGGGTCAGCTGTTCATGACAGTTTTCTGTTGTCCTACCATT
This sequence comes from Microvelia longipes, assembly GCA_018340805.1. Classification (NCBI taxonomy): domain Eukaryota; kingdom Metazoa; phylum Arthropoda; class Insecta; order Hemiptera; family Veliidae; genus Microvelia; species Microvelia longipes. The sequence goes on along the minus strand of JACMZG010000008.1, from coordinate 47,215,174 downwards.
GTACACAAAATACATATTTTTTCCTCAATGGTTCTGTTGTCAAATTAGTGTCCTTCCTTGTACTTTAAAATAATAATTTATAAAAATGAATAGTACATAAAGTATTATGAGTTATTGTTCTATATTTAGTACTGAACTTATTCACCTGTACTATGAAGTGTCATTTTTAAAAACCAGCTATGTCACTTATTTCTTTTAGTTTTTATAATATATTTCTTTAAAACATTTCAATTCTTATTCAAATCTCTCTTATCTTATTTTACTTGAACTGAAAAAAAAATTTGCATCCTTTGGAACATCAGTAGGCGTTTTGACCGTCTTTCTTAAGTGACCGTATGAATATCTTAAGTTGCATTCATACAAGTCAGAGCATTAAAAAACCTTATTTCTAGAAAAATTAAAATGCTTATTTTACATGAAAACAAAATCAGCATACCTATTTTAACTGCAGTTTAACAATGTAATAAGATTAGTTTTATCTTGATTTCTTCATCTTTTTTTTTGTTTAAGTTAGTTCTTCCTGATACAACTATAACTGAAGGCACATTTAACATAAAATAATGAAACGTACATTGTCATTCTTGCTGACATATTCGAACATTCAGTTTAAAAATAAAATCAGCCTTGTAGTACACAGACAAGTTGGTCGGATTCTCGTATCCAATGACTCTTAGATGTATCAATATATTATATATTGACAGCTAGGATTTCCAAATTAAATATCTAAAATAACTAATCTGAAAAACTACTGAAAAATAAAATCATTATTACTATGGCCACTATATACCCGTACACTACTTTCATTGAACTTGATGTAATAGCTTAGCAAAATGAAAGGTCGAAGTTTTCTTGGTTTTTTAGCTTCTTTAGATTTGAGCGAATTACCTAAGAACTATATATGTTTTCAATATATAGGGAGACAATATCATACATTATTGAGTTCCTTTTACAGTATTAGAAAAACCATGTTTTTTGCAGTGAGTCAAGAACGAAATAAGCTACTTAACACAGTTTTTCAGCCTTTGTTTTAGTCATGATAATAGTTAAAACTTAATTTTAAGTATTTTATAGAAGGAATATGTTCTTGTAAGTTGATGAAACAAGGTCGCAAGGGCGTAATCTTTAGGGACTAAACGAGTCTTGACCCTGAGATCCCTTGTTATACTTAAAGGATTCTATACGATAATTTTGCAAGGATCACCTGCTCTATTCTTGTACAGGTCCTTGGTTGTCTCCCCTCAAGTCCGAACACCCTATCACCACCGGTCACCCTATTCGACTTACTCCCTTGTAGATGCGGGTCAACAAAAGGAGTTCCAAAGAGATTTCGTACCGCTACCTTCAACCCAGTATTGAGTACTGACATACAAACAATTATACACATCTAAAGGTCCCCTCATTCCATTCGATATCCATGATGAACTGGATCGGTTTTACAGTGAAAGTGATTCCTTTGACATAACAAATAAGTTCCTCTTTATCCGAACTGTCACAATGACAATAAGAATGAATTACCAATGAAAAGAGTGACAACTTCTACTTTTCATAAACGGGACCTTCATCAGAGCTTCACTTAAATAGAAATAAGTCATAATTTTAGCTTTATTCAAATGTAACTTCTTCACATGAATATAACATTTCTTATTTTACAATGAAATAAAAATCATGTAGACTTGATAGACTTCATCCAAACTTAGTATGAATAAGACGTTTAATTTCATTTCAAAGAGACTCTTATTTATAATATTTCTAAATAAAAATAACAATATGTCTAGATGAGTAGTCATTTCGAGGATTTCTTTGATAAGATAAATAATTTTCGTCAAGAAAGGAGTTTTTCGGACAACGAAAGAGAAGAGAAGAGAAAAGGTCTATTTTGCTTGTCTTCCTGATTCAAAAAATATTATTTTCTCAGGTATAATATATATATTATAATTATATATATATATATATATATATATATATATATATATATATATATATATATATATATAATATATATATATATATATATATATTATTCTTTGCCTAAACACTTACTATTTATTATAAACAATAGTTCGACTCTTTAATGGAAAAACATCCTATCGTCTACCTGGCTTGTTTACAACAACTTTCAAAATTTTGATCCTCATTTTAACTCATAAATATTACATTTAGCACATATATTTCGACTCGTTTTCATAAATGCAATGTAAAAACATTCGATTCAAGGCATTTTTAGACCTTACTTAAAAAAGACAATTTTTCCTGTTTTGAAATTATGAATTTTAGACACAGGATCGGATAGGTCTGTTCACGGCGAATTTTGAAGTACGGAGCATTCAGAATTCAAGAAATTCAGAAGAAATTCTAAGGAATTCAAGAAAGGTATAGGCGACTCAGAATTAGGGTAGAAAAGGTATCTTGGTCTTAGAAGTATATCTGATACAGTTCTATCTCGGTACATTACATTTAGCACATATATTTCGACTCGTTTTCATAAATCCAATGTAAAAAAATTCGATTCAAGGCCTTTTTAGACCTTACTTAAGAGAAAAAAAGACAATTTTTCCTGTTTTGAAATTATGAATTTCAGACACAGGATCGGATAGGTCTGTGTTATTAGTGTTATTATTTATCTGATACAGTTCTATCTCGGTTCTCGGTTATTTTGTCTTAGAATTAAAATCTACGAGCTAATCGTTTTACATTGCCACAAAAGCAGTCGTAAATAGGAATCAAATATTTCAAAAATATATTGAAATACATTTTAGACCTATTACGCTACGTCTATTAGGGATTGTCACAAAAACTCCAATCAACAAAAATTGATACTGACAATCATAAAATCTTCAAAATTTAACAAATAAACAATGACTGGGTGGTTATAGGGAGGGGGTTAGTAGGAACTGACAGCCTGCAAAGTGCCTCATAATTATTGACTGACAACTACAAGAATATACCATCGATAGGCAAATAGTGTTATTAGTCGAAAGGTAGATATTACGGCATTTCCACAGCAACTTGGATGTTATGCAAATTTATTTGAAAGGAGGCTTAATACCTAACCTAAACACTGACAAAGGCTTCAGTTTCAATGTCTTATTTACAAGTTGAAAGCTATCCCAGCTGCTTTAACAGTTTTGTAAAATTATAAGCATTTGACTTGCCAATATTATTGATATAATTCGTGTTAATTTTAAATGTCATATCAGGTTAATCTTTTAAGCGATTACTCTTGTAGGTTGGCAACAGGACTCAACGTTCGGCTTAGTGTTTGTCAGATTAATTAATCAAACTAGTACCTACTAGCTCCGCACGTTTGTTCAATATACATACATATAGTTTGTTAAAGATAACAACTGTCAATTAACAGTAACTCAGTATTTACAAAATTTATTCAAGTTGTTAGCTGTAAAAGGAAACAATAAGTACTGCTTTGGGCTTTGCAGGCAGACGCTATTATTGGAAGTACATATGGTATTTTGAGTTCAATACTTAAGATATTAAACTTAAAAATGAATTACACTTCATAGGCAATTATTTAAATAAAATTAAATAAGCTAAAAATACACAAGAATAAATAAATATGCATAAAAATATTATTATACTCTGTGGTTAATTTTTTGTATAAGTTAAATAATATGAAATTAAGAGAATAACACAGGCTTGTGAATATAAAAATGAATTTATTATGATTAAAAGAGGGGTTATTAAAAAATTTTGCATAAAAAATGGAAGTTTATAAAATAATAATAATAATAATGAACGATTATCTCATCTGGTGCGGTAAAGACCGGTAGCCTCGGCAGTAATGTGCTTATAATTCTTTTACCGATTAACTTCGAATTCGTTTTGAATTAATTAGCTTAAATTTAAATAATTTTTAAAGATTTTTTTTCCATCGAAGTGTGGACGTCGAAATGTTTTTTTCCTGTACCCTTTTTGAGTTCCAAAACAGTGTACGTTTAATTAAATATTATGTAAAATAGTATCCATGTTAATAATATATGGATGGAGGTGTTTTGCATGAAACCAATTACAGCTTTTTGTATATTTGAAAAAATATATTAAAGACAAAAAAAATTTGAGCCTTCAAATAATTACTAAACATCTAATTTTTGGAAAAAAAAATTAATAATTATTAAACGTCTAACTTTTGGGAAAAAATGTAAAAATTATTAAATTCATATCTAATTGTAATTATTTCAATTTCCAGAGTATTTTCTTGTATTATTTTATCTTGAATAAAAATATATTCGACTAATTACTTAAACTGTGTTAAAACGTATTATTTATAATTCGCAGTATAAATATTTTTATTGGCTCTTAAAATGCTTATCTTATTAATGTAAAATGGTATAAGAATTAAATATAATAATTAGGATTAAAGAAATACAAACTACAATTTGTTTATTTTGCAAGCATTATATGCATATCTAATGAGATTTTAACACTTATGTATTTATTATTGAATTTTAATGAAACAAGTTTAAATTAAAGTAAAATTATTTTTTTTTAAATGTTTGAAGTATTTTTAAAGAATTTTTAATTTATTTTTAAGTATTTGCTTATATTGATTAATTTACGTTAAAAGGAAATTAATTTTTAAGTGTGATAAGAAGATCGATAAGATCCTCTTTTTGTTAAACTGTTCCAAATTCGAATATTCACTTCTAAGTATTAACTTGTCCGTAGTCTCATTGTTTTAAATAGTTTATTTAAACATTCCCGTTTAGAGCCTTTCGGCTTATCTAGGATTACCCCTGCGGAACAACCTCAGGTGGTTGAGACAATTAATACGATAAATGTGCCATCCATGCAACGATGGTGATAAATTGTTAACACAAGTCTTATATAAACTGAGGATGTAACCTGAGATGTGAACTCCAGACCTTTGTGGTGCAAAAGGTTAGTATTGCTTTAATGACCTAGACCACGGAAGTGGTTCTCTTTCATAGTACAGGCCCTCCAATAATAGAGATAGTTATTTTTTTTAACGGAAGAGCCAAGTTGGAATGTAGACAATTGTATAATTCAGTATGAAGCCTAGAGTAGACAAGGTACTTAATATGTTTGGACTTACTAAGTTTGACAAAGGCACTCACTATTTTGTAATAAAATTAAAGTGCTAATTTGTTAATTTTTGTTAATGTTTTAAGGTATTTATTAAATTTGTTGATTTTGCAACATAAAAGAATTCAGAAACGTGATATAGCTCGATAAAAAGTAAACATATTTACTACGAGTTAAGCAATAATGATGTTAAGAAATCATTTACAATATAATAAAACCACACATGGCGTTAGAAATAAGGTATTGAGTATACTAATAAAATTTTAGGTAAATTGCAATTTGGCTTTCCAAATTTAAAGTTTTAATGTGACATCATAATTAATGAAAACAAACGAAAAATCGCTACGTTCATAAATAAAAAAACAAGGATTTGCTACGCTCGCATCCTCCCTATTTCGGACTTGCTTAGCTCGGAATATACAATTCACCAAGTTATACTGCAAAATGTCTTCAACGTGAACACACTGTTCTACTACGGTAACAATACAAACACATATACTTTCAAACGGTAAGAACACATATAACATTCAAACAGTATCAGCACATAATATATACCGTCAACCGGTAACAACACATGCACACATACCTTCAAACAGTAGTAACAGATACACACAAACCTTTAAACGGTAACAACACATACACACATACCATTAAACGGTATAACAACACATACCTTTAAATTTGTACAGATGAATTCCCGGTTTTAGTATTTCAGAACACACACATTTTTCATACCTTCGATTCGATATAAATAAGGAAAAAAAAATAATCTCTATACTTAATTAATATTGAGTAGTAATAAATCTTCCCTTTGACTTTTTTCTTTATAATAATCTTCCATTATTACAATTAGTTAATAAATAAAGTGTTATAAAAATAATAATAAACCCAGATTCTAAAGTTTTAAAATAAATGTGGTGAGTTTTTATCATTTTAGTTTCCAGTTATTCAAAATGTCTTTCTTTAAATCATTATTAGAATTATGTTATTTTTTTAATTCACTTATATTATTATTTAAAGTAACAAACATACAAGAGTTAAAACTTGTAGGAATAAAATAGTTGTTTTTTCTTGAAACTTCCTGAATTAGTTACAAGTCGAGTTGAAGGTAGAGGTAGCCACTAACTAGTTGATTTGCCTTTGTTGGCAAACTCTATTCACGTCTAGTATTTAAATTAGATTTAAGACTTTTTGCAAAGTTAAGTGTATGTTACAAGCATTAGACTGCTTTTTCTGTTAACTTGTCTTTATTTTCTTTTTATTATATCTTGTTACCTTTTATATTTTAATAGTTTTTTATTAGTTTGTTTTTTTATTAAGAATATGTTAAACGGAGTAGAATAAGGAAAAATCAAGTATTTTTTTTTTAATTTTAAACTTTTATTCATAGAGATGTCAACTTTTTTAGAAGTCAGAAGTCAATCAAAAAGACAACTAAGAAAGGAAGAAAGTAACCAAAAAAAATGATGAAATCAAAGAGACTTGTTATAACGAAATTTAAGATATGAAATGGGGGAATGTTTTACCTGGGCAGATGTCTGTAAGATTTAGCATCAGCTAGGGGTGCCCTCAGGCTCACAGACCATATGGGTCACCCTTCACGTTTTTGATTGTTTTCATCCCAAAAACTTGTGATTCACATGGATCCTGGTTATCGATGTAAACACACCCACTAATAATTCTTTCTTTGGTAACATTATAAGCGAGAAATTGTTAGCGATATCAATAAAGAAACTGGTTTTAAACACATGTAGTCTTTGTTAACTCCCCCGAACTTTTGTGACAAATTTGTAGCTTCTGTTGTAATAAAAATTACAACTTATACCTTAGCCATATGCCATACTTGAATTGCTTCTTAGTCTACACAACAAGCTATCTAATGTAGAACTTCGCTTGCCTACCCATCTCATTTCATGATGATTATGCATAACTTTCATAGATCATAAATAACACAGGTAGACCTCCTTTTAAATTAAAATATATTGAAAACAGCACGAGTTATCGTTAAGGTCTTCTTTGACCTAAAATACTAGAAATACTATTTATATGGAATTTATTGAAGATAGCTGATATTTAGACGTGAAAGTTTGTGACAATAGTGAATCATGAGTAAAACTTAGTGGGATGTAATCCATAGTCAATGATATTTACGATTAACGATGTTTCAGGAATCGTAAATATGGTACTTCTACCGAACAATACCATCAGGCTCGTTTTCCTGAAGACGAATCTGATGATGGGAGATGTACCTGCTCCCGAAACGTAAATTATAAATAAATTGACAATAGATTACGTCCAACTAATTTTACTCATAGCTGATGTATTGATACGCCTTTATTTTGCGCCCAAAACCTAGTCAATTTGATTCCTCGTAAAACTAAACTTCTGTTGCAATAGGTTCAGTCGTTTGACCTGTATCATGCTCACGATACAGTGAGCAAATACTACATCCGTACAACCAGACATACAGACAGAAAGAACATTAAAATTAAGTGAAACGTAGACATTAAAAATAAAAAAAGAGGGTGGTAAATTTTCTATAATTACAATGCTTTTCCTTCTGTTGAGATGATGATGAAGCAGAATATGCAAGTTATTATTACAGATAAATTATGTTCTAGTTGTTAACGTAAACAGAAAAATGAGATGCAACAAGAAACAGAGTAATGAATATATGAAGTTATATAAATATATATAATATATATATATATATATATATATATATATTATATATATATATATATATATATATATATATATTATATATATATATATATTTATTAATTTATTTATTTTATTATACCGAAGTTAGATTTTTAGATTTATAAATTGGAATACTTAGTATGGGAACCCAATTTCTTAACTCAAATATTTAAGAAAATATATGGAAGAAAAAATGATGTAAACGTGCTGTAAATTCAGGTAGTCTTATGTTCATGTGCTACATGGGGACCGACAAACTATAAAAAGCAAATTTACTTGTGTAAAGTGAAGTAAGAGTTTTGAGTATTCATATGGAAAATAAATGATGTGTTAGATATGTACGTATAGCATCACCAGGTTTATGTGTGTTTGTGTCTGTGAGCGTTTTTGTATTAGTGTAGTAGTTTTGAATGAAGTGAAACAAAAACTAAGTTTATTCTCAGGTATGATCTCCCTGGTAAATAATGGTTTTTCAAGTGGTTGGTGTACAAATATTTATGGTTGTGGGCCGAGAAAGTGGGGGAGATGGCCCTTCAGTATTCAAGTCACATCGTCGGCGTGACTTCCTCTTTTGGGGGCCCCGCGGCAGACAAACCCCCCTCTCTAGACACAGAAGGGAAAAAATAAAAAAAGCAGACGAGGAGTGTGCAAGCCGCGATGGAACAAGGTAGGATGAGGGCGACGAAAACTCTTTGGAAGAAATGTCACATGAATAATGTATCCACGGCAACGTATCCTACCGAGCTCGAGAAAGAGCGAGAGACGACAAAAAATTAAATTATACCGTTCAACCCAGTTTTGACATCATAACAAACCATTAGAGCCGCCGTAGTGCGCATTGAATGTAAATCGAAGTAAATATACGAAGTATAAGAATATTACCACATCCGACTCGCAGTTTTCTACCTCGACGAACTTAAGGAAAAGGATTAACTTTTATTCTCTTTCCTACATATATAGACAAAGGCAAATTTACATTTATAAAGCATTACCACTCAATGGGTTTATCTCATTCATAACACATCAAACAGTCCAACCGCTCGCATCAAGTGTTATTATGTGTCATTTACAGGTGGAAATTCATAGGAACTGTATTAGGTAAATAATCGCATAATAAAATCCCAAATAATTACATTATACAGTCATTCAATTGACAAGTGAAATAATCATATCCTGTTCTTAAAATATTGTCACCTTAAAAATATGCATTCTTCTTTTTCTATTTATATTCATTCTATAAGGAATTGAATGAAGTCTATAGTTGAATTTAGGACTCAACGCTAAAATACCTCAAGATGATACTTAAAGATGATACCTAAAAATCACATGTTATCAAAAAATAAACATTCAAATTCTTAACTGAAATTCCTAACCTTTGAATATTAAGGTTTAAACCTTTAAAGTGAATTATCAGGACTAAAATAAAAGCGCTAAATAGAAAAAGTATAACAAATAAAAACTTGTACATCTTTGTTATATAGAAAAACATAATTTTTAAAAAACGACATAAAAAAGAAAGAGACTTATAGTCCTTCATAATTAATTTATTATAAGTAAAAGTAAAGTTTCTCTAACATCTACTAATTATACAACCCATGCCAAGCTCTTATTTTAGGTATTGTTGGGTATAAACCATTAAATTGTTCGGTATAAAGAACTTGAACTTGAAACCTTTTCAAAAATAAACTTTTGTACTTAATTATTTGTTTGTCAATCATTATTGATGATCTCTTGTTAGGTCAAAAGCGCTTCGCATAATTTGAAAATAAACAAAGTTATTTGTAGAGAGAATTTATCTGTATTTTTTTAAAAATGAACTCCACTTCAAAAACTTTAAAACACTTAAAAAATATAAAAATAAAATTAAAATAATAATAACGGAGGGTGATTTTAATTGTGGTTTTAATCCCCATTTCAACATAAGAGGCTTTAATTAAAATTGGCTTAAATTACGATTCTTAGTCCATATTCAGATCAAAGTAAGTTCAAAGTAATTTACTTCTTAAATCTTGTATTATTAAATAAAAAATGTTAGGTATTTACCAACGTAAAGTTGTAATACTTGTAAACAAGAAGTTCATAGGAATGCATTTTTAGTATTTTATCTGAAATGCATAAAATCAAATAAAAAATTATAACCTTAGAAAAAGTTAAAAGACACTGCGGCAAATATACAAATACATATGTTTTCCTGTCCCTATTGACAGAATCATTATTTATTTTTACTTTAATCCGCAGTATATTAATAAATTTAGATATCATAAATACGATAAATAAACAAATAAAAATAAATAAATTTAAAGACTATTATTCGTGAAGTATTTATAATAATATCAATGTTTCTTAGTATGCAATAATAAATCATTTCTTAAATTATACTTTTTAGAGAGGGATATAAATTTATATATTGCATGCAGATTTAAAATAAGCTATAATACTCTTAATTAGCTAAAGTTGAACGTTTTAAAAATAAATAAAATCCAAGGAAACATAAATATTATAAAAAAGGAAATGACAAATAAATAAAGAAACGGAATAAAAGGAATATTTGTATAATATATTTTTCCATTGTTTACAATTTTAAAAATTAAATATTTTAATCATAATTAAGACTAGATTTTACAAAAGTATGAATGAAAAATAATGTAAACGTGCTGAAAATTCGGTTAATCTTTTGTTCATGTGCCATTATAATGGCATTGTTCATGGCGATAACATTAAAGCCATTATTTAATACACTAATTCCCGAACGTATAGTATTATCATAGCATATTTTTCAGTTTTATTTTTATGTAATGATAATTTAATGTTAATTGATATCAACATAAGATCGATAGTTAATAATTCTTAGTGTAACTAAAATATCATAAACATCAAATTTAAAAAGTATAACATTAAAGTATAAAGATAATTAATTAACACACACTTTTATAAATAACATAAAATGTATCCTATTAAAAAGATTTTTTTTTCAGAATGCCCTTTAGAATGTTTTTTTTTTCTAGCTCTCCAATTTATTTCTTGCTCAGGATAGGTGGAACACTATCACTTTTACTTATTTGTTGATTTTCCTGGAGATTCCAAAGGTATGCGTTTAAACTATTTTAAAGACTAGCATAAACCAAGCTTAGTCTGATTGCCCATACTGCTGAGAAGAACTGATTAAGCAAGAGCAAGTTGTCTATGAATAAAATTTTGCGCAATTCTCTAGGAAAATCCATGGAATTTCCCTATAAAAATCCATTGTTATGGCCATAAACAACGCCATTGTAATGGCACATGAACAAAAGACAAGCTGAATTTACAAACAAAAAAATACAATCAAATAAAAGTTTTTCTGTTCCGACTATGAAGCAGAAAACGAAAACCTGAGTAAGAACTGAATTGGCGAGCAAGAAAGCAAGCATTCGAAAGAGAATTCCCCTGGCTTGCGGACCTTTACGCTAGATTTTTTTATATTAAAGTTAATGGATCTTTTTATTATTGTGGTTTGTTCACTAGTTTGGTTGATTGTGTTACAAATAGAGGTTCCTGCATACAAGGAATCTATTGGACTAGGTAAGTGTAAAGGAGAGAAGGGACATCAGCAAACTTTATGAATTATTGATGACTCCCTCTCAACCTCTCGATGGCACTGATTTAAAATTCTAATTGCGCACCCCCCCTTGTTTTTAGTGACTCCCCCCTATTTTTACCTGTCGCGTGCGCCATTCAGCCAATCTCTCCCACTTGAAACCTACCCTTAGAAACAATACTACCCCTCAATATATACATTAAAGGTATCTTATTACACTAACTAAATAAACAATTAACTACTACACTGTTAAAAACCCCCTCATAACTATTTACCAAAAAAGTTGTTTAGTATTCACTTGTGCTGTTGTTATTTTTCATTAAGAATCTTAAAGACACCTTACACTCACACCCGACCTTACTTAATATTATAATTAGTGACACCTTTTTATTCTTTAATTTAAAATCATAACAAGAGTAACTTGATACAAACAAAATCTTACCCTAGTTTATACAACTTAATTAAGTAATCATAAGCACGCTTGCTTACAATTCTTATTTAAATTTAGTCCATATTAACACTTTCATATATTATACTTGAAATAATATATAACTTTACCAAAACTTGCAACTTATTTGCTGTCTTTATTATTTGATCATTAAGAAGCGGATAGGGTGTTTTACAGAACCATTTCAGAAAACAATAAGCTATGAAACTTTAATTTATATTAATTTTGAAAATAGTAACAATATAGAGGTAACAATACATTTTTATAATTATAATATTTGAAAAAATGGAAGGAAAATACACACTTTTCTAAAAATTGATTCACTTATTTGAATTTATTTGATATTGATGTATACGTATAGTATAATAATGCAATTGTCTTCATTGCATTATGAAGGCATATGTGCCTAAAGATACTTGGTTTGAAGGATGAGGTTAGTAATAGTTGACGTTTTGACGCATTAAAATAAAAAATATAGTACTAAGATAAAATGTTTCATAAAAAATAGGCACGGTGACTTTTCAAAATTTGAAGCAATTTTTTATAAAGAAGGCAATTGAAATTTTCGGTTTATATCAACACAACTCTCTTTGGAATAACTTTGAATGCTGTTAGCTCATCGCAAAATATAATAGATATCCTTGGCGGGGATTAATTAAACATTCGGTGGATAGACTTATCTTATTATTACCACAAGTCAAATATTTTAGATTTAAATGATACACAAACAGAAATTAGAATTGAAATAGATACATTTCACACGATTTGATATTTTAAAATTACTACTATTAATATAATAACTGATTTAATTATCAATAAAAATTAAAATGGTTGCAAATAACATTAGCATAATAGTACTTTAACGATTTTTTATAATCTAATTATAAGAATATTCATAAAATATGCGATGATTGGATTAATTAAAAAATGTTTTGCTACCATTTTTCATAACAGGATTTTATTATAGAAATGTTAACACTTTATAATAATTTTCACGGAAGCGTGAGAAGCTAAGTTTTACAGAAAATGCGGTTTTCTAACATGGTGGTTTAAAAAAGTTTTTTTTTTAGAAAATTCCATACAATTTAGATGTTGTTTTTGGTTTGAGCTTCATTTCGAAAACAGTGTGTAATTTTTGGTTGTTTTTTCACAGTACAATACAAAACTGTTTTTACGTATTTTTAAAAATATTTATTAAACGCCACATTTTGCCGTTTATATAGTAAACTGGCGTTTTGTACGCACCGAGGCTCCGGAATAATTAAATCTACATATTCACATTAAGGGGTCACTCGTGTAATTCCCCCTGAAAAAGAGAAACTCTAATTATCTTTTATATAGTTTTTAAAATAAAATAAAAACTCGACCGTCGCACTGAAGACCGGATATGGCACAACAATTAAATTTTTACGTTCTATTATGGCCCGAAGTTTTTATAACAGAATTCAACCGGACTCGCTTTATCTCCATCATTTTACTACGGTCCAATAAACAGACTAAAAATCTAGAAATGTTTACCAGGATAGTTTTTGCTAAAATAATATTTTCTTTTATAAAAGCGTTATTATAGAGGTATAAAATCAACACTGCATAGGTTGCTCTTTATTCTGCTAAATGACTGAAACGCTAAGAAGAATAATTCACTAAGTCATGCTAAATTTCACACTGTCATGTTCCATTTTCCAAAAAAAAAAACATAATTTTCATTATAAATAATTTATGTGTTAATTTATGAGTTATAAGTTACAATGCTGCGCGTATAAACGTAAATTGTATTATCAGATTTATATTTTAATCATTAAAATTCCTTCCAAAATAAATTAATAATCATGCTAAGAATAAAATAAAACAAGCGTGTAAGAATTCAATAATTAATTAATTGTTCATTTATATATCATGTTTAAACTTTAAAATTTTAAATCATTATAGAATGTAAGATTATAAAGACTTACGGCTAATGATACATTTTGTGTACAGCTACTCAAAGCTCTTACCTGCAAAATTAAAAGAATTTTAATTAATTTACAATTATATAACATAATGATCTTATTAATTATAAAATTAATAAGCTAATGAAACTTTAAGAAAAACTCAAGCTATATACAAAAGGAATATTAAACAAAATAATTTATTTGAAAGTTAAAAAAATGTTTTTAAAGACACAGGCTTTAAATATTTTATCGTAATTTATTTCAAATTTTAATCATTATATGGTTAAAATTGCTATCATTTTAAAATTCATCAAATCTATAGAGCCGTTTGGCCTGAAATATGTGAATATAGAATATTCATTTAACATCCCTATTGACACCCAAACTCATAAAGATTTATGGTGTGCCATATTTTTGTTTAAAAACCCCTTTTCTTCCTATCCTTGACAATTTTCCTCAAAGAAAACCGCTTACATCCACACAATCTTAAACATTTAAGGATTACCTCAAATAAAAATAAAAAATTACAATAAAACAAGATGCATCCGGCCACTTGATCGTCCTGTGGTCACAAGGTTGTCGTTTACGTAAGAAGCATACTGCCACTATATAAGCAAATTTCCAAATGTGTTAGTCAAAAAACTTAATGTAATATATAAGATTTCAAAATCGTGTGATTTTTTTAAAATTTTGCAAAGTCCTTATTACAGGTTAATGACGTTCATGAAGGAGGGAAATTATATATATATATATATATATATATATATATATATATATATATATTATATATATATATATATATATATATATTGTGTGTGTGTGTGTGTGTGTGTCCTCCTCTCCATGGCCCCATAACTTTACAAGCTCATTTTTCCTTTGAAAATTCGCTAAATCGTTGTTCGCTGAGGTATCCATCCTTCCTACCCGCCATTCTTAGCCATATTATTATGGCGTATTTCACTCCCCCCCCCCCTTCTCCGAGCGGCCGTACAGACTTCAGTGAAAAAATATTAGTTTACTAATTACTGGGTTATGGACATTTTGTTCTACTGTAAACACGGGAAGCTTGTTCTTCTATAAACCTGTTAAATACACGTCATGTGAATATGCAAAGCAGATGCACATACAATTAGCAGCGAACCAACCAACCGATGTGATGCACCGCTTAAACCAAACATTACTACCTTCGTTTTCATATACATATAATGAAATTTCTCATAGAAAAAAATGATTTATTAATGTTAAATAAAAAAATGTTTATTAATTAATTAAAAGTTAATGAATATAAATTAACTAATTATTTAAATTATATTTTTTGCATATTGGTTTTTAACTTGATTACTAGTCACTCTTTTAAACGGAGTATAATTTTATGTTGAATGAGACAGGGCGCATCATAGAAATGGTCATATTATTTATATTATATAGATAATCTAATTTAAAAACAGTTGTGGTTGTTTATTATCAATTCGTAATTAGTTATTCACCTAAACAATTTTTAGTGCTTGGTGAGCTAGGAGGGTATTTATTCTGTATGAAAAACTGTACCTAGTTTTTGCCTAAAGTTCACACCCCGAGAATACCATACATTTTTAATTAAAATCATTAATTATTTAGAACAATGCCACTATGCCAACTTGAATTAAACCTAATAATAACTAGTTTGTTTCCAACACCAATAACCCTTTAAGTGTTAAAAGGCTTATTATACACCAATCAAATTACTATAAAAGAAAAGTAATTGACCTATGTTTTAAACATCTTCTAATATATATAATAATAGAGGTTAGTAAAAAATATAAAAAGAATCCAAAATATTTAAAGTAGCCAGGTATTTATAATAAACAAATATTTGTACTCGAATTATTTTTGGCATGTGTTTGAAGAAATCATTAAAATTCTTAACAGGGTTGACATAAACAAGAATAAATTTGTACATTTTAACTCATATACCTGCTTGTATTAAATATGCATTTACATTTGTAAAACTTAGTTTTATTTACCATGAAACACAAATAATTTTAAAATATTTTTCATTTTGTAGGGGACCAAAGAATTCGACCACACATTTAAATATGTATTTAATTTTAAAATCATAAAATAATTAAAAGATAATTTGAATTTATAACTTGTGCATTATAAAGAACAAATTAAATAACTAGAGTTTCTTTATTGTTTAGAAAAATAGGTTAATTTAATAAGCAGTAATAGTATATTATGTTACAAGACTGTGAAGAAGGTCTTTTTACCGTGGCGACAAGGAAGGCAATATCATAACCTTGCGTGGTAAACCAAGCGACAGTATTAAAACTCTTTTACAGTCAGCAGTTTTAAAAAACTACGCTGCTGCAAATGGTAAAAAACGTATATCACCTACTGTTTTAAAGATGTAAATTACCTACTTCACAGCCTCCCGAAAAAAATCTTCGATTGATACGTAATATTGATATGACATGGCTGTCAATATACTGCTGTATATTGCTGTAGAAAGATTCTTACTATCAACACTGCGACGAAAATAAATATAATTATTTTTCCTTTCAGCACCAGTGAAAGTAAGAACAGTTCTTTTTCGTAACTCCTTATTAGTGAATTTGTTATGTGTTATCAGTAGGTGTTGCCAGTTGGAGTTCTGGTGGGTTATCGAATTAATTCACTTCATTAACTTTAATGTAGTTATTAAAGTAGATACTTATTAATAAATGAGTGATAGTGGTTATGAAGAAAATACTGCGCCTGAATTAATAACACAGGCCGAAAACACCGCAAACCGAAATCTAAAGAACTTACTTATAAAATTGTTTGGAACCTTACAATTGTAGATAAAGTACGAAACTCAACATTTAATTCAAACACCTTTGCATTCTCGTGTGGTGTTGCATCGCTCGCTTCGCTTGGTCTGCTAATCCTCACTAGTTCACTTTTCCACACTAGTTGTGTAATAGACTTTTACTACTTATTGGTGAGGATAATTATAAATGTTGTCGTACTTAATCCATTATTTCTTACATTATTTATAAGCCAAATTCTTTCGGAAAAAAATGTTTCCCTTTTTAGTAAAAGTAATAATATATATAAATGTTTAATAAACTATTTTTTTTGAAATTATAGTAAATATATGTTATTTATTTTCCAAAATTATGAAACAGGAGTATAGGAAAATAAAATTACTTAAAGCAAATAGAGCCCCAAATTTAAATTGTGTAAAAATTACTTGGGTAAATTCATGTGGTTAATATAATTTATATTATAATCCATTGATGCCTATTAATGATTTTTATTCATTTGAGAGCGATAACAGCATCGCCCTCTAAAATGTTGTTCTCTAAAAGCCAAATTTGACAATCTCATTCCATAGAAAGTATTAAAAATTAAAATTATATTAACATATTTACTTGGCTACTTTTATGTTTTTTTAATTAATTAAAATTTTTACATGAATATTTTGAAATTGTATTTGTATCTTTAATTTAATTTCTATTTAAAGTAGAAAAATACTGTTTATCCTTCAAAGCACCAAGTACCTATTAGTGCGCGTTGATAAGGATCTAAAATTATGCCTAAAGGCCTGTTTTATTTCATACCTCGTTTAATTATAACATTATGAAAAGGCCTATACAATTAAATGATTAAAAAACAAAAAAAATAACCAACTGTAAGCCAGTTAAAGTAATCATATTTTTGCCATCTTCAATGCGTATAGTATAGATAACTGTAGGCTTCAAAAACATTTCTATCTCATAAATTTTCATTGAATTATAACATTGTAGAGTAGTTTGGCATTAAAGTTTCTTAAATTATATGTAATTATGTCCTCCAAAATACAGCCTAACAACGGGGTATAGCATTGAATTTTCTTATGTTTTATTAATTATTTTTTGTTTTGTAAAATAAAGAGGCATCATGTTTATGTCAGACTTGTCTTGCTTTCGTAAATTAATCACTGTTTTTTCTCACCACATCAAAATATATGTTATTAATTTTTCTTTATTGTTTTCATTTTTTTTTTTTTTTTGTTTGAAAGTTATCAATATTATTTATTCATTAAGAGAAGTCATGTTTTACTTCTGTTAACATGGAACTTGTCAGATGTTACAAATTCAGTTTCATCGTTTATGATTTATTTTAAAACTTGAATTATTAAACTTGACAAACTACAAATTATATTTTAATTGTATTTATACAGAAGAAATAATCATGTGCAATAAATTATAACAGAAAAAAATTTCATAAGTCGTTTTTTTGAAAATGTTTTTTGAGCTAAAATAAATTATCGCCAACTTTAGTTAACACTTTAAGCGCAAAGGCTGTCAATACTCTATCACATCAGGTATAGTCACACACATACAAATATATATATATATATATATATATATATATATATATATATATATATATATATATATATATATATAATTATGAAAAACGCTCCGGGTTGACCCCCCCATGATAAGGAATTTTTTCCAAAGGAAACTCAGTATAACCCAGTTTAAAAAAGGATAACTAGGTTACATATATACATACATAAATTAGTTTGTAGCAGAACCTAATGTATGTTTGAAAATAGCTCCCTCATTATTGTTCTATTTACTAGAAAACGTTCTATTTTAAAATATTCCAATATGAAGCTGATTTTCTCGCGCGACCAAAAAAAAAATGATCCTGCGACTATCTTGGGCGACAATTTTATTTTGAAGAGCTTTATTTGTAATTGCGAACTATACATAAAATTCTTTACATACTGACTATCGAAATGTGCCGTTTTTTCTATTATAATAACGTACCAATGCAAATCAGGCACAAGCAGTTCATTAGAAAGATTGATGATTGGTAAAAAAAGGAAATAAATGATAATATTTACTTCAAGAAAATTCATGCTGTATACAAAATTAATTGTTCCACTATTGTGTCTTTCTATACAGTAGAAAGACACAATATTGTGTCTTCTAGACAGCAGAAAGACACAATATTGTGTCTTCTAGACAGTATAAAAATATAATATTTTGTCATCTATACAGTAGAAAGACACAATATTGTGTCTTCTATACAGTAGAAAGACACAATATTGTGTCTTTCTATACAGTAGAAAGAAACAATATTGTGTCTTCCTACAGTAGAAAGACACAAAATAATGCCTTTCTATACCTTTTCATAGGCTTAAAAATCTTAAGCATATACATGTTTTAAATTTATATAAGTTGTAGCTAAACTAATGCATATACTTGACTTATCCTCAGGAAATATTTATAATGTTGAAATAATACAGGTAGACAACTATAAATTTAGGTATTATCACGCCTGAGATAATGGATACAAATTTAAGACCATAAATCAGCATTTTTTAACATCGTGCATTTTTTGAATGAAAACATAAAAATTTATTTGTATACTTTTGTTTTTGCTATCAAGGGATAAACCAAAAACAACTTCTACTATTGAAATAGAACACGGTTTTATAAAGTTTTGGCACAAGTTCAATTTTATTTATAAATATTAGGCATTGTGTTAGTTTTTTTGGTTGAATAAACTTTAGTATTTGGGCTGAGGCAAACAAGTTATAGAAGATCAGGTTTTTTTTATGTTATTTTCTAAAAAGCTTCGTTGTGACGTAGTTATTAATGACAAGAAAAGGAGCGTAAAAGAAAGGGGAGGGGGTAAAGGGATTCCTTTTTTAAAAAAGAAGATAGTGAAGAGGGCACTGGTATCCCTTTCATATGTAAATATTCATCTTAGGGAGACACTAAGGCACGGGTAACTCTTTATTCTCTAGTTGTGATCCTTTATATAGCTTGTACTTCTCTATTCTACTAAGGAGTCTCGTCTCTGTTCCTAGCCTAGAGACGATCCGGAGCCGTTACTTCTCTTCCTCTAACCAAATCCTCTACCATTTTCTTTCTTTACTACTAAATAAAAAGCATGAAAGACTCCACAGGGTTTACTCAGTATTAGAATATCTTATTTTTTTCTTAAATAAATACTATAAATCTTATTTTTACTAGACTAATAAACAGAACTATTAATGAAGAAATAATATAGATAGATTTTTATTACGTATACATGTTCTTCGTGTAATTCACACATTTTTAATTTTCTAATACACCTTTATAATAAACACACAAGTGTTAAGTTCGAACTTAACACTTTATTTAACCGTGGAAATTATTGTTTATTCTTAAAATGACTTCATTTTTATCGAACCAAATTTGGCCATTTCTTTATTTCGTCAAATTTTTAACAATAATTATTTGTTTTTTTTTAATCTTGTTCTGTGTAAATCAATAATAATGATATAAAATGAAACAGATAATTATGGTGAAGTCTCGGTTTTTGGATTTTCAGAGTGATCACTATACTTTTCCATTTACCTACGGCAGTAAGTGTTTTATTTTTAATGTTCTAGTATTATTAGTACTCTTATTCTCTACTGCTATTATTAGTATAAATTAAAAAGCTTTTTATACTATTAACAGTTTGAACAAATAAAAAACAAATAAATTAAAGAAAAAATGAGAATATTAGAGAAAAATTAAAAATTGAAGAAGACGGATTAGAGAAAAATTTGGGAATCAAAAACAGACAGATTAACTTAGTATAACCAGAGACTAATAATTTTAAGTACTTCGTGGTATAACTTTTTAAGTGAATATGTATGTATCAAATTTAATTAAAGCAGTTATGATCCTTTGCATGCAACTTATATTGAAAAATTTAATAAATAAAATGTATCTTTCTGTGGAAAGACAAACTTTATTTATTTATAAGCTAAAAAATAAACAAAGCACATCTCAGTAACTATCGGATTATATTTTAAAAGTTATTATTTTTATGTTTTTCATACCTATTATGCCAAGAATGTGAAATGTTGTAAAGATAAATAGAAAAAAATAAAATAAAAATAATTTCAATTTTTAACTATTACACTCTGAGTATAAGAACGGATATAAATATATAGTATGCAAATGTGCAGGTATATAGTATAACACAGGTGTACTGAGTTATATACATGTATATACCTAAGGGGATATAATGCTTCTAAAAGGGATAGCACAAAAATATGCTGCTCACGTTCGTGAGCTAAGCAGGGTTAGCACGTAGCTTAGGGATGCCTAGCAACTTTCTATATAGCATCCCTTCCTACACTGTAAAATACAGTCAATCAAATCTTTGATTGTATAACCTTGACTGTACTTCGCTGCTTTCGAACTGCCTCCGTCTTAGCATTTCTTTTCAAAATAAATTATTTTATATTGATTTTACACTGGATTCATCTTTTAAAGGCACTAAGTTTATTATTTTACATAATTTATGTATAACTATTGTGGTTAAATAGTCGTGGTCAGTAGTAGAAAATAATTTGTTAGATACACTTAATATTATCACAAATTAAATGATCAGCCAATAAAATTGAAATAGGAACTATGGGACAGGGTTCTATCACCCATTTAGTAAAATGACAATGCGATTAACAATAAAATCTGATTATATATAAAAGAAATTCGCCCGGCATGAGGACCTCCAAGCCAGAATTATTTTATTACATAGATTAGAGTACTTATAAAATTCTTTTGCCTACAGAAATAAAGAATATGTTTGAAATAAAAATGTCTCACTTCAAGAAATGTAATCTTCATTTCTAACTAGACTGACGAAGACGAATATGGAAATTTTTCTAAACTCCATAACACCCTTAACCCTCTTATAACTTATTATTATTTTTAATATGTTATATATATATATATTATATATATATATATATTATATATATATATATATATATATATATTATATAAAAAAAAAAATCGTTTTTACTCAGGTCAGATTCCCGAGTAATATCCATCCCATCAGTAAATGTTTCAAAGGAATTTCGCTTGAATTTGTATATAGTGCTGATTAAATTTCTTGAAGTGACAAATTTGTATTTAATATATTTTATTAATAAATGGTTTTAAAAATATTATTTAATATATTTTTTATTTCTGTAGGCAAAAATAAGATGGGCCATTCACAAAAGATCTAACTTCTAGAATACTTTAGTGTGCAGGTATTTTTCATGTAGATATTTTTCATACAGGTTGTTTATATCAACATAAAAAAATAAGTCGAGGCTAACGCGAGAATTATTCAAACCCTTTCACTCAAGACAAAAATCTTATAAATATGAAAAGTATTCATAAACGCATATTTCTGCTGGTATAGAAAACTTTTGAAATTCTTTTAAATGCCAAGACCAACTATTGAGATCTCTCATGATCAATTTTTTAATAGGAAAAATTTATAAAGATATAATTAACAACGATCGATAAATGCATGCAATTTTTAAATGAGTGTTATGCAATTAAAGGTTAGTACGAACACTGGTACGAAAGCTTTGCCATAAAGTTTTGTTAAAGACTTGGAAACACTCAAAAAGATTTAACAAAATAGAAAATGATGTCAATGTAAGATTTAAATAGAATAGCAGTTAAATTAAGAATAATCATGCTTAACGTTAGTGAATGGTTCTTGTGAATAAAACGATAAAAAGGAAGGGTGTTTTAAAGTAATACTTTACAATTGGTTATCGCCGGAGGAGCTGTAGGAATCGTAAGGATTTAAATGAGTCTGCTCTACAAAGCTCATTGTGTGAGGGAGTCAGGGGAGTATAAGCTTGTTGTGGTTCGAGTTAAACGATGCAGTGGAAATTAAGAGCTAATGAAGAAGGGAATGTATTGAGCATTGTGTCACCGAGTTACTTCCACTTTGTTTGCTCTGCATTGTGAATGTTTGGCGGCTTGAGGTCCTAGGGACAATGCCTTGATAGCCTCAGGCTACCCCTGGTCCTGCAGTAGCATCACATTGTCAACAAGGTCTCCCACCCTCAGCTGCCGATCTGCTCAGGCCACCGGCTTAACTAGGTTTCATAAAGTTGGACCCTTCTATTGAAATTTCTTAAGCAAATGAAAAAAAATATCACAAAAAATGGAAACCGCAACACAACCTTTTGTCTTACTTAGATATTTATTATGCATTATTTAACTGCCTTATTAGAACCATCTTTGAATATGCTATTATTCAGACATAACTTTACAGAGGTTATAATCCATTCCAGGCAAACAATATAATCTTTAGCTTATCAACCAGTCCTTAATTAAAGGGAAGCATTAAATTGTCTTTATAAACAATCACATTTTATAATTTCCTAAACGTCAAATTATTTGGTCATTATTATGGGTGGTTTTGTGTATAAACTGCATCGTATAGCATTAATAAATTGATCTAGTTTTTTATTATAAAAAAGTTTGCCTCTAATCTTCTATGTTGTTGGGTCCCTGATGGAAGTGATTAAGTTCTTTAACGTGATATTTGAGTTAACGGCGAAGGGGGATTTTAACCTTTTTTATTTGTCATCAAAAGCAGCTGTGTGGATGAGTAAAAAATATCAGTCACGGATTGATGGAGCAATGTCTTCTCATTGCAGTAGATAGATTTAGGAAATTGTTGTAGAAACAATACGTTCAAGTAATAACTTTTATAACTGCTTCAATAAAAATTATGTTTTTGATTAGGGGTTACTTTGTAAGGACAGTCAAATGAGAGGATCAGTTTATATAAGCATCTCGGGAGTCATAAAACTAATTGCCAATATGTTGAGGGAGCATTCCTTATATTTTCATTTCTTCCTTTTTTGAAACCCTTCCTTTCCTTTTTGTCTTGTTCTTATTTCTTGTTTGCATATGGTTTCGACGGTCAAAGTCATTTTTTACAAATATAACGTATCCCCCACTTGGTATCACTTATTATATCTACTCCAGGTATCATCCACTTATGGCATAATAAGTCAGTGATGATTTAACCTTCTAGAATCGTTTTACAGTTTTATGCAAAAATAAGGTTCAACGTTAAAATGTCGAAATTACGGAAAGACTTAAAACATGTAGATTTCGTTAGTAAAAAATAAAGAATCAACTTTGTATTTTAAAGAAAGAATTCATTAATTTTATATTAGTCAATTCTCTAATAATCTATATTAGCAAGAATTGTATAGACAATTTACCCAAACAATTGTTTCTTTATTTAAAGAAGTACTGACGGGTTGCTACAAATGAAGAAGCTTTTATCTTGAAATAATAAATGGCTGTAGGTCGACTTTTTATTGTAATACGTTTTCTAGATTTGATACCATACCATTGGGTTCAGCAGAAAAGAAATTAAACGAACCCAAGGAAGCTAAAGAACACAAGGAAGCTTTGCTACTTGCACATTACAGAATTTAACAAGCATAAGATATTGAGGGATTCATGAAGCTATAACCAAACTTTTAGGGGCACCTGTATAGCAAAAATATCAAAACATTATTTCTCTCATTATTTATTTTCTACTTCTAGTTTGAAACATCCTATTCAAGTTCGAGCCATTCAGATGTTTAAAACCAGATCTACATTTTATAACTATAGAAATAGGAATCTCAAGAGATCCACCTCTTAGTAAAATGCTAATTTGACATTTCCACGGGAAATACAAGCGACATTCCTAACAAGGAAAACGTAATTATAAAAATGACATAAAGAAAAGTTATAAGGATTTTATTAAGTTCTGAAAAGAAGTTTGGATTGAGATTGTATGAATGCAATGTGAAAGGGGTAGGTATTTTTTGAAGATTTTTAATGAAATGTCTTTATTTATTGGGCATATTTCTATGTCTTCGACAGGGAGGGGTTCTTATGGATGCGAGTTTTGGATTCCAATAGGCGATATTTAATACCGTGCGGTATAGGGACCGGACCAAAGGATGATTTACGACGGCACGTGAGACAATGTCTCGGCGCGTGACACACCGCACTACCTTTGGCTTCTGGAAAGCTTATACACCCCCGATCTTTGCACTAACTCACTATTAATCTTTAATGCTGACTCGACGCTTTCTCTTCACACCCCCCTTATGTCAAAAAGGATAATATTCTTTCGGTCTTTATGTCTTTTAGGTAAAGTAGGACTTAAAACTCACAACTTGGTACCCAAGGGAGCCTCTCTCAATTATCCAGGCATCAATATACATCTCCTATCTACAAAACAACTTCCATAGTCGGACCTTTGGGACGACTTGACACCTTACTCCCTTCTTATTTGTTTTGACTAAGAAATAAAGTTAGTAAAAAACAAAAGTTACCCTAACTTTACTATTTGAAGTTGATAAAACTAAATAAAAGGGATTCGTAGTAGACATGGAATAGAAAGGCCTTCAAATCATGTTTTTATCTTTTAAAGCAATTGTCCCCAACTGATGACAACTGGAGAAATGGTCCCCGGTACGTTTTGAGATATTTAAAAATCATATAAATAA
The DNA here is from genome assembly GCA_018340805.1 of Microvelia longipes. Lineage (NCBI taxonomy): Eukaryota > Metazoa > Arthropoda > Insecta > Hemiptera > Veliidae > Microvelia > Microvelia longipes. The sequence continues at coordinate 47,190,140 of JACMZG010000008.1, read as the reverse complement.
TAAATAAGATGTAAATGAAATTATAGCGAATTTTTCAGTTTTATGTATCCTTTAAGCTAAACAAAACCTGTAATAAAAAATAATAAAAAACCTTAATAAAAAAAAAATTGTAATTTATATTTTATCAATGACTTATTTCTCATTTTAAGGCGAGTATTTTTTTGTTAAGAAAAACAGAACAGCGTAAAATCTCTGTAAAATTGTTAAGAACTTAAAAATACTTTTATTTTCTTCGTGAGCAAGGGCGATTTTTCGTAAAAACTTCTGCTGGTGGAAATAAGCTTGTTATATCCTTTCCGGAATGTATGGCTTAGCACTCAAAAAGTTTCTTAGGGAAATTACTTTTAGTGCCAAGTAAACAGCTAAGCGATATAATACCGCTAAAATTTTAATCATTGCAATAGAAAAAGGTCTTAGACCCCCCTCCCTTCTCTCTCTCTCTCTCATATTGCTGTTGTCTTTATATCATTGTTTTCCCTTGTTGATTTGGTCTCCGGTGGATTTCAAATGGTTTGATCCGCAAATATCCATGGGTTAGGAATATATGTTTGAAGCATATCAAAGTTTAAATTTCAAATCCTTCATAAGAGATCGCATAAGAGACGTGTTAAAACTAATGAAATTCTTAAGTGGATCTTGTCGTTTAATAGCGTCAACGATTTCAAAGCTACTAAATTAGTTTATAGAAAAGATACTTATTGGAATAGTTATCAATTCACAACTAAACCTTGATTATTAACAAATGGAAATTTTATTAAAAATAATGACATAAATTTTGATTTTTAAGAAGAGTTTTATAATTTTAGAAAAATAAAATAGCTATAAGGCATAAATGGTGAAAGATGAGGATATTTATTAGAGTTAAGTCGAATTTATACAACTGTAATTAAATTTGAATAGCTGTTTAACCATTAAGAAGCGAAAAATGATAAAAGTTAATAGGGCTGGTCATTCAAGGAAAAACCTGTTGTATCATTAAGAGAATATTCTTTATCAGAATAATCTTACAAGGCTTGTAACAAAGTAACTAAGCATTATTATACAAATTTCTGAATACTGTTGTATCAGATGCTTTCATAAAATAGATGGTTTATATTTGGATGAAATCCAGAAATAACTGACCAAATCAAGGTACAACCAACTTCTGAAAAATTTACTGCAACCATTAATTTTAAACGTTAAAAGAATTAAAATGACACTAATATTCGTAATTATCCATAATAAAATTTAAACAATTTTTCTTGTTAGGTTTATTGAATTAAGAAAATCGTTATTAGCTTACATATTATTATAACATAAATAATTTAAAAAAAATGAAAATCATTATGTATTTTGTTACGTATTTATTTTTGCGCAAGCTGCGCAAAAATTGTATTGAAAGTATTGAACTAAGTTTTCCTATCTATCTCATTTCTATGTATTTAAGTATTTTAAGTAGCATTTCATTTGTTTTATTGCATTCATTGTATTTAGTATTTTAAGTATTTAAGTAGCATTTCATTTCTATGTAAGTATTGAAAGTATTGAACTAAGTTTTCCTATCTATCTCATTTCTCAAAAATCACACAAGCCGTTCCGGGGTTTGTAAATCACAATATTTCGTGAACTGTTCTAGCATCAGTTATACTCATGGTCTTGATGGGCTCAGATGACTTTTAACTATTACTAGATTGCTGTCCAAATTAAAAAGAAAGAAATCATTTTTAGAAAACAAAATCGTTTTTCATGTCTCAGCGAATTTCCAAAGGACAAATAAGCAGTAAGTTGTATAAGAAAGAAATGAGAGGAATGATATTAGAAATGGAAATAGTAAGTCAACATAGTATTTTAGTGAAAATAACTAAGAAAATTGATTTGAATATCGTTGTATAGAGTTTTAATAATAAAATTCTTTATATTAATATTATACAATTTTATATAAATGCTTAAAATCAGTTTAGTTTTGCCGAGCATTGTGAACTCACCCATGATGTCCTACATCCCTGATGAAGATACCTCCCACAGAAAAAGCGAAACGTCGGATTCTTTATCTGCATTGACGCGGTCACCACCGGAAGACCTAAATATTCATGCTCCGAAATTGTTTTAAACGAAAGGTACTTACTTTTACAATTTGAACTTCGAGCTTTAAAGAAAGGAGCAAATTAATCTTATAAACATATTTGAAAATTAAAATCAAATTAAATTTCGCTTTTTATTTATGGCCATGCCAGAAATTCAACTATAAACAATCTTTTAAGGTAATTCTTATATCAAATTAATTTTTCATTTTGAAGATTTATCAAACGTTGGTTTCAGACACTTTAGTCGTGGGTGGCCAGATAAGGAGTTTATAAGTCATATTGCAGTAGATGAAGAAATAAGGTGCCATACTTAGATACACAAAGCCTTACTAAGATTCACTGAGTTAATACTTTCTAACGTGAAGTACTTCTTCAGGGTCATCTTCCAACTTAAGAGCACTTTATCTCGGTGGATAATGGATGAGAGTTCGCCAGATGCATATACACCAACACTTAGTCGAAAATACATGACTCAATAAGTAGTGATTGTGAAATGTTTTCAGAACTATACAGCTCGCTCACGATCAGTTGGTTTGGCTTACATCCAACCAGGTAGCGAATAGAAGGCGACATGTCTTAGTTGCTCGTGAAGTCGCGTCATTCCTGTCAGTCCGGCACTGGAATGCGTTTTGGTTTTATTTCTTCAAAAGTTCAAGGAGTCCGTGACTTGGCGTCAATTTTAATGGAACAAAAACTATTTTAATATTTTATAAAGAAATACAATTTTATATAAAATAGCTTGGAGTATGATAAGATGTATGAAATAAGTGTGTTTATACTAAGAGGCAAAGCAAGTATAGGCTGTAGTCCTTATTTAGACCAATTGGAAAAAAAGAAATGATAAGATGACAGACATTTATAAGATTATTCAATGCGATTCAAACAAACCAAATGCACTCTTGGTTAGCATGACTTTTTATGAATGACGTGTGACGTAAATGCAGGAATTGGTATATAGGCAGTTAACATTGAAAATTCTCTATTTATTCCTGCAATGACGTCAATTCCGGATTATAACCTTACATGAGAAAAAAATGGTTTCATTAATAAAAAAACCCTTCAGCTGAATCTCCTTATGAACTCTATCAGCTTGAATAACACCAGCACTTCTATGTGCATAATCAATAATTCCTAGTATTGCTAAGGTCAGTGTATAGTCAGTTGTATAGCCATTCATTTATATTGGACAGTTGTGTCAGTAAAAACAAAATAGTGTAAAAACTATACGCTTCCTTACTATCTGCGTTATACATAAGGATAATTAACAAACATCTTATCAGGGCTGTTTGATTAAAAACTGACTTTACAAAGCACCGTACTGCTTATTTTGTCAGTTCCTTGTAAGGCTTAAGTATAAAAATAAAGTGAATTTACAATAAATAAACACGAGAAATGCCAAAAATAAGCAATAATTGTAATTCTAATGCTTTAAGAATAATAATAACTCTAAAATAAAGCAACCAAATTTCTTTAGCACCAAGAAAAATGTTGAAAAGAGACAATATTTGACGAGGACTAGTATAGTATTTAATGGGAGGGAAAGTCAAGAAAATAGGCCACAATATTCGACTATAAAATAGTCTCTACTTCATCATAAGTTTTGAACCGGCTTAGACCAAATTATCTATAACAGGGCAACATTCTGGATGCTGAGGTATTCTTCACAAAATCGGAGAAACGAAAACTTTTAAAGATTTAAGTTATAGAGGTTAAAAATAAAGGGAAAATATCGAGCGTGTTGTTGTCTATGATTACAGATGACGTTTGCACCAATGAAGCTTTAGCAGGACACCAAGACAAAAAAAATGTTACCGTAACAGTGTTTACGTAAAATAAAAATAAATCGTTCAGCTATCTGAAAGCTGGAAAGTTCGCCGTAGACGCTGGAGTAAACTCTGTTAAGAGATAATGGATAGATAACCAACCTTGCAAGACTTTTTGTTTATGACAACCTTTAAGGCACTTTTATTAAGCTTAAAGAATGCACAATAAAACATTTAATTTGTAAGGGCCTAAAGTTATGAAAATTAGATCACTTAAAATTGTAGTTTAAATAATCATTTTACCAACAAATTCGCTGTTACAGCCCTACAGACGCCAATACTACAGTGGTCTAGCTAGAAAACCGAAGAAAGGGGTCGAGAAGTAATTTCGATTTCGCTTGTTCATCAAATAATGAGTAAGAGATTCCTTTACAAACGTGTTAAGGACGTAAATATTATACATTAATGACTACTAATCGAGTAGAAATAAAATATTACATCATTAAAATTATTATTATATCTATTTATTAATTTAATACTTATTTCAAAGAAAAGTAAAATAAAATAGTCAAAGGGAAATGAATAAAAGTTATATTATTACAAAATTAACTCATAGAGTGTGAAACGTGAGACAACACAAAACAACCTATTTCAATAAAAGACATTACATCAATGTTAAAATTACCAAGATACGTTGCAATCTAGAACTTGCCAATTGTCCAATAGATGATGCGACATGATTTAATTTTAATTTTAAATATGTGAATGAATTTGCCAAGAGATAAAAATTAAACATATCTTGAAAGGATCAGGAATGTAAAATATTCAAAATTAATAATATTCTAAACAAAAAATAAATTGTTTTTAAAAATCATACACAAATTTACTCGAAATGTATAAGATATCTGTCGCCTAATTTAGATTGGATCACAAAATCATTAAATTAAATTAGTGTTCCAATTCCAATTAAAAATAAACATAAAACTTTATTTTCTATTACAAATTCACAACAAAAACAAGATGTAGGATAATATTTTTAAGAAAATGCCAAAAGGAGTAATTTAAAATAAATTAAAATTTTAATGATTAATTTTAAGATGTCCCTGCTTATTTGTTTATTATTTTGAGAAAAAAACTGTTTGAAGAACAAAATTGAAATTTATAACTTTAGTTTTATTTTTTTCTCAGTTAAGTGTTGTCTCCGCTGGCCGATTTCCAGATAATGATATAAGAAGATATTTCACGTCAAGGAAAAAACTAAATGACTAACCAAGGACAAGGTAAAACCGAGTTCTCATTATTATTACTGGAGAATCGTCGAGCAGACGTAACCAGCATATTTATGCCAATCACTTAGGAAGGGCATCGCGGGGCTCTTGGCTGAGGTGACAATCAACGAAGCTATAATTATAATAGTTATATTAATTATAAACTATTTTAACATTATTTTAAAACTGATAATATTCTTTCTTGCACTTCTTATATATCGGAGATTTAAAAATAGCGACATTATACTTTTCTTAATTTTATTAACTAAGGTATACGGCAATATCCTTTAAAATTAATATCCATATCCATAAAACACAAGTAAAATAGATGAATCAACTTAAACGGGCATTTATTAATTGTAAAACATTTTTATAATAATTTACAAGTTTTTCATTGGTTTATTACATAATACTATATTTCATGTTGTAATCCAGATACGGCATACAGTTAAATTAGTGCAAATAAATAAATATATATTATATATACTATATATATATATATATATTATATATATATATATATATATATATAATATATATATATATATATATATATAATATATATATATATATAATATTATATATATATATATATATATATATATATATATATATATATATATTATATATATGTATATATATATATATATATATATATATAATATATATATATGTAATGTATGTATAATGTATATACTTGGTGGTATATATGGTTTCAATAAAGGGTTCGAACGTAGGTAGACATAATAAGGTTTAGTGTAGTGTAACCAAGCGTTCCAGACGAATAATGCAATATGATAAAATAAACTGATTCGCTACAATTTAAGAAAGGGCTTTAAAAAATTATTAATACTAAAAATTCGCTAAAATTGGTATAAACGACATCATTAGTAAATAATAACGCAATATTTATTCATGTATACATTCATTTATATTTTCGATTTTTAAGATATTTTGATATCAAACTAAATATATGGCCTCTAAAGTAATGGTCATAATTTTAATTACTCATAAAAAAAATTTGGTACTTCTGTCAATCGGTGGTACTATTTTTTTGATGTTTTCTTTTTAGGTTATAAGGTTATTACTTGACAAAGTATCTACTTATATTTCAACTGGAACTTTTAACATTAACTTCAAAATCCTTTTTTTTGCTCAATTAATTTATTGTGATAGGAACAAGTAAATATTTTAAGAAATAGTTCAGAATATAATGGCTACTGGATAAATTCAATGAAGAGCAGAATCTTGAGTTTTCCTTTCGAAAAAAATATATAATAAAAAGGGAAGTTTATGTTAGCAATAAAAATATATTAAGCATGTTGGCTTTTTAACATGTACTCTAACTTCTTTTAATTTCAGTCATTCAAAAAAAATGTAGTAAGAGGGTATTTACTTTTTTTAAATTTTATTACGAAAAAAGTTGGTTATAGCCATAATAGGACAGTGGCGCCATAATATTAGGATTTTTATTCTTTGTAGGAGTTATAAAGACAAAAAATGTCAATGTACTGGTTAGGAAAAAAATACAAGAATGAATTGAAACTTTGAAAAATACAAAACTTGTTTTTTTAATATTTTTTTTAAGTGTTAGGCAGTTGTTAGAGGAAGAAAACAAGTTCGTTATGTTTCTTTGAAGAAAAATCAAGCAGAGTGTTCCTTTTTTCTCATTATTCTCAACTTTATCAATAAAACGGCCTTCTTTTATTCAACTGTAGTTAACATGAGTAGCATGTAAGTTGAAAGCTGTATACAGCTAAGTATAATTAAATTACTTGATCAAGTACAATATAAGTAAGTAAATAAAAAGAATAAATAAAATTCATTGCTTATTAAAAAATAAAAATTATGTTAGTATTATAAGATAAGATTTGATTTTATAATATTAGCTTATTACGAATGCTGTTATATACTAGTGATAAATAATAAACTATTCATTGTAAAGAAAAAAAATGCGTTGTAATAATACTAAATAAAAATTAGTAATACAATCTAGGCAATAAAAAAAATATATTGAATAATGTAAAGAAATTTAACAATTAAAAACGGTAAAAAAAGTAATAATGTAAAGTAAAAACCTATCAGCAGAAAATGGAGGATTAATATTTATTTATTATTTGTAATTGTTAGTGATTTTATGTATTTCACTATTTGAAAACAGATTATAAAAAACATTTGATATAAGATAATATTATATCATATTTCAACTTATAACACGTACACAAGGATTAAAATATAATATAAATATATAAATAGAGATCGTATAAATATATAAATTAATTTAAATATTTTTTAAATCTATATCAATGAAATAACTTAAATCAAGATTATCATTTAGTTAAAATAAAGTGAAGTAACGAGTGTTATAAGTATTTATTGTTCGTGTCTAATGAAATATGTATGAGTATAAAGTAGTATAGAATGGTATAATAATACCAAATAAATGATTAAAATTGTATAAAATTAAATATGCTCACATGAATATGAGTGAAAAGTTGTTACTTTAAATGGTACAAAAACTAACTTAGTGTTGTTAAACCGTAGATAGTAAAAGTGATAGTCTTCAAAGTATCACATGTCATAAAATAACCAGAAAATGACATTGAAACTGTTTAACAATTTTAAACTTATTTATTATTATTCAAATATTATTGTAATGTTTTATGCAATAGTAAAAAAATTGGATCACACATTAAAATAAACCTAAAATTAAGCATTGACTTTGTTGATAGTAACAGTCTCACAATAACCACTCTTTTCTATATTGATTATAAGTTTTGATATTATTATTTTTTACTATGTTTTTCCAACTTCTTTCTACAGGCAGAACGAACAAATATCTATTAAAACATTTTTTTCTATTAAAAGATTGATTCTATATATGAGGAATAATGTTATAATTTTTCACAAACGTTTTGGAGCAATATACAAATAGTTAAAGTCAAAATGAGTGCCGTCAGTTTTGGGGAGGATGGGCAATTAGAGACCTATAATTAGAGACTATTATAAATTTAGTTTCAGTCTACTTTTTCCTCGTTGCTTTATCTACGAAGCCAAGCAGATCTCTTTCTCGGTACATTACAGGTAAGTAGATTATGACGGTACCATTATTCAAGCTAACATAAGGGCTGATCTTCAACAGGGTTTTATCTTTAATGATCAAGTTAATAATATTAAGATGAAAACAAATCATGATTTTTTGACATTAAAAATATATATTTGTTAGAAAAATAAAAATTAATTAAAACCTTACGCCAGATGCTACTCTAGTATGCTGACAAATATTTTTTAGTTGTTTTATTTTCAATACAACAAAATAAAACAAAACATTTTTTTTTTGTATAAAGGTATACAAATTACTTTAAATTATTCCTAGTTGTAAGTAAGAAAATATCGCAATGTCTAATGAATCTCTAGAGAAATAAATGGCTAACTCTTCCTTGTGATGACAGTCTTTATTAAATGCCTTAAAAATTGTTTGCCATATGATCTATCATTGACAAATTAATTGGATTAAAACTATACGAGGATATTCATAAGCAAATTTATCTGAAAGGTATACTCATTCACACCCTTTTATGTTTTGATTACCAAATTCATTGTTCAAAGTATTCATAACCCATATATCATATGATATTGAAAGATATAATAAATATTATATCATTCACAAAATGTAAATAAGATGCAACTATATTAATCATGACTATTATAAGAAGGGTGTTAAATGTTGTACCTGCCAGGTTAATTAGATGAAAAATAGCCTGTCAATTTTTGTTTGATTTGCACATTGTTGAATAGTGTTACAAAATGCGAAGGATATAGTTTCGACTAACGCTAGGTGGTTGAATCTCAACTATACTGGACTGCTCTCTCCTTAATTCTTAATTACCAATAATTCTTGATAGATTTCGGTGATTAATAATAATAATTATTATTTTGGTTTCCATTACTGCTATTAAAGTCATAAACAATTAAATTATTATTTAACATGATAAATTTACAGCCGCTTAATCAATACGTATAAACCTTATTAAGATTTTTATCTTAAAATCACCCTGGGTTGGAGCAAGAAACAATGATAAATGTGATGATGTACTATCTTATTTGAAGGGAAGGATAATACAGCACGTAGAAGAGATTTTCATGTACTGGGTAAGAAATGATTGAAGGTGTCATGAAGGGATGAAATGAACGTTTCTTATGAAGGGTTAGTATTGTTCTTCAAGGTAATATCAACTAAATCAGATATTGGAATTGAAATAAGAAAGATGTCTTATAGTCTGTCAAACAAGAACATTATCTTGAAAAGATTTTCGGGACTCCTTTTCTCAAAAATAGCTTGTTATTTGGTAAGGGCAGATGGACCCTTTTTGTTGATTTGATACGGCGTCAGTGCACTTCGTCATTGCATCTGTCCCTTCATATTGAGATATTGTTTTGGACAGTTTTTTAATCTTATTTTTTTATCCATATTTATTTTTCATTATTATTTGTAGAGAGAAACAAGAAGAAGCCTTAGAAATGCATGTATTATTTTTAATATTTTTTTAATGAAACTGAATGAAGAAGACTATTATTATTATTAGTAGAATTTAATAATTTCAAACAATTTCAAACTCACTCATCGGTACAATATTAACACTAGAAATAAGTTAGATCTGTACCAGTAAAATTTAGAACATCATTATTTAAAGCATCACCATTCAATCTGGCTATAAGTTGTTACAATAAACTACCTCACTCAGTTAAGTCCGTTGAAAAGATTATAAAAAAGCATATTATTTACTCCAGGATTTTGTGCTTAATTATTTCTATATTGTTCACTATGTTGTTGAATTTTATGCTTTTTATATAGTTATTTTCGTATTGTTTGACTTGATATATATTTATATTTATATAATATATATATATATATATATATTTTTAGTAATTTGACAATAAAGAATTATAATAATACGCGTTTAGTAACTATTAAAAGCTCAAATAAACACTTAAAAAATATAAAGCACCAATTTTTTATATTTACTTATTATATTTACTTGAAGATCTAAGTATCCTTTATATTAATTTATATAATATACTCGAAATCAGGCCCTTTCCAGGTGTCAGTATACGCTTAGTCCGCAGCGTAATATTTAAGACAAATCCAAAACAACCATAATTAGTTATATTATCAAATTATAAAACGGAACATAATGCACAGAATTTTATATTTTGAAACATAATAAAGTTGCCAAATTTGGTTCATAAGTAAAGCTTTTAAAACTTGTGCTTTTATGTATTATATCAACATTACATCCATCAATATCTCATTACATTATAATGTCATTAAAAATAACAAACCAAATTTTCTTCTATTTCATAAAAACAACTATCTGCGACTTCTTATATGCGTAAACCATTATAATACAAAATACAATAATAAAATTAAAATAAATAAAAAACTAGAAAAATAGCAGAATGTATATATTTTAATTAGCAAAAGGAAATATTTCAAAAGCTTGTCTTCGTCTCCTAATATTTCTATAAATAAATAATTATAAAATAATAAAATTTTTTATTATAAAAATTAATATATAAATAATACAAAATCGTAACTTTTTCTCATTTGTTTTTTAACTTTTACTTAAAAACACCAATATATCATACTAAAACAGGTTCACACTTTAATTGACTACAACCGAACTTAACAACATTGTAAGTCCATTAATTACACACCAGGTTAGCTACTTTTTGTGTAAATTTTATCACAGCGAATGTCTTTGCATCTTAATTAGGCAGCAGAAAAATCTAGCTCAACTTTTTAAGCATGTCTTTTTCTAATAGATTTTTTCTTTAGAATTTTAGGTTAAAATATTATTTATTTTAAAATTTTGTTTCTACTTTTAAATTAACTTATAAAGAAAAGTATCAGCGTTTTGTAAGCAATGAGGCGATATAATATATCTTTACTAAAAGTATTACTTCTTTAACAATATTTAGGGTTACATTATTTTATTTTTAGGTATAAATATTTTTATTATACTTTAATGTTTACTTAAATAATTAAAAGTCAATTAGTTATTACTAATTAATAATGTTTGCCCTAGTTAGTCTTTAATAAAATACTTTGAAGTGCACAAGTAAGTATCAAGATTTGTCCTTACTAATAATAATTTAATTTACTATAATAGTATTTTATTAAATATATTGTCAGACATAAATTTTATAACACCTTTAAAATTATTTAAAATATATCCAGTGTTAAGAAAGCATTGCCGTGGTAAACAAAGAGCCTTAATGTTTTGGAGAGGGAAATTTAAAGATGAAAACACTAATGGGATTCTCATGTAGTTACTTGTTAGTCTTAACCTGTTCTAGCCTTGCTACACCTTCCGCAGACCAAGGATATCTTCGAAAATATTACAAGACAAATATCTCATACACACAAACATACGTTGAACACTTACATACACAAATCTACTTAAACTAACATACATTACACCTTCCGTACATCCAACAAACTACCTATACATTTCCTTGCTCTAGTTTGTTCCAATTATAGTAAAAATTAATGAATGAAAAAGTTCATAAACTAAAATGTAAGACAAAAATTTTATAGTCAAATATAGTATTTGATCTAGCAATATATATTCAATATTTTATTTTAAGTTATTGACACAAATTAATGTAATCGTATAAAACAAAACAAACATAAAATTAGTAAAAAAATTTCTAATTTTAGATATTTAAAAACTCTTTTTAACTAATTTGGTTTTCTATTAAAAGTGATTAATTTTATTTATAATAGTTTAGCCTCAAGTTAGTTAAACTAAAACGATTTTATAAAAAAACCACTTTTGTTTATTTCCTTTCTAGTCTTATAGACTTATTTTATAAATATTTAATTATGATTGTGAGCGTTAGTGTCGAAATTTTTAATCATTGGAATTTAATCAGGTATTGTAAAAACTAAATTACTATATTCAAACTCATTTCTTTTCAAAACGTTTTAAAACAATCAACTATATATAATATGTTTTTTTTAAGATTAAAATATATATATAATATATATATTGATTATATATATAAATATACTATATATAGATTATATATATATATATATATATATATATATATATATATATTATATATACTTCTTAAGACAGCTCGTCAGATTTCTACTTTTTTGTTTGCCTTTTTAATTCAACTATTTTGGACATTAGCTTTGCTATCTTTTCTCAGATCCATAGTATTTTAAATTTAAAACAGATATTATCAATTGGTCATAATTGGAACTTAAGTGATATAACCAGTGATGCTTATCAATATTGGTCCAGATATAAAGGTTTTTAGGTGAGGTAGATTTAAAGTAAATGTACAAAATAATGATTTAGTCACAAAGAAAAATGAAAATCAATATTTGTGCATAACTTCACAATAACGGCAGGAGATTTAGGTGTTTCCGGAAGTTGCCGCAATGTTTGAAAATCCTTCATATTTATCATCCAAATGAATCCTTTATCTTATCATCATCGAATTAAATCCTTTAAATCCTTTAACCGAATGAATCCTTTATATACATCCGAATGAATCCTTTATCTACATCCGAATAAATCCTTTATTTACATCCGAATGAATCCTTTATCTACATCCGAATGATCCTTTATCTACATCCAATAAATCCTTTATTTACATCCGAATTGAATCCATCATCTACATCGAATAAATCCTTTATTAACATCCGAATAAATTCCTTATCTTACATCCGAATAAATCCTTTTATCTAAATCCGAGTAAATCCTTTATCTATAATCCTTCATTGAAGAATCCGTCAATGTAGCATTCTTCATCTACATTAATGTTATTACCACCGGAAGGCCTAAATATTCATGATAATAACCGCGGAAGTAAGTTAAATTGCTAACACAAAGAACAATAAACAAATTGTAAGACAAGATCGATTCCTCTTGTAGCCTGGACAACTTTTAAGTCTACCACCATATATAGTTCAATAAAATCCATTTCAATGAAGCTAAATTTATTTTATGGAAGACAAAATTAAAAAAATATTTGATTGAAAACTTTTACTATTTCATTGTCAAAAAATTATTCAAGCTTTTTTAGGAGAAGGTCCAAATTAATAAAAAAAAACACTAATTTTGCCGAGCTTTCGTTATAATTTTATCTTTTTCAAGGCTTAACATAGAGGTCCCTATAAAGGTTTTTATGTCTTATTGTCAAAAAACTATTATTGTTAATTAGAAGTAATAGCATTGAATGAAATAAACTATAGTTATTTCATGACATAACTATTAAATCATAAAATATTACAATTATATGATTTAACTAATAATTTAAGGTATTTCATGAAATATCTTATTATTTCATAAAATAACTGATTTTATGATTTACCGGTAACATATACTAATAGCATACAAACAAATAAAATTAGATCGATAAAAATAGTAATTGTTATTATTTATTACACATTTTCTGACGTCATTAATGAAACAAAAGGCAACCGTTGACTCTTGATGTTTATAAATACAGACAGACCGGTCTCGGCTTTGTAGATGCATCACTGCGTGAAAGAACAAACGAACCTACAACTAGCGTTGGTACATCAGCGAAACACTTATGGTCCAGAGTCTAGATCATTAGTCACACGGTCCAGCCATCACAGTTGTCCGTTAATTACTGATATAAAAATTAATTAGTCGTGAGCTTTATTGTTGCTTATCTGCTAAAAATGGCGGTAAGCCAAAACTGGCCAAGACATGTTTATATCTAACAGCACGTATCAAAGTTATTTAGTTTTTAAAATGTTTTACAGAATATTAACTGTATACGATGAATATGTAGAATAAATATAGGAGTTTTAAGAGAAGATGTATCATTGATTTGTCGAAAGGATGAACCCCCTGACGCATCCCACCTTCTTAATATAATAAATATTCATAAATTGGCGCTAAATCCCAGGATCGTGCCTTAGCATCCAACACAGGGAATTAACTGCATGGCAAATATAGATCTGTTCCCATCTTTAACAACTATTATCGCTAACATCAACTGCGTTTTTTATTTTATTACATTTCTGTTGGTAGTCTGATCTCTATGTCTGTGTTCTTGGATTTCATGTTTCTATTTCGTCTGTCAGCTATGTTTTTAAATATTAATTAAAACAATCGAATGTAGTATGATATTAAAAATAACTATAAACTCTAAACGCTAACTGATATTTGACGCTTGCATTATGGTAATAAGATATATTCATGTTAAATTATTATTCACTACCGTCACAATACTTTGATTTTTTAATAAATTTAATATAATTTTAGATATAAAAAACTGTTATCAGCTTCTTATTTTAGCGAATTTTCTTGGACAAAATTTGCTAATGAAGTAACTCGCATAGTAGTCCTTAATGAGCCCGGAGTGTAAACAAGTCTGGTCGCAAAAATAGGCTTGCTTCTTATATATATGTATATTTATATCTATATATATATATATATATATATATATATATATATATATATATATATTATATATATATATATATATATATATGAGTGTGGTGTGTGTGTCTATGTATCTTTGAGTGCTCGTATGTCGAGAGTCGATACTAGCACTCAAAGTAGTCAAAGCCAGGGTCCCAAATTCGATTCTTGGCACCAGCTATACCTTTTTATCTTTATATTTATATGGTTACTACACTACATAAGTATATTAAGTACAAAATATTTCTACCGCTGAGGTCCGTTGGTCGTGCGAATTTCTTTGAAAATGTGTCTCTTTTTCTTGAGTTCATTTCTTGATTAAGTTCTTGGTTAATGCATTTAAACCTGAGCAGTAGTATTACAGTTGGATACACATATTTTTCTGAACGTTTTATAGAAAATGTTAAAAAAAATATGAACCGAGCATTAAATGAGTGCGAATAATGCTGTGCAGGAAAATTTTAAAAATGATGAGGAAAGTTAAGTATAGCCTATGAGATAATTATGCGCAATTTCTATGAAAAATGTACAAACAAGTAGTAGGCTTCGGTAAGTATTTATTAGAAACTTAACCAAAAAATAAATTTATAAGCAGAAGAATCACCTAAAAAAAGCAAAGAAAATTCCCTAGGCCACGAAATTTTTGTTTAAGTAATCGAATATTTTCAATTCAACATAATACTCCATCGTAATTTCTTTTTTTTAGTATACTTATTATTATTATACATATCATAAAAATTAATGCATTAAGGTAAAATTACTTAATAGGTTAATTTAAAAGCCATTTTTATTTTATTTCCTATAAGAATAATATGAAAAACTGTCAAAAAAAATCAATTATGACAGAATTCCACTTATGATTATTCTATGTATGTACTCTATATAACATAAATATTGCCAGGACATCCAGGTGATTTTGCCAGACTGCCTTTTATTATTTCTTTTAATTTTTTGGTATTAATTTTGTTAAAAAAAGAACCTTAAATGTTGAGTCTTTTTTGTATTTGGGCCACTGTTTTGTTTTTTTGTAGGGTGTCTCTCCAAAATAAAGTGTTCATAAGGAATAAAAACAAATTACAAAAAAAGTTTAAACAAAAAAGAGAAGTAACGACAAAAAGGTATGAAGAGCATTAGGCGTGGGGGTATAAAATTGGCAAGATATCAAAAAAGAGCTTTGAAATTCCAGGGTCTCCTGCTTTCGACAACACTTGATCCAATGAAGGACAACTTGAGGACACTGCCAACTCTAACATACATGTAAGAACTTTACAATCAAATATATCTCATAACTTGACATCATCAAGAATTTCAGAAATGCAATTATAATTCTTTCAACGGAGAGAAATATTTTAAACATAATTTTACGATATTAACAACAATCTTCTTCCTTTTATATTATTGATTGTTTCACATCTTTTATTTATGTTTTGGTCAGTTTTAAACCAGATGTAAACCTTAACAATTTAATTTATATTAATTTGAGGGATAAACAGTATAACAAATAAACAACATGAACATGTACTGTACATATATCAATTAATAAAAACTTGTAAACAATAATTATTCATAATAAATAATGTTGCTTATATATTAGCATCTATAGTCATAGCCATCTTATAGTTGCAGGCAATTCTTCGGGGTTGTGAAAGTTCAAATTTAAATATAAAAGTTTGTAAGTAAAGTTTTAAACTAGCAGAGGCGGGTAATTTTCAAGAGGCAGGTAAAATACCCAGAATCCAATACGTGGCAGCGGCCATTTCTACTCTTTAATAAAATAATATCGTATCTGCTAAGGTTTGAAAAGGCAAAAAGATTATCCTGCTAAATATACAGGCAAACTATTATGTATGACCTGCTATCAATGAAATACTATACACACCACTTAAGAGTTACAAAACCTGCATTATTTGATTCTACAGAGTTTTGAAAAATATAAATAGTAGACACATTTATACTGTAATTTTACTAGTAACAACCCTAGGTTCCTCTCGAACAACTGATGTTTTGCAAAACTCGGTAGTATCAAATGATATGTATTTTGCATGTTAATTATGATTATAATTAAGATAACGTGTTCCAGTGAGGTAAATATTTAGTACTAAGGGCCAAGCAAATATATTAATAATTTTAAATAAAAAGCAAACTGAGTTGTCTCTGTAGGCGCACTGATAAGTAAGACGAGACGAAAAGAGAGGAAGATGACATTACGTCATAACATTCCATAACAACAATTCTCAAACGTAACAGAGAATTTTGCCTGTTACAATCCAAAATGTCTCTCGCACCTATAGGAATGTAACAATCGTTGTCAAAGCGGCGTTTTATTCCATCTTAAGTAAAATTCGGAAAATAGAACTGGGGAATATAAAATTATATAAACTTCATCTACAAAAGATAAATACTTTTGGGTCAATGAAATGGCAGAGGAATGATAAATACAAGTCCAAACACTTGTGCACACAACTCCATAACTCTACGTCATTCTTTGTTCAAACGTTTTTACAAAAGAGTGTCAACTAACGAGTTAACACTTCCTCCCGTCCCGGCTCTACTGTACAAATATTTTATTGATTACTAAATAAAAACCACTCAACAGTTAAGCATTCCTGTCTAGTAACTAATCATTGGAGAGAGAGAAAAACAGTTGGGCTTGATTGAATGAAATGGTCGTCATAGAAAATAGGATCTGCTTTAAATGCCGAACCTATTTTTAACTAAATTTGGTAATGGCTGAAAACAATATTGTGTAAAAAGAGAGGTAATTGTGTAAGTAAATAAAATACTTCGCTAACAACTTTAAAAAAACTTATAAAATTACCCATAATTTTATCTCAAATTAAAATTGTCTTGAACAAATATTATTTTTTTCTAAATTTTAAGAATAAAATATACTAGTAAAATTTGCGTACAGCAACACAGAAGGCTCAATATATCAAATAAACTGAGCAAAAATTTCAATTTCATAATGCTTTGACGTTGAGTCATTGTTTCGGTCTTCTGAAGGAAGAATATGTCTTCATAAGAGAAAGGATAAAACGCAGTCGAAACAATTATCCATGGAACATTAGGAAGAAATAAAATTAAAATAATTTTGGAGAAAGCACATTTATGAATTCTAAAAAAGGTGACAACATTTCTTGGATGATCACTTCCGCTATAATAGTATATCGGTTAGAATATAAGTGAGGAGCGGCGCGGTTTCATTTCCAGAGTACAAAGGAAAAATACGTGCTAACTGAGCGTCTCGCCAGATTCTAGTCTGTTCATTAATGCATGCTAACAATACTATAAGGTCGGCTATAGAACGCTTAGAGGTTTTTTAAAAATCTCTTTTTTCTTCCTGCATAAGCTTAGAACCATAGAAACTTTCGATTTGTAACTATCGCCTGATAAAAATTCGTAAAAGGTAATATATAAAAAAGAGACATTAAATAATTATTCTAGTATACAAACTACTTATCATTTGATACAGAGTTTTGCAGAACATGAATAGTTGACACAATATAACTGCGTGCGAGAGACTCCTAGCAAATGTAACAAGCAAAATTCAATCCTACATCTGGGAACTGTTCCATCATTTGACTTACGTCATCATGATGGCTCGACATAATGTTATGTCCCACTGCGTTTCGTTACGTCTAACTCATCAGGGGTGCCAACAGAGCCTGAACTCACTCTGACCTTCAATTAAATTCCGAAGAATATAACGTGAAGTATTTACCAGAGACGAGCAGTGCTCTCTTACCGCCATCATACTTGGCAAGCAAAACATATATCATTTGATACTACCGAGTTTTGCAAAACATGAATGGTTGACACATTATAATAATTGTGTTAGAGACTGCTAGGAAATGTAACGAATTGCTGTGCTTTATCTGGTTAATTAATCGCTGGATAATTAATGCTTTATCTGGTTAAGTTCTATTAATCGACAACATTTATGGCTCAAATGATGACGCAAGATTAACTTCATGTCCGACTCTGTTTCGTTACGTCTAACTCATCACGGCGCGACAGAGCGGAGCACTCTTATACCGCCATCATATTTGGCGGTATATGCAACAAAAATATTTTTAAATTACAGAAGTACTTTTTTCCCCTTTCCGGTTGTATCCTATTTAGAGGTCCCAAAAACATCGTAAATAACTTCCTACTTAAAATCTTAGCAAATTTCCAAAACAATTTGATCTTATGATATTGTGGTTGTTATAACTACCAATCGTATTTTAGGTTTTTCAGTTATTTACTAGGTTTTTGCGGGTTTTCCGCAACTCATATTTTAGTTTCAACAATGTTGATAGTTTTTCAACATTATTTAAGTTCAAAAAGTTAACTTTTTTAAAATTTGTCGACTCAGAAAACCAAGTTAATGACGTCGAAACAAAATGGTTTCCAATAGGGTCTTACGCCACCAAGAAGGAGTACAAGAATGTTGAATTTTCTACCTAGTTTAATTTAAAATATTGATACGTTTGGAAAGATATCGCTTCCTACATTCACAGGTCTAAATCCCACAGCATGCCTCTAATCGAAAATAAAAGAAACCATTTGCGAATTTTTTTCCAAAGAAAATTCGCAAAGAACCAACAAAAATTCGAGGCTTCAGTTTTGAACTAAGCCGGTAAATATCTAGGAAATTCTCAAAGGAAGTAATTTAAAAGGTTGTATTTGACGTAATGCAGTATTAAAGGAATCTCTAAGAGAATCAAATCTCCAATCTATAGCCCTATTATGTCAGGATGATTTCATTTCTCGACGATAGAAATCACCCTCCTCAGCCCTTGCTAGATCTCAATTACTAAGAACTGTTGATGTTTCGTCCCTGGAGACGTCTAACCTTTAACTTCTGCTATCTATAAGACATATGACATATCGTTTCATTATTCTTTATATAGTTCATTGCATGATTTTCCTGCAATTAAAATGATTATAAGGAAAGAATGCCTTATAATCATTTAATTCTCAAAAAAATGTGTGTGTGTGTGTTTGTAGACTGTATCACATTGACCTGCCACCCTGCCTCTACTACTTTGTGCGAATTTCTATTTTCTTAATATAATTTTTGTGTATAATTAATATGATTTTACGCGGGGTCTAATTACAAACAAGGGGGGGGGGGGTTAGCCTCCAAAGCCCCCAGCTAGAATTGCCAGTGTATTATAATATTTTTATTCATAAAGTCGATTAGTTTACTAGTTAAGCAACACTGTTTTGAAGGTTCCATCTTAATAAGATAGTTTATGATTTTGAGTCAATGTTTGTTGTTATTGCTAAGGTCGTATATTGACTTTCATGGCCAGATCGTCTTGTTATAAGGGTTCAGAGTTCGGTTGTAAGTTTTAGAAGAACCTCGGTACTATGTCCGGCGTGGGCGTAGTGCGTGCCGAGAGAGAGCGTGAGAACACACTCAATATTAAGATATATACATCCTTCGTATTTCTTCCCAAACTCTTCAATATATTTTTTTTGTTTTCACACTTTATTTATAATATAATACTAAAATAACAAACCAATCCAATATGAATTCTATCTATATTATGAGCTTCTTTTGTTACTTCAAACTGGATTTATTCATTTCTCATGCTTTTTTTAAAAAAAAAATATAATAAATAACGGCACCTTCAAAAGCAACAACCTTATGTACATTTAACTGATGTTAGAATGAAAACACTCAGTCTAAAATTAGAAATGGTACAAGACATTCATACACAAAGTATAATTCTATTCTTCCGAAATTCAACTATTTTAACGCCGTTATTCAAAACTCATAATAATTATTAATTTTATTTCATAAAATAAATTAATTAATATATTTCATGAGAAATTGTAAGATTTTTACACCTACTGTAATTTTAGAGGAAATAACACTTTTCATAATTTAGAAAGCTATTGAAGATTATTAATATAATAGAATACAAATTTGACCGAAGAAGCGACATGAGCCATCGTGCTAAAAGGAAAACTTTACAACCTAAGATAAAAAAATCTCTCAATTGAATGTACATGAACAACATCATTGTCTTAAATATATATGCCAGGATTTAAATATCGAGTAATGTATTCTCAATTTTATAGTCCTATACTCAAAATACATTACAAGCTAAAACTAACATTTTAAGATATCGACTTTTAACTAATAATCTTTTTTAAATAATAGTACTACATCTGGAGAATAATAAACAACTTTCTTTAAGAAAATTTGCATCAGAAAGTAACGATTATAATGTAATTTGGATAACTGATAACTGAATTGAAAATGCGAACGAGGAGAACGATTTCGCTTGACCTTCTAATAACTAAAATAAGTAAATAATATATACATATATATATATATATATATATATATTATATATATATATATACACATACGTATATTATGTATATATAATATATATATATATATATATATATATATATATATATATTATTTATTTATTTATATTTATATGTATATACTATTTTTCAGTAGACATTTGTGAAATAAAACCAACTTTCCATCATAAAGACTAAATGTTTCATATATTCAGTTTACGGAGAGAAAAAAATTACATTGAGTCCGAAGGTGGACCACTGAAAAATACGAGTGTGCTAATAATGCTGAAGTAAATTGAATTCTGTCATGTTTTGATTCTCATTGACACAGGTGTCAAAACTATATATGAATGATGTGACAAAAGACCACATTGACTTCAACAACGATCTGAATTTAAAAAAATTTACACAAAGCAAGGGTTCACTTTTTCCTCTGATATTTTTACTTTTTGATCGAGCTGAAAGAGGTTTAACAAAATATAAAGTCAAGAACTCTAAACATAAGGTCACTTTTATTGTTCGCGGTAGAAAAAAGAAAATAGAGGTAAACGAGAGCCATAAAATTGTCTTTCTTACCTTTACTGCAAGACTTATCTCCATTTTCTTCTTTCTACGGCAAACTCTTTAAATGAGCTCCTTAAAGGTTGAGAAGAGTTAAGCTACAAACTAAAAACTACAGTTTTTAAGCTTGACTTAATGTTAAAAGTTAATAAAGCCAAGATTTGTTGAGTGCAAAAGTCAAGATAGCAATTATAATCTGAATCAAAATTATAAATCACAAGCATTATTTGCTTAATTAATTTCTCAGTCTATATCAAGCACATGAATAATTAATTAGGTCCCTATGGATGCTTAGCTTAAGACCCTATTAGCCAATAATTACTTATTGTTTCTAAAGTAAACTTAGTTTGACAGGATGAAGATAAAGTAAGAAATGAGAGGCATATATTTCAGTTTTAGCAATTACTATCAATTAAAATATGGTATTATTTTATATTACAAATAGGGTACGGTGTACCTCGAAATTTTTCATCACCATGGAGCACTACTTACTACTTCCTATCGTAAAATTTAACCCATATTGAAACAAAACTTAGTACTTAGTTCTTACATAAAGGGATACACGTATCAAATGTCAGTTAATTAGATTATTTTTCTATTTCTTACAATTTTTTAAACGATATTAAAATTAATAGGTGATAAGGGATGAAACTTAATTTTTGTTTGTTGGTCTTACATATGTACCTAAAGGTGCCAAATCGTAAATCGTTCAAAGCATTTATCGCGTTTTAGAATTTCAAAAATTTTTGCAGACATTTTACCGTTATGACGTTATAAAAAAAAATTCCGGGGTAGCACATCTAGAAAGAAATAGTTTTTAAGTTTTTATAAATAAGCATTTACAGGTGACAAAGATTTTGTTAAGAAAGATTTTGTTAAGTTTGGTATTAGTTCTAATAGACTCTTCTCTTAGAAGGATAATCATAAACTAGTATAGAATTCTCACATTTTAAACGGCATCCACAAACTAACAAACCACATAAACCTTTAACAAAATCTATAAGTCAGTTATTCTTAGCTAAACTATGAAATTTCTTTAAAATTAACTTTGAATCAATTAGTTGATATGTTATATTTAGCAGAGGAGTTGTTATAACAAAGCCGAGTACAGAAACAAGATGAGCCATGTCCTTGAGATAGAAACCACTTTACACAATTATGCCAGGTTTATTAACACACCTTAGTTCTAGCAACACTCTAACCTATGTTTAGTTTAATCAATAAAATAATTGAAATCTATACTATTCAACTTTAACAATTATTTCTTTTCTATTACTTTTAAACTATTTCTCTTTTATTTTCTCTAAGATTTGTACGGACTTCACGTCTTAAAAATGTATGTGTAGTTAATAACCAGCTCATTTAGCATCGAACTTCGTAGCCAAAGTAAGCAAAGTGGTTATGCAATATTATTAACCAAATAGAAATGCTATAAACTACATTATTACAGTAAGCGTATATTGTAAATCACCAGGTTAGTTTCTAAAACTGCATTGTTACCAAAGTAAGTCTACATTGCTAATTACCAGCTTGATTATCACCAACAGCTTGTAGTTACAAAAAACATTAGCAAAGTAAATAAATATGGGTAGTCACCAGATTGGTGTGTTGCGAACTACAATTGCAAGTAAGTCTTAATTTTTAATCACCACCTTGCTTTGCTGAGTAATATGCTTAGTTAAAACTTTGTCTGTCTTTGCTAAACTGATTAGTTATTATTTATTGTGCATTTAGAACTATACAATTATATATTATGATTATTATTAAAGCTACAACCAATATAAATTACAATTTAAAATTATAGTTTATAATAGGGGTTAACTTAACAACAAACCCGCTTTTGATTCTAGTCTTATAGGTATAATTGTTTCATACCTATAGGGGTTTAATTTTTCATTTTATTGTATGATTGTAAATTATATTAAATTCTGTTAATTTACTAACAAAGCCTATCATCATATGAGAGATTAATCACAATTATGATTAGTAAAACTTTGACGTGATGTTAAGTTTTAGTATTAACGGAGATAAATCAACTAAATATAAACAAATAAAATTTGTATAATATTGTTGAAAACATTTTAGGAAATAAGATCGGGGTAATGGAGAGAGAGAGGTGGTTTTAATTCTGCACCTTTCAATTTGCATATTATAGTTCACCCCAATCTGGTCGGATCATGGTATTTATTTACTTACTAATTGCTAACGGTGTAACTGTGCTGATTTTGTGATAATCAAGCATTTAAGACTCTGGGTAAATTAATTAATGAAAATTAATAAAAATAAAAACGAAAAAAATAATAATAACTGAGTATTTTTATCTGTGAAGTATACTGGAGATCTAAGATTTAGATCTATCTAAATATCTCCTTTATGGTAAGTCATATAGAATCAAAAATTATACAGTTACATACATACATTAGATACCTATTAAACTTAGGTACTGTTAATAATAATATAAAACTGCAATATTTTTATCAGTGCTAAATACTGGTACTTCATACATCATATTTGTTGAATATTTCACAAACTACTTATGAAAACGTTAAACAAAAGACAAATAAATGAAACAAGTCAAACAAAAAGCATAACAAAGCAATATCAATAACAGATGTAATAGACATAGGAAGTTGATGACAATTGAACACACAAACCGTTTCAATGGGCAGTATTATGACAATAAACTATGAGATCTAAACAATGTTATAAGTAATGTCCGTTTTCTAATTGATGGGTTAATGGAGCGATTATAAAGCTAAGTACAATTGTACTGTGTTAGGGTACTTTTCTACCACACCTGCATAGGGGCCAACACCTAATACTAAAATAAACTATTAGCTTAGAAGTTTTTATGTTTCCCTTTTTATGAGTATCCCTACCATATAACACCTTAAGTATTCAAAGGTTTAGAAGGAAAAAAGTTATAATCAACAAGTAGGCCTTAACTATGAGATTTAATAAAATAAATATTTGAGCAGCAGATGGTAATTTTTAGAATTAAGTTAAACATGTTAGGTGCAACAAGAATTTTTAAAAGCATGCTAAGCAGCTAAGAACATAAAAGTTTCGAGTTTTAAGAAACTTAGTAATGAATAATTTGAATATTACTTTTAGAATGTTTAAGTTGACTCCAAACCAGATATTTTATTTATTTATAACAAAAAACTTTTTAATAATAAATTTTATTCTTGATCATTATAATTATAGCAGATTTGACAGTTTACCTCGCCGCTTTACATGTCTACTTTACACCACGCATGTGCTGAGAGAGTAAATCTGAGCTAAATGGAGAGAGTAAATCGAAAAAATGGGTACGAGGTACCTTGAAACTTTTCTCCACCTTATCAAATTCGCATTCTCATTCCATCGGTCTCAAAATATCAAAATTATCTAATTTATATTTAAGTATATCTCTCGACATCTCTTTATACTCGTCCCTAGTTGGCTAAAAAATAGTTATCTAATACTTACCACCTACTGACCAAGCGTTACTTAAATGGAACTTTGTATACCTATTTATAATATAAAGGAATTCACTCGTCAACGTCAAAGACTCTTTTCTTTCGACCGATCTAAAGGAATTTCAACATTTTAAATAAATTCTCATACTAAAAATTATAACAATAACAGCTTATTTACAAATATTAGTGATTATTATAGGGATATGATATTCTTTATTTATAGGAGATGTGTTATTATTTATTTAATAAAGACGAGAGTTGGGAAAACTAAACTTATCTCCATTAAACTAATGTAAATAAGTTAATTTTCTCGGAGGTACAGCTGGGAGGAATATGTACCGGAGTCCGTGGGTAAATGGTGTGGTTACCGCTAAGTACCTTGACGCCGAATCGGTCAATTCAGACAAAAATAGTCATATAAATATACAGTAATTATTAATAAATAGGCTGTTAATTGTGCTACCATTTTTATAACTTTAAGTAATTTATAAAACTAGGAACACACTCGGGCCAAACTTTTAAATGGAATTTACACAAAACAATAAATGGTCTCAAATATACCGACAATTTAAGTCCTACAGAAAAAGTATTAAATAGGTGTCGATTTTTAGACGTTCACACACAAGATAGAATTTTTACAATTTTATAAAATTTGTAAAATTGTTAACTTATTCCAAAAATATTTATAGGTTCAAAGATATTTTAAAACCTATTTCCTATCAATAAGCTGAAGAAGAATCTATAGTCTTTAGTTTAGAAGGTATGGATGAACCATTTTATGGTTTCATCATACAGCTGACAACACTTTCTATATAATGGCCGAAGTCATAAGAACAAGAAAAAGTATTACTTAATCTAAATAGTTTACATATTATTAATTTTGACCATCAATTAAGTTATTCTTATTTATTAATTTGTTTTTCTTTATATTAATTATTTTATTAAAACCAAAAACAATGTAAACAATTAAAAAACAAAATACAATTCAAAATTCATAACAAGAATTATTTAATAAGGTAAAACATAGTGTCAACTAAATATCATTAAGATATCTTAAAAAGGTAATTAATTAGACAAAGACCGTAAAAATAATAACGAACACTGGTCTTCCTATAGAAGTGTTCAGGAAATATAAAAACACCAGATAGAAGAACCATGTCATTAGCTATTAAACATTTTGTTTCAAAAAGCTATTCACACATCCATTAATAATTCGCACTTTGTCACATCTCTTCCTGTTTTATATTAATAAATAACTTCAAGAAGAAATAGGTAACACAATTTAGTGTATATCAGATAAAAATGTTTTGTTTGAGACATTTTTCAGGTACAATTAGTTATGTTTTCTGACATATTTTATTACTTTAGTGTTGTAGAAGGGAGTTTTTTTTTATTTTTTTAGGTAAAAAACAGTTTTAAAGTAATATTTAAGAGTTAAGTTGAAGTGTACACCTGCAATGTTTATCTGAGATCAAAGACATAGGTGTTTGTTTACTTCACCTGGGGTTTTAAGTTCATACTAAAGTTTGTTAAGTCCTTTCTCCCTAAATAATTTTCTAGTATCTTTTATTGTAGAACCCTAACCTGCTACTGTTACAAATATTTGATTCAATAAATACAATTATTGACAAATGATTTTTGTAACATAGGGTTACAGGTTAGTTTTGTAGTTTACTTAAATCAAACCCAGTATATAAAGTAGCTCTTTGTTGTTGAAACCCTGCATACTTATGAAACTAATGTTGTAATAAAAATAATATTATATAAGAGTAAAGTTAGTCAAGTTTGACTCTTCTTTACTTACAAAATTGTAGTAATCGTAATCAATTTTAGCGAATTTCATTAATTTGTTTATCTATAACAACTATACGACCCCTAACAACATAATTATTGTTTTTTGATCCTTGATTTCGAAGCTCAGAAATTTTAAAGATAATTGTATCACTAAAACAGTATTTCTATTTTAGATAGTATTTATACTACCTAATGACAATAAAAGAATAAGGAAACTAATGAAGAAAAATAAAATTATGTCAAACTAAGCAATATTTATGAGATAAATCCAAACGACGGTATATATCCTCAATCATTATTCATTAACTGGATATCACAGGATAAATTAAGTTTCAACTTAAATCCTGTTTGTGACACTCAAGTCTTGCTTAAAATTTTAGGAAAAATAAAAACATGAAATTTCAATAAAAAAGAAAATCAATTTATATTATCATGAAAATATAATATGGTTTATTCATATTTTTCAACAATTCATTTTTTTCTTTTAATTTATTGTGAATTTTATTTTTTCTGCATAATTAATTGAGCAATAATCAACAAATAACTGGAAAAATAATAAAAATAATTACAATACGCTCAATATAAAAATAACAATAAAAAACATTAAGTACGGTTTTTCATAAAATTACAAAAAAGATTTAAATATAATAGGATGACAATAAAATGACTTAATTAAAGAACGATGTTGTGTTTTTCTATATTTTAATTATTAAATTTATACAGGGAAAATTATTTTATACCAAAGTTTTAGTTTACAAAAGATAAGAAATTTATGGTTGAAAGTAACAATCCTAGTAAAATTTAATTCATACCAATTAATGTTTATATATTTTTAAAACTATATAATTAGTGAAGTAATGCAATATTATTATAGCTTTTCTTATTGAAATGTGCTTTAATGTTTTAGAAGATTCAAAAGTTGAAAGTTTATAGTGAGAATTGTTTTTAAGGTTTTATGTTTAGATGAAGTTAAACAGAAAGAATGCCGAATTCGTTTACAGAATGAAATTGACATTATTCTGTTTCTTAACAAATTTTAATATTTAAAACATGCCATATTAATTTGATAAAATCTAGATACTTGTTTTTCTACCTTTTTGACTATTTTAACAATTGATTTTGCTGGATCCCCACGATATAAAAGAAGTAATA
Organism: Microvelia longipes; assembly: GCA_018340805.1. Lineage (NCBI taxonomy): Eukaryota > Metazoa > Arthropoda > Insecta > Hemiptera > Veliidae > Microvelia > Microvelia longipes. The sequence continues at coordinate 47,162,287 of JACMZG010000008.1, read as the reverse complement.
TTGACTCTTTAACGGATTTAGTTTAATGTACATAACAATTTTTCTAGAAACATTCAGGCATACAATTTGACTCAATCCGTACTTAAAATATGATTTTAACAATCCAAATTGATTTCAGAAAACAAATTCATAAACATATTTTATGATATCTATAAACTTGTTAATATTATATATAACATTCTAACGACCCTTTTTATCCTTAACAAAAGCTAAACATATTTTTTTCAAACTTAATTAAGCACACAAATACCTACATGCCTAATACTTAATGATCTGTAACTTAAATATATGAAAACAAATAAAGTAAAAAACTATCAAGCAGCAAACGGCTCTATAATATTTTAAAGAAGTAATCGTAATGCTGCAACCTACGCTATGGTGTAGTTAATGAACATAAACGCAATCAATAGTATGATTATAGATAGAATTGTAATCGGTTCTTATTTTATTTTTGGACGACTGTAAAATTTATTAGAACCAACTTCTAGTTATTTAATAGTCAACCAAATTTCGTTATTAGGTTTAGCTGATGTTTTGAGCACTTATTAATATAGGATTTTCAAATTTTTATAGAACTAATTAAAAGTTAGTAACCAAAAATTAGCGGTGCTAATCTAATAGAGTTAACGAATCTAAAAATAATTATAAACAACTAGAAATCAATAATTGCATAAAAAACAAAAAAAAACATTAGCAAACCATTAAAAACAAGTTTCAGATTGATTAGCTTTCATTTTTATTGCAGTACTTCAAAAATTAATAATTTTTAACAAAATTTCATAATTTTTGGACAAAAATACAATACATTTTAAGATTCTGTTTTCCCAACTCAAAATATAAACAGACTTTGGGTATTCGAGATCATTTATTAGAGACTGACCTCTAACCAACTCTAACCACTCTTTCCAAAGCCAATAACATAAGAATAAGTTTTATTCAAGTCTCTAGTAAAGTTATTGAATACCCTTTAAGTATAAATTCAAAAAGAATGTGAAATGTGGGTAATCAGAATTGTTACTATTCCAAAGATCATATTTGCTAGTTGAACGACAAAAGAGACGTTTTCTCAATTCTGCCAGCTAATATTTAAATACACATTAATACTTTTAAAATAGCACACATAGCCAACAAAATAGCCACATAGGCTCAAAAATAGCAAGAAATAAATTTTCCCTTTTTTGTTAAAATGAAACTTTTACGCAAAAAGAACTCTGAAATAGACACTATTCCTAATCCCGGATAAAACCCCGCCAAACTAACAACTTTAAGCGAGGTTTTTTCATGTATATTACTAAATGGTTTCAATTATAACAAAAACATTTTTGCTAAATTTCATAATTTTTAAATGCTAAGTTAGTAAATTTTAACAACTTTGTCACATTAAATATAATTCAGAACATCTGATTTACCACAAATGTTTATGATTATTAAATACTTTTAGTAAATTTCATTGTAAAACCAATCTTAAATTTTGCGGGATTTAGACTAGCGTAAGATACGTTTTAAATTGTAATTTAGCATAAATATTAGATGGCCTCAATAATAGTTAAGTACATAAGTAGTAAACCTCATAGAGGCATTCCAAAGAATAATACCACTTTTAAAGTTTTGGAATCATTTCAACAATTAGGAAAAGATAAATTAATTCTCATGAAGCAAAGGTCTCTAATACCAAAGTAAGACGCAACTTACAGAAATCCCAACTATTTATAGTAAAAACACAATCATTAGCATTACTTTACACTATTTCAGCCAAGCAAATTAGATGAAATATATTATAAACAATGTAAAAAATAATTCAAAAATAATATATCACTTCAATTCAAATAATATATTCAATTCAAATTCTAGGACAGATTTTATTATGTTTAACTTAATTAAAGTGTAATAAGTATCATCAGTTGGTAACTAACAAAATTAAACTATAAAATAAAAAAATGGAACTATAAAAAAAGAATATTAAATAAAACAAATTGTACATTAAAGAAACCATACATTTTCCGTAGACACAACACCAACATCGCCAAATTAACCATATGAACAAGCGATTTAAAATTGTTCGGGGCATATAAAAAATTATTTTTCTTTAATTCATTAAAAAATTAAATTATTTTTTTAAACATAATCTTGGAAAATTGAAAAATAAAAATTTAATAAACGTTTTTATTTAACTTTGTATTTGATATTTAATTAATGTAACTATGCAATTAACTATTATTTGTATTTCATGTAATTAATATATTAATTACATTTGGATACAATAATTTATGAAGCAAAATAAAAGCATCCTATGTATGAAACTAAGTTGCTGTACCTAAATTTCGATGCATATTTAGTTCATTTCAACGTTTTCACGTTTGTGTTTGTATGGTAAAATAAATTTTACATTTTCAATCTTCCATAATGCACCAAACAAAATTAATTTGCCCATGATATGGTAAAACTATATAATTATAAATACTTAAATAATGAAAACTAATAAAAAAACTATAAACTAAAAAACAGTGACAAAAACATTTTGTGTCAATTTTACCTTTTTTCTTTTAATAATTTACTTTTACTATATTATATTTACATCAATTATAAACTATAAACAATAATTACAAATTATATATATGTATTTATATATAAATTTCTAGCGCATGTACATCATCAGTCAAGGGTTTTGTATAACTTTACTTTGATTTTTTTCTATATCCCCCCAAAATTTATACAAAAAATCTATGATTCTTAAAACACAAAAATAAATAAAAATTATATAAACACTTTAAAACATATTCTTTTATGAGAAATCACAAATAAATTAACGTACGATTGTTGTTTTAAAGAAATAGAAACAAATAATATGAAAACACAAATTCGATGATGTATTAATGCCCAATTTATTTTATATGTTCATTTCGTAAAATATACAAAAATGTACATACATACATTTAATAATTTATTTTAAATAATAAATAATAATGGGTCCCACAATTTACTTCAGAAAATATATTAAATAAGTCATAAAAATAACGAAGGTGCGCTTGGCTTCTAGAAAAATAATATAATTTCACTAAAATTAAAAGTACTAAAAATTAAATCACTGAAATCTTAAGCGAAATTTGAGATCAATAAAAATCTTTTATTTCAAAAAATTTGAAACTTTTTTAAAAGGTATGTAACGAACAACACTCACACGCAGGTTTATATTCAATGTGATAAACAAAATTAATCTACTGTTTTAAGACCGACTTCGAAGATTATTCTAAAAATATCCGACTTTAAATGATGGAGCAAAAATGTCTTATCTTAATTAATTTTAAATTATGAAATATATCATCATCCACTTGAAAATTATGCAATAAAAAATGAAAAATAGCAATTTTTACTGATGTTTTATAGAGTATGTAATGTTAAAAATATAAGCAAGCAAAATGAGCAACAAATATTACTAGGAAATGATGAGGTTATATTATAGGAAAGGATTGGTCGAACAAAAGCATAATAATATATGTTTTGTCCTACCTTGTATGTGTTTGGAGCGAAGGAAGGTCTACCCTGAGTCTAGTTTATGGTGGACAGTCAATAAATAACAGCGTTTTTTCCTTCTTGCCGGTGCGGCATCTTCATCACTTCAAAAGTAAACCGTTTTCAGTCCTTAGTATAAAAAACTTAATAAAAAAGGTATCGAGTCTCAGATACTAAAGGTTTATAACTAAAAATATTTCTCGCAATATATCTGAATAATTCTCGGATCGGTCAACAGCTGAGATTTAAAATTGTTCATATTAAAAAAATAATTATTTCTTTAATTCCATTCTATTGTTATAACATAAATTTGTGTTTTCAATTTAATTCTAAGTATCTACAGATAATCTACTCACCCTCTATTTGTACATAGCTCGAACTAAGCTTTAACCATTTTATATTATATACATAATTCTTCGATAGAACACAATACTCCCCCCAGTTATACTATAGAAAATACACATGAATATACATTGAAATTTTCATTCCGTTAGAACTACACAATTTGTTCACATCGAGACACTTCCGTATTTACAGTTTTATTTATATTTAAAAAGAAGTCCATGATAAACATTAAAAAATTTGGGCCACCCCCGCGAGTGGCGCCAATACAGCGGGAATTGAGAAAGTGCGAAACTCCAAGCATTTATAGCTAAATCACAGTCCGGTAGCTATAGCGACAACCGTCGACCGACGTCATGTTGAATAGACTAGAAACTGGCAATCAGTCGTCGTAATCGCGTTGCATCTTGAAAATTTGCCTGGAGTACTCAATATCCCACTGGGCGAAACGTTAGTGAGCAGCTAATGATTGATGCGGGGGCATGCCTTGGGGAGAGAGCATGGTAGGTGAGTGACTATGAGAATGAGGAGGCATAGGTGAACCGTGCATGTCTTGATGATGGCCGTAATGTAGACCGTGAGGCCCCATCTGCGCGCCTTCCATCAGACCGTCCTGACCTAATGTGTTTGGAGGTGTCATTCTCTTCTCTTTCTGTCGCCTATTACAGAACCAAACTCTGACGACTTCTTTCTCCAGCTGCAGACTATCAGCGAGATTAGTTATTTCTTGAGCTGAAGGTTTAGGTTGTTTATGAAAATGTTGTTCTAAGGCACCCTTAACGGAGACCTCTATACTGGTTCTCTTTTTCCGTTTCCGACCTTGCGCTGCTATTTTGTCTATACTTGTAGGCGATCCAGTTGTTGAATCGGCTTCTTCGAGCCATTTTTGAAGAAGTGGTTTTAGTTTACACATATTTTTAAAACTTAACTGAAGTGCCTCAAACCTACATATCGTCGTTTGAGAAAAAACATTTCCATAAAGCGTACCTAAAGCGAGTCCAACATCAGCTTGCGTGAACCCTAGTTTGATTCTCCTCTGTTTAAATTGTTTAGCGAAGGCTTCCAGATCGTCGGAGGTAGGAGTATCCTCGTCACCGTGCCCCGGCGGCTGATCCGGATGACCTTGCGGATAAGTTGGACTATGATTTTGCATCTCCCGAATAGAATGGTGAATACTATGAGGAGGTTGCTGATGATGATGCGCTAACATACCATTCATTGCTGCATGATAGGCAGTGTGGTGAGGTAGAGGCGATCCTGGACCTGGACCATAATGTGCTGGTGCATGCCACGAATGCGGACTAGCCATTCCATGAGATGCGGTTTGTTGACGGTGCATTTCATGAGGCTTGATATCCACCGCCGTCTGATGATGGTGATGAGGATGATGATTCATGACAGATGCTGTCCATGGATCACCACTAGGTTGTAAACTCACCCATGGGTTGCCTCCGAGAGGATGTCCGTTGGGTGACGGAGAAGCCGCCATCTGGTGATGGTGGTGGTGATGTTGAGGTACATACTTCATTTCAGCTGGTTCTCCTCTAGGCGACGGGGATCCGTGGTGATATCCACCGGCACCGATACTAGCGTTAACAATGTTCATTACACCAACACTGCTGGCTTCCAGCTCGCCGGAAGAAACAGGACCGGCGGAAGGCATGTAGGTGGTCGTGGCCATTAGAGCCGCGTTAAGGATACAGAAAGGCTCGCGAGAGCAGGGACCATGTGTGTACCGCGTCTAGGCACAGACTGACTCGTACGTAGCGGCTATCCCCTACTCCCGCCCCGTGACGCGGCACCCGCCCATTGGTTAAGACACGCCTCTTCCCCACCGCACTAACACTGCCACCTCGTTGCTTGGCTACGCCTCCCCTTCACCCCCTCTATCGTACACTCACACGTTAACCTGAGACTCGCACACTGAATCAATGCACCCCGTCAATACATTCACCACTATAATATGACAATTAAAACATAATTAATTCTTTAAGTCAGCGATGATAGTCTCTGCCGTAAGATTGTGGAGTTAAAATACATCGAACGTGTGTCCATAGCTCCTTACCCCACTGCATCAAGAGTTATACTTTTTATTTTTACCAGTTAGTTATCATTCAAATTAAAATTCGCAACACATGTTGAATGCAACAAGTATTTTCAGCTTAAAGCACACCAAGCCCCCATTTACATAGGGATCACTCTATGTGTTATTCACAGGTCGGCCTAATAATCCACCTCATTACTCCTTATTTTTGGTTCATTCCTGGCCCACTTGACACTTATCACAACTATTATTATTTTGCTTTAGTATTTTAATAACGAATTAACCGTTCATAACTTCAATTATTGACTTCCCTCAAACAGCCTTACCCTCTAACCGAAAAAAATTATGTTGCGGAAGTTACGCTTTGTTACATTATTATATGATTATTGAAAGTTTGAATTAAATGAAGATTTTGAATGTTTCTAGCGGCATTAACGGTTCGGCTGCACGGTAATTTGTCAATGAAAAACACAATCAGTGGGTTCAGAAACGAGGTGTATGCAAAATAAGCACCCTCCAAGGTATTGTGAATAGCGCACCTTGTCACCCCAGGTCTGGTTGTCTAACCCCGCAACCCTTTTAATATTCACTTCTACTCACAGTAGCTATACAATATGCCCTTTTAAATTTTAGAACTCAATTTTATAACTTTCAGATGCATAAGTTCATGTACAGAGCACATATATACGTTTAAAAGGAATGTTTTTTTTTAGACCCTAACTTTTTCATGTTTATAGAAAAAATTAAGTTAGATCGATAAATAGGTATTTTAAATATTTATTTATTGGAAAATCGGATATGGTGTACCAGAAAATTTTTCCTCGCCATATTGGATTCGCTAAGCTCATCCTTATCTCTTTGGCTTTCATCGCTCGGCCTTACAGACGTCATAAAATATTTTTCAGGATGGCACAACTAGATCTAAAGATTAATTTTTGTGCCAAGTTTCAACTCACTAACATTATACACTAAGAACGACGATGATAATATACACACTCACACTACACACACAAATTCATGAAATAAAAATTAAATAAATAAATAAAAAAATAATAATAAACAACAGTCTGGAAAATATATATAATAATATTAATAAATTAAGTATTTTTAAATTTGATTTTCTTAATATATATTTTTTTAAATATTTTTTTAACTAAACATTTACTTTAAAATTGTAGCGTAACATTAAAATATTATAGAAATCAACATATCCACAACTAATGTTGTTTATATTATAGATTGAAATCATTTTTACGGTGTTTTATTAAATGTACAGAGGATTTCATAGATTTGTTATTTATTTATTTATTTGAGGTTGTGATATTTTAGATTTGTGAGTACTATCTTCTTATTATAGTCGTGTTATTGTTGAATCTTATTATTTACTTATTAATTTTGGTATTGGAATTAAGTTTAGTAACTAGTAACTCCAGTAATAAGTAAATATATTAGTTAGGACAGCTCTCGCGCTTTTCATTATGTTTTACTTACTCGTCTTTCTATTATATGTCGCGAACTTCTTTCCTTCAGCAGTATTATCAGTATTATAATAATAATGCTCGTTTAGAGCCTTGCGCCTCATCAGGGATAACCCCTGCGGGAACCACCTCGGGTGGTAGTAGCAACCTTTACGCATAAAGTGCATTCTAAGTTGGCGATAATTTATCTAAACAATAATCTTCTATAAACTGAGAGCGTAACCTGGGATACGAACCCCAGACCTCCGTGGGTGTCAAAGGTCAGTGTAAAGACTAACGCCTTAACGACCTCGGCCACAGAGGCGGCATTATCAATATAATTATTATCAGTATTAGACTTGTAAAAAAGTCGCGCATTTTCCGGGATTCCTGTTTTTCCTGGGGAAAAATTTACCGATCTGAAATGACAGACCTTAATGAGGGATGATGTTTCGCATGAGAATTGATAATTAGGATTTTTTGCGTCTAATCTCTAATCTATATAATCAATAATACCGCTTATGGAAATTTCGAACGCAGTGCCGTGAGAAAGGATTTTTATTTTATCTTCCCTCTCCTTAAGAAAAAATATGTTGTTCAACCTAAAAGTAATTATCTTTTTCAGGCACTTTTCTAACGTTCTGAATGGCTCTCATCATGCTGTCAATCTGTTCGTGTGTGCGTCTGTGTTGCGCATAACTTCTGCTGTGTTTGTGCTTGAAAGGTCTACTTATAGTCTAGTTGTGCAGCCCGGAAGCTAATTTTTTAGACCAAATTATTCTACTTTGCAGTGCTATCAAATATTAAAACAAGATCAGAAAGTTGACCGATCGAATTGATATTTGACACAAATGAACAGTTGTACACTAATAAGAGGGGAATTGATTAACAAAATTTCAATTTTATATTGGTTGCCATTTTGAAAATATTAAATTTTGAGTGTTTTAAATTATCTAACGTTGACGGCTAATAACTTTAAATGTTCTTACTGTTTTTGGCTCACGGCATATCGCCCGATAGAGCATCTCATAAGAAAAAAGTAGAAAAAATTGCATAAGTTCTTAACTTTCATAACATAAGTTTATAAGTTATTAGTGAAAATATATATTTATTATTGCGATACATTTATTGGTGCGAATCATACGAAAAAGTCTATTTACATCTGTCAAAATCTAGGTTTTACTGAAAAAAATTATCATATCATATGATAAAATATATTGCTGTTTGTTAGTATTAAAATTAAAACTATATGTTTTAATTTTGATTGTTGATAAGTATTATCGGAGGTGTTTTAACGTATTCGTGAACATAATGTAAAAGTTATTATGTTCACTTTTTTGTGTTTTTATACCTATCTGACCATTACCTCATAAAATTATCTTGTGTAAAAGTTATTATTTGATTAAACCTATCTGCTATAAGCTGTAACTAATATTGTAATAACACTCTAGAAATTTAATTATCTAATAATTCTGAGGTCCGAGCGTAGCTAGACCGAAATTATTTCACCATGAGCATTGAATTATAAAAACATTTTAAGACAAGCGAAGCGAGTGTAAAGATATGGGGGAAAAGTATACCGAGATACCCCGTACCTGATATTTAAATTTAATGTCAAATAATTTTGCATTATTTATTGGTAAATTTGTTATTATTAAATGGATTTATTAGATTACTCTGTAAGTTTTGTAATCTAAAAATTAAAGTGTTATATTTATCTGCATGATGTACGAAGGATGATGAGAAGGGTTGACTAAGTGCAGTTCTTTTAACTCCATGAAGTTAGTTGTAAGAATAAGAAAGTAGTTAGTTACCTCGTTTGTCCACCAGTCTGCAGCACAGGACAGAGTCCCCTACACTAAAACTTCCAACCCCTGCAAGTCTCACTTACCTTTACATCTGCTTTTAACTTGTTTAAATATTTTTAAGTATCCGTCACAGTGGATGCATAAAGCCAAAATAGTGTCGCCGCACCGTTTTAAAGGAATATAAAGGGGTAGGACAACGTTGTCCTAGACATAGTTAAAAAGTATTGGAGAAGCCTATTATGACAGTGTTTTATTGGTAAAGTATGATAAAATCCTTCCCTTTGAATTTCGTTCATTTGTACTCGCTATGCAGTGGCGCGTTTAGCTTTTATATAAGCTGCTAAATTGCGGTAACAAAAGTGTCATCACAATAGTATATTATACTACTAGGCTCTGAAATTAATAATTTCTTTACCGAAACGACTAATTATACTAGCGAACGAAGCGAGTCAGTAAAAGGAGCTGCGGTAATAAGAAAGTCATTCACAGCCATGTAGTGCTAATAACTTAAACAGCGCTATGTTTTCTGAGGTTAAGATTAAAAATAAAATAAATAATATTTAATTTTATTTACCGCTTTAATTGCTAAAGTAATTAGCAAGTACTTAAATTGCTAAAATACTTTTCTATTTCTATTAAATAAATGCAAATGTAGATGTTTTAGAATGAGCTTGAATGGAGTTTATCGTAATAGAACGAAAGAATAAAAAGTATCTCCACAGTTAAAGATTTTATTTAAAGTAAACCAGAACGTTTTCGACCTAACAAGAGGTCATCATCAGTGCCTATTAAACAAATAAGACAAACAATGTTAAAACAAACGGCTTAAAGGCCGCTACGAGGAACGGCTTAAAGGCCGCTACGCAGGAACGGCTTAAAGGCCGCTACACGGGAACGGCATAAAGGCCGCTACGCGGGGTCGGCTTGAAGTCCGCTTACAATAACCTCGCATAAGCTTATTTTTCCAAAAGAAATTCGCTGAAATGAAATAACTAATAAAAATGATAATAGTTAGCAATATTGTGTATTTCATGTAATAAATAATTTTCAATCATTATTTGAATACATCCTTAAAATGCATATATAATTTAGTTTCTAGAAGGACTTAAATCCCTAAAAGACGCAAAGGAGTAAGAATGATACGAGTGGGTTGGAATAGGATTGTTATTTAAAGATTTCGAAGTGCTACCGTGATGCTAGCTGGACCAAAACACCATTTACCTGGCGATATAATACCTATACAAGGTATAAGTCAGTGGGAGGTGTTCATTCAAAGCGATCAATTCAACTAGATAAGACATGAGATTGTACGAGTCACGATGGATGCTTCAATCATGCTCCTTAAGTCCGTGTCAAATCATGCTTCTCTTGAACACTTCTACTCCTTATTAACCTTTGTCAGATCATGCTGTCATCCTTGATTCCCACGCCTACTCTCATTTCTATCCTATCAGTGGTCACCGGAAATGACAAATGTACGATATCTACCAAAGAATATTAAATATCTATTATTGAAAACTATATGAAACAACTATATGGAATATTATTCTATATTTTAAAACAATTATTCTACACCATTAATACATTTTCATTAAAAAAAATCGGGTACGTGGTACCTCGGAACTTTTCCTCATCACATTAAATTCCCTACGCTTATTCTCTGTGCTTCGGACGCCCTTCGCTCTTCCTCTGCTAGTAAATATATCCGTTTCATTCCCAGCGGTCACCCATACAACCCATCCAGGTATTGATCACGCTCGTTGCTGTTTAACTTATATTATTCAACAAAATCATAGATATACTTATTGTATTAAACGAAACGGTGTACTTATTTACGTAAACAACATTTTAACTTAATTAGATTATTTTCAGATTGCTTTTAAAAAACGTACACAAGTCATGAAAAAAACGTACAAGCATTTTATGATTTGTCAAAATTTTTGTTGAGTCATTATTTCGAGTTAATGACGTCATAAAAAATTATTTTCCTGATAGCACAACTGCATCTATAGACTGATTTCTGTACCAAGTTTTAACTCTCTAAATACACTGGGAGCTGCGATGACAACAGACAAACACACATGCACACACACAACACACACACACACACACACACACACACACACACACACACACACACACAGGCAACATTGTGAAAACCACTTAGGAGGCCTTAACAGCACTTGAAACGGATAATTCCGGATAATTCAGGGGATTTCACGGTTTTGGTTTTCTTGCAAACACATTACTCTTCCTATATACCTTACGTTATAAATGAGGAAATGTAAAAATCGGGTACCTCAGAATTTTAACTCACATTATTATTCGCTACGCTCATAATCACCATTGCCAACCTTCGTTTGTCATAATGGACATAATAAAAACTGTATTATTCCTATCGATATCCATTCACATATATTGATTTCTGATCTAATAAAAACCGCATTTGTAGTAGCCGTAATGAAATGAAACTTTATATACAGATTTATTTCATAAAGTTATACACTCGTGTCGAATTTCAACCAAAGTAATGAGCTAACAGATTACTGTTCCTATATACCCACAATATAAATGAGGATAATTAAAAATAGCATATATGCATCAATATTAATGTCATAGATACACAATATTCCTTATCTATGCCTCATGTCACGTCAAGAAGAAATGTTAGTATGGTGGGTTAATCAATATTTATAACGTAAAAAAAAATCAATCCAGTAAATGCGTTATGAAATAGATACATTTAGAAGTCAACCAAACAGCAAATATTTTCGATTACCATACCAGGCATATGATTGAGTTTTTGTTGGTAATTGGAAATATATGGTCCGGTAAAAACTAAAATTAAACAAAGTAGTATAAGATTTCGATTATCAGATAGCTTGAAGTTAAAAACTGAAAAAATAAGAATGCCCTCACTTTGCACAGTCTGTATTAGCAAATTTTCAAGAAAAATGAGCTTTTCTTTATAATTTTCCGAATAGCACAACTACAACGGTAGACTGACTTCTGTACGAAGTTTCGACTATCTAGCATGAATACAATTGGAGCTACGATGATAACAGACACACACATACATACAGACAACTTTGTCAAAACCACTCAGAAGGACTTAAAAAAGGAGGCCGTTAAAATCATGAGTACAAGTAATTTTATTTATTAGTGGGGGGAGGCAACAAAAAGGGTAGGGGTCCACCATGTACCATTAATCTCCAAAGGGGGTCCGCGGGGCTATGAAGTTTGCGTGTTCCTGTATTAACATACATATTATTTAATAATTATTGGTACTATTCTAAATCATGTCCTTTATATGATAATAATACAGAGCTTACATTTTGCTGAAAGAGTCTAAAGGAGCACTAGGTTACAAAGTACGAAAAATGGACAAATCATGGCGTGACCAATTCATTTATTACGCTTATATTAGTAGTAAACGTAAACAAAAACTACTACGTAAACTATAATCAAAATTTTGATAACCATAGTTCTATAACCAACCTGTTGCGCCAGAAATTACGTATCATTTTGCGAAAAAAAAATCATCCTTGTTTTTAACCCTAATGCAATCTAGAACCCTACAATTTAGATAATTTTTCAAAAATTAATCTGAAGCACATGAGACATTATAAATAATACAGCGAAAGATGGTTATAAAAAAGAGAAGAGGCATATTTCCCCATTTTTTCTACCATAAAACATCTATAATTTTAATATTTATATAAAATAATAGGGCAGGACAAAATTGTTATATTTCTTTAAACGACAATAATAGGGAGGTCTTGGGAGGTACAGAAGCGCCCCGGGCAACGTGTCATTTAGAATTAGACTATTAGAGACACGTAAAGCTTATTATACCTCGCCCCCTGACTGAAATAGTCTAGATTTACTTCTAAACCATCTATGTTTACGCACTTAGACAAAATAGTTCTGTACGAAGCGTACATCACACTATAAGATCTAATGGAGAACGAATAATAGTTTTTCTTATACATATATTATGATAATTTCCATTTCTATAAAAGAGAGTTCCGTTTAAAATTACTTCTATATCCAAAGTAACAATGTGAATTAGTGAGTTTTAATTCACTTTATTAAGCTGTAAATATAGTTAGTTAATATACAATTTGTAGCTACTGTGATAAAAAGATCATACTTTGCTTAAAAGTTCGATTTCAAATTCACCACTTGGGGAATTTTGATCCAAATAGCATACAGAATAACTATTTAATTAGCTCTTATCAAACGTTAATCTCATAACGAATAAGTTTGATCTTTTACATTCATACTTCCTTCATGGTTTTGTTGACTTTTACTTAGATTATTGAGACAATAGACTGTAGTAAGTTCTTGAAGGGCTATAATAAGGCCTCCATTTATAAACAATCCCGTAACTACAAAGAGGATTCGACAAAAATTTAATTAAATTAAAATTGTTCAATATTGAAGTAAAAATCGCATGCGTTTTAGTTAAATTGAATTATTCATTATCTATTGATTAAAGTCAGTTTAAATAAAAAATCCAATTGTAAAGGCTAGAATGTTCAGAAAATACTTGTGACAGGAAATCGAAAAAATTCCAATGAGGTAACATACTGGTTATCTAAGTTAGTCTGTGAATTATCTTTAGCTAAAATTGTATATAAGTATAATAGTTTATTTACCTGCAATATAGATATCATATAGTTTTGAAATTAGAATTTGGTCGAAGAAATTAAAGAAAAGAGATCCATACGGTTTTTATAGTTTCTATAGATTTTTATCTTAAATAATAGTCTTCTTGGACCTAGACGTTGTGACTCTAATGATTGCAATATTATCTGTTAGATCAGTGGTCTTCAGGTAGTATCAGAAAAGGGTACGTCTCATATGTCTGTCTAGTCTAGGGTAACAGTTTACCTTTTTGGGACCAATATCCTTTTACTTTTCTCGCAAGGTTACGCAGGAATATAGAAAAAATATCTATAACCCTAAATTAGGTGACATAATTTTTGTATTCACCTTTTTTATAGCCCCAAGTAAAAAATCTTACAAAGGAAGAGCCGCCTTGTACAATTTGGCTAATTTCGCTATTTAGCCAAGGTCACAAACATCATAATTAACAACAGTATACGCTAACAACGAATACATTTGTAACATTCATACCTTCTTTAAAAATTGTCAAATTAAAAAACTATCGAATTGAAATTTGGGACTAGTGTCCGTTTATATAATGAACAATTATACATACTTATATTTTAATACGGCTTGTATATTAATGGTTTTTGTCAGAGTAATATAAATTAGGTGATTTTTATATAGCGAGTAGGTACGAGAGATAGAAGTCAGGTGTAATAAAGACGAGTGCATAGCGAATCCGAGAAGGTAAACAATAGTACTGAGCTACCCCGTTCTCAATTTTTTCGTGGAGATAATTAACATTTCATCACTATATTGCATTAAAAATCACTTATAGATTTTCCTATCAACATATAATGAATAGATGTTTAATATGTGATGTTTGATAAAGCGTTCATTAGTAAGTTTGGGGCTCAGAATGCTCAGTATTTTGAACTGATGTCAAGACCTCCCACGTATCAAATCCAGTCTTCCGATTTCTTTTTACTAGAGCGTCAGTAAAGAAAAAGAAGTGAATGATTCTGCGTATATGGCAGAGGAAGAGAGTACAAGTAGACAGTAGCAATACTAGTTCTTGAGAAGATATTCTTAAGAATTTAACTGATAGACATCTTGCGGAGGACGGTAGCTCCTCTCTGTGGCCATTGTTCCCTTGTAAATCGTGATTTTACACGGCCACCGTTTGCACGACTGGCTTTGCACATCACTCTTTCATACACACCGTCTCTAGGCAGCATGCACCGTATATAACCTACAAGATTTTTCCTCATTCAATAACTGTTAGTATAACTTGATTTTAATTCAATACACACATGCATCAAGAAACATTTAATACAAAGTCTGTGTATTTGTCTGTCTATGCTAATATCTCAACAAAGCATACAATACAATACTAACTCTAAGTATTAATAGTTAATCAATCACTTAAAGTAAATAATGTCCGAATTAACTATTTACGAATAAATTTTAATACTGTAACTTGAGGCAACCCCCGATGCCCAGAATAAGATTAATTTTTGATGAAATTTAAAAATACACGTAAAGCTAATATTTTTCCAAAGAAATTCGGTGACATGATAAAATTAACCATTTTTCAGTGTTTTTGAAGGAGCCATAACTTTAGTTGCAGTCATCCGATTTTTATGGTTAGAGGTACTCGTTTTACAGAAAATTTTATCAAAAGAATCAATACGAAAAAGCCTCTCCACAAAGTTAATTTAACTTTTATTAAATTAACTTTGTGGAGAGGCTTTTTTGTATTGATTATTATAATACACTCCACCCGCGCTTTACCTTGATAACCTTTAAAATCGTTCTTTTCATGTTTTGCACACGACCACAGGGAACCACTTATAAGAAAACTAAAATTTGTGTGATATAAAATTTTCAGCATGCGCAATCATATAAAAATATGATTTTCATATGAAGCCATATCATATACCTCCACTCTGGATAGGCAGACTATCTTTTCTTCATAATATAAGGTATATTTTCAGAAATATTTGGTTTAAAGTAGTACAAAATGAGTCACATTTTTGCAGGTCCGGCTCATGGACTATAAACATTATAAAGTAAAAATAAAAAAATGATAAAAAACTGGAACTGATAACCAAAAATTTAGCATTGTGTTTTATTTTCTTAGTGACAGCGCACCCTTACGAAACAGAAAGAAATGATACACTTGATGCTTGGCATAGCCTTTTCCAAAAACATGATTCTATTCTCCAAGCCCAGAATTTATAATTATTATCTCCAAGTCTCAGATGGCATTAAAAAATTATTTTCCTGATGGGAAAATGTAATTTTATCTTGTTGCAAATATCTATTTTTCTTTTTTACAATAAAAAGATCAATGATATATTTATTATTTTTTACTAAAAAAGATAAATTTTATCTCATTCCAATCAAAGCAATGCAACTAGCACTGTGATCATTAAAGTTTTTTAAGATATTTAAAGATTGGTTTAATTTTTTTTTATAAAATGATTGTAAAATAATAAGGGTACCTACTGCATTTAACTGAGTTGCCTGAGCTAACATGTTATTAGATTATCCCAAGTCAAAATTGTCTTTTATAGCTTCCGGTCTTAGCCATAGATGGCTTATCTTTTAAGAGTCTAAAATTATTCGAGTCCCTTGACCAAACATAATAGCCTACCTCAATTAATACCTGTCCATTACAACCTCAAACTGCTACCGAACTCATTTTCTTAAACTATTCAAACTCAACCACGTACACAATCTAAATAGCTCATCAATAACAAAAAATGGATTAGCCTACACCTACTGTCTATGTGTGTAAGTTTGTATTCTTTATGGCATAAAACTATTTTTAAATTATACACTGAATAAAAAAAAATTATTCCTAATTTATTAGAATATTTTTATTGAAGAAATTTTATTTGATACAACTCATGAGTTTATTTTTATTAATATTCGTAGGGAGTACCACATGAAGGACAAACAGCTAATTTCTTTTATTTTGCACTTTACCCATACATTAATTTAATTGAATTTTGTATCTTAACTGCTTGATAATAATATTATATTATAAATGTAATATTTTTGTAATTAAAAAAACAGTCATTTAACGTTCTTTATTTCTTGAAATCATTGATAAATCATATTTTCAACCACAAACTCAAACAATTACCCTTCTTGTCTTATTTCTTTTAACAAATATAATAGTAGGATTATTTGTTTTGTTCATTTCAGTATAAAATGCAATAAATGCTATTCTTCGGCATGATCAATAATATATTAATATTATAACTTTTCCTGCAACAAATATCTGCTACAAACTTATTTTTTTAGTCAAGCTTGTGATGCCTTTTAAAAAAGAAATAGTATTTGGAAACTGTTGTTATACTTGGTATTTTAACTCGCATTGCCTGAGGTGATGTAGAGATGGAGGAAACACAAGAGCGACTAAGAAGTAATCCTACGAGTGGGCAGTAGATCTGGCTACTGGAGCTTACAATCAAATACTTTATATGAAATAAAATAATCATAGACACCGATACACCTTTAGATACGGATGCATTGATACCTGAAGGCTATAAGCTATCTATTCCAATCAAATGATTTCTAAAAAAAATTGATCCAAGAAGAAAATAAACAATTGATCATCTAAATAGATTCTTGATTTTACTATTAAAATTCTAAAATTATTTATTGTATTCATTCTTTTGATCGATTTAAATTGCTCAAGAGGAAGCAAAGATCATTAGTAGAAGGGATGACGCGTTGGAAAAACTCGTCACATAAATGAATTAGAAGATAGAGAATAGAAATAATAGAAAATAAAGAGAATAGGAGGAATAGAGGAAAATGTACCTTTCCTAGAAGGTTTTTGCAATAAGATAGGCACAAATGAAAGGCTGTTTTACTCGAACTAAGCAATTTTTCTTGATTAAAAGTTTTATAAAAGCCTTATGGTTTAAATTACTGAAGTGATAAACTTTAAATAAATGAAAAAAGTCGGGTCACATGTTTATACATTGCTACATGCGTGCCAAATTTCAATTGGATCGCATAGTGTTTCCGCGTTTTTTGACTTTTCAAACTTTTTCAAATATCACAACTACAGCGTTAGATTGATTTTTCTACAAAGTTTCAATTCTCTTGCATAAATACGCTAGGATCTACGATAATAACAGACACACACTCACACATACAGACAACTTTGAGAAAACCACTCAGGAGGCCTTTAAAACACCTGAAACGGATGATTCCGGTTTCATCCGGGTTTCGGATTTTTTTGCAAACACAATACTTTTCCTATATACCTACGGTATAAACGAGAAAAAGTAAAAATAATTAGGAGACGGAAAACATACGAGGAAAGTAAGAACAATATACCACATGTTTGTAAGCAAGTGGAACACAAGTTAGATGGAAAAGCAGACTATATAATTTGAAAGCATGTTTTATTGAAATAACGCACTAGATTACTAAATGGTTCATTATCTTTCTGATATCAAGGTTCCCCTGCATAATCTTGGGCTCCAAAGCCAGGAGGGCGGTAATATAAAAACCTTAACCACCTTGTGTACTCCTAAATGTACGGATTAAGATAACAACTAACACAAATTTTAGCGAGTTTCCAATAGAAAATGACAGTTGTTTTATGAGGTTGTCCGGAAGACTAAACTAGAGAAGGAAGTTGGAGAGGAGGATAGATTTCGCATAGCCTCTTAATTCCAAAATAAAATATGACCTATAAATATATATTGTTATCAGTAGATTCGTTACTGTCTTTTTATACATTTATAACTTTATAATTGACCTAATTCAATTTCATAATTGACCTTTGTCAAGTAACTTGAACCTTGGCGGTTTATTTAGTATGTCACAAATATTTCAATAGAACTTTAAACAATGACATTTGTGTTAATTGAAAAGTACTGGAAATTTATTTATTTGAAATAAAAATAAACTAAAGTATAATTTAAATACAATCTAAAACAACAATAAAACAACGATCTAAAATTTTCTTGCTAACTAAAAAAATTCCTTACTTACATAAAATGTAAGAGCTTGGTATCACAGAAATATTAAGCCTGTTACTTTACTTCTCTGCACCTACATACTTCAAACTGCCTAATCCAAAGTCCAAACGTTGGATTAGAAGGAGGTAAATCCTTTTTTAAACGTATATTTTAATATTATAGTTTAATATTTAAACTATTAAACATTAAATATAAACTGTATAATAATAGGATATTTTTTTCTGATTGTATCCATGCTTTTTGCATATGCTTCGGATAGACTCGCAGGGTAACTTGATATGACACAGCAGTCATAGCGTAACATCATATATACATAATCATTTGAGAAATGGAAGGGTCTATTAAGTAGTGTTCTATCAAGTACAATTGATATCAATTTACTATAGATTTAGTTATTTAAAATAATAATGGATGAAAAATTATTTTAAAATATCTGGCGCGGTAATTTGCATGCCAGGCGAATTTTCTTGGGAATGCGTTTTCCGGGCTGAACAATAAATTTGTTGCTTGAGTTTCCTTGTTATGCTTTATAACATGGTCAGTTACTTAATTATAAAGCACAACTCATTACCCCTCCTTTGCATTTTTCCTCCAAAGTCGGCAGTGCATATCATTATAGCCCTAGGTAGCTCAGTTATATCTTTAAAGATCTTCATTGAAAAATTTCCCGGTGAAGCAATCAAACCTAGCAATCAACCAAAAATTACGATTTTTTGGAAATTTTGCTTGTTCAGAAAATCGAGTTTATGACGTCACAGCAACCTGGTTTTCAATATGGTTCGTGTCTTTCCCAAGGTTGATTTTTGCAATAAGTTTAATTAAAAAATACTAATCCGTTTGGAAGTTAGAGTGTTTACAAGATACACACACACACACACACACACACACACACACACACACAACACACACACACACATATATATATATATATATATATATATAATATATATATATATATATATATATATATATTATATATTTGTGTGTGTGTGTAAAACTTAATTTTTGTGCTAAGGAACCTCTAATACATATTGCGAATTTATTCTTAAGGATATTCGGTAAGAGGAAAAAAGTTTTAGATATGAACAGTAAATAATAAGAGGTATAAATGTTGCGCAAGAATGTCCAATAATCAAAACATTGACATAAATCGTGATCAATTTTATCAATTGTCAAGTATTTCTTATTTGTTTTTAAATAAATAAACAAATCAAAAAACTATATAAATCTAAAAATAATAAGTTTCCTTTTTTAAAAAAAGGATATAATTTATAAGAATATAGTTATCATAGCTGTCTCCTCAAATCATAGTCTCCACCAAAATTATTTTCTTATTTACTTTTCAATTTCACAGTATCCAATTAATCCTTTGGTAGAGTAGTAAAAGATTGTTTTATTCTTTTTAGAAAGGTGCCAGACATGATTTTCTAAGGATTGGGCAGCTACTCCCACGCTTCCAATCAGAAATTTGAACATCTTCAACACAGTGACGTCTTCATAATGGAAAAAATTTTGTGGTTCCGCGAAGTTAAAACAAACACGAAGTTGCCTGAGGTTACGAGGCTTCTCATCAGCCAGTCCATAACGGACTTCTTCGGTCTTTTTCGTAAGTCACAATCAAATCACTAAATTAGTCTACAGTACAATCATGACTAAACAATTCTAAATAACTTCATAAAGATATAGTTATTACTAAAAATCTTTTGATACATATATATTTTTAGTTAGACCCCAGAATTTGAAGTATCTTCAAATTTAGGAAACACGTTCTGTTAATAATATTTATGATGCGAGGTATCAAATTATAATTAGGAATCATAACGGAGAACATTCTACAATAGGCATAGCCGTTTTGCGGCAAATTGATAAATTATTTGTTTACGAAAAAAATATAGGAAAATAATACGAACAAATAATCAATAAATAATTGAATAAACTACAAATAAATAATTAAATAAACAATAAAAAATTACCTTAGAGTAAAGATGAGATTAATAAACCATGAGACAAATAAAATTAATAAAACCACAAATAACTACTTCTTCTTAGATGGTAAAAGCTCGGTGCATTCACCAAAAAATATTTCCCTATATTTTTTGTTATTTTATTATTTATTTATTTATTTTATTATTTATTTATTTATTTTATTGCTATCTTTCTTATTTAGTTTTGTATTTATGTTACTTCATTGTTTAATTTGATTGATTAGTTTTACTTTTTTGACTTGTTTGTACAGGCAGTGATGATGACCTCATGCTAGGTGAAATTGCCTTGCCAATAAAATATTTTTGAGGAGAGACTCTTTTCTTCCATCCAAAATGCTTACATGAAAAAATTACTTGTAAAGTATAACCACAACAATATACACTCTACAAGGATAAGATGTAAAGGTTTTTTCTATTCCACATCTAAATTCTAAGAAAAGTTATATTAAAAGTGTAAGTACAAATTCAACGTAATATTTCAATCACATGAAGCCAACAATGCACTGTTTAGTAACATTAGGTCGTGAAGTGAAAACATTAAAGTGTAACAGTAACAAACACATGGTGAAAGTAAACGTTAAGTAAAAATAGTTTGAAAAAAGGGTTTCACAAAGTCATCAAATGCATCTAATCAAACAATAAATATTGTGACCTTTTAAGTCCTTTGTAACCAATATAGCTCTTAGGATATGTTTTAGTTTTATGTAACAAATTTTATGACGCAAAAGGGTTCAGGGTCGGAACCTTTACGGTCAAAATTAGGTTCAATAAAATAACAATAGATGTCATGAGACAACTTCATTTCCTTTTTGAAAAAAAAACTTTCACGAAAACCATTTTTAGTCAAGGTCAACTTCAGAAATATAATGTTTTGCTATAAGTTAAAATAATTTTAACTACTATAACTACTAATAACTATAACTATAACTACTATAATTATTATAGTGTGTACAGCTTACAAATAGCTTGTAAAGCTGTTTCACGATAAAGTTATTTTTTTTAGCAGTGATTCTTCACAGTTACTGTTGCAGGTTTTTTTAGCTCGATTCACATCTCAGACAGTAAGTATCTGTTTCATTCCCAGTCACCCATCCATATACTAACCTCATTCGATGCTGTTTAACAATAGTGATTAGTGATAAATAATATGGCTCCGGTTTTTACAAAGTAAAATTTGTATACTTTTTTTACCAGTAAAGAACTATTCAAACGAGAACAGTTAGACCTTAGAGATTTATTCATCTCTATTTAATCTCTATTTTATCGTGCTATTTAATAACTTATTGCTCGTCTTTCAGAGGCACAGATGATTTCTGTAAACTCAAAAATTAAATTTTACTAAATAAACACATTTTGTGGAATCTTTTTGTTTAACCACAATGTTTCTATTATATACGACAAAAGGTTTTAACTTTTTTGGCGATGTAAGGCATATCCGAGATTGATAAATTCCTTAATATATTTATATTTATAATTATATTTATATTTTATATTTAGGTTTATATTTTCCTTTGGTAATAAAACTAAACTAATACAATCTATGATCTGGCAAAATGGGTTAACAATGACCAATTTTTTCATCTTCTGGACAGCAAAAGTAAACCTAAACAGGAATTGTTTATATTGTAAAAATAGATAATGAAAACACCTTAGTACTTGGTACGTTTTAAAATGCCTGAAACGGATGATTTTGGTAAAATCTCGGATCTTAGGAGCAGAGTGAACACAATACTTTCCCACATAGAAGCCATAAAATAAATAAAAAAATAATAAAAAAAGCTTTAATTCCTACGACAGAAATTAACTGTATTAAAATTTGCAAATAAAAAATTCTGGCGCGGAGGTCCGCATGTCGGGCGAAATTCCTTTGGATGCGTGTTTCCGTGCTTTTTACACTACATAAGTTTACAACTACCAAATAAATAATTCGTCGCGGTGGTCCACTGTCGGCGAATTTCATGTAGAATTCGTGTTTCCGTGCTTAACAACCCATTTCTTCTTGCTTAAGGTTCCGGTTCATGCTTTAGAACCTAAGCAGTTACTCGATTGTCAAGCACTGCTCGTAACTCATTTTGTCTGTATTTTCAAAGAAATGCGCAATAATTATCCAGTTGGTTGTTCAAACTATGCTCTAAAAATTAGAATACGCACTATTATTTGCACTAGTTAAAAGCTTAGTTACTTTATTTAAGCTTAGTCAGTTATCTTTAAAGGTTTTAGCGCATTCCCTTTGAAAAATCTACAAAATGAGTTACGAGCAGTGCTTGACATCGAGTAACTCTTAGGTCTAAGCATGAACCGGAACCTTAAAGCAGAATGGTGTTAAGCACGGAAACACGAATCTACATAAAATTCGCCCGCAGTGGACCACCGCGGCGGAATTTTTTATTTGGTGTTGTAAATTATGTAGTGTAAAAAGCACGGAAACACGCATCCAAAGGAAATTCGCCGACATGCGGACCTCCGCGCAGAATTATTTCTAGTTTGTAAACTTATATTAAGTAAAAAAAACGATAAAAAATGATCGTCCCCTACCAGGATTTGAACCCAGGTACCCTGAGTTTGCGTGTTCGTATTGACTCCGGACCACTGCCATCACTCAGAGGCCCAAAAAACATAGAAAACGACACCCTACTCGATATTTAATTTTTTAACGACCGTAATTTTGGTTTTTCGATAATTTTTGTGGTTTTTCGACTTTTTCGTAACTTAGAGTGGTCGTATCGACTTCGGACCGGTTTCATTCGATCAGCACCCAAAAATACATCGAAAAACGACACCCTACTCGAAATTTAATTTTTTTTATCGGCCTAAATTTGGTTTTTGGTAATTTACAATGGTTTTTGGACTTTTTGGTCACTTAGAGTGGTCGTACGACTTCGGACCGGTTTCATTCGACTCAGCGCCCCAAATTACATAAAACGACACCCTAAAAACAAATTTATGTTTTATTGACCAAAATTTTGGTTTTTCGGTAATTTACAATGGTTTTTTTGATTTTAGGTCACTTAGAGTGGTCGTATCGACTTCGGACTGGTTTCATTCGATTCAGCGTCTCAAAAAACATAAATATTGACTTTTCGCGCAAATAATATTAACCCTGAATTTTTGCCGATTTTTTGAAAAATTTGCTGGACTCAGCAAACCGGGTTTAATGACGTCACAAAAACCTGGTTTTCAATAGGGTCGTGTCTCCCAAGGTGATTTTGTACCAAGTTGGTTAAAAAATATTATCCGTTAAAGATGAGTGTTTTACAAGAAAGTGCTTAGAAATACATATTATATATATCATAATATACTATATTATTATACATATAATTATATATATATATATAATTATATATATATATATATATATATATATATATATATATATAAAAGTCTCGCGAAACGTATTTTTTCGTCATTAGGGACCTCTTGAAACGGATTTTGTGTCGTGGTCGAGGTTCGAATTCCGCCATGACGCCTATCCCATTAGCCGAATTTCCAAAGGAAAATTCGCTAAAAGAGTTTTTTAGTGACAGAACAGTCTATACAAAATAAAAAAAAAATCGGGAATAGTGTATCTCAGAACTTTTCCTCATCACATCGGATACGCTACGCTCATCGTCCCTACTCCGGACTCGCTTCGCTCGTCCTCAGCATATACTTTTACTTAAATTTTTACTATAATGCATCTTTAGACTCGCTTCGCTCGTCCTCACATAGTAAATACATACTTTCATTTCCAGCGGTCCACCATTCAGCCACTGACCAAGCTTGATGCTGCTTAACGTTTAAGATCCAACGAAAATCATGCTAAAAAAATAAAATCAATACTTATCATATTGAAACGAAACTTAGAACACATATTTATACCTAATGATGTACACTTGTACCAAATACGACTCATTTGGATTATTTTCCGTTTTTTGGCATTTTTTTAAAAAAAAAGTACACAAGTCATTTGATACAATTGAACTACTGCTGATAATGAGATAAAACTTGGCAATAGTCTTATACAAGCGTGCTAATCCTCAAATTGATTTCAAAATTTTTCCGCGTTTATGATTTTTCACATTTTGCTGAGTTATTATTGGGTTTATGAAATCATAAAAATATTTTCCGGGTAGCAGAACTACACCTATAGATTGATTTTCGTACAAAGTTTCAACTCATGGGCGTCCGCAGGGGGAGTTAAACGGGTCACTTGACCCCCCCCCCTGGAAAATTAAAAAAGTTATATTAACCCGCACTGCAAATGATCAAAAGTTTTATGGTTATTATCCTCCTTTTTTAATAAAAATAACTAACGCTAGATTGCTATGAATGTCAAAAAAGAGACTCGCTTCGCTCGCTAAATTACTATAAATATATGCAATATCGAAAAGAGACTCACAATATTGCTAAAAGTATAAGTTACAAAAATATGAGCATGCTTCGCTTGCTAGATTGTAGAATTTAAAAATTATGTATACTAATAGAGGATTGCATACCTTCGCACGCTAGGTTGATAACACCTTTATTTAATATGTTTTTAGGAACTAGCCTCGCTCGCTAAAGGTCTGTCTAAATGATTTAAAATATTTATTTTAGCACAAAAAATTAAATATTACATAATTTTTGTCAATACATTATAATATAGTTTAGCAAAGCCAAACAAAGCAAACCACTCTTGTGGATTGCTATATGAGTCATCCGACCAGAGATAAGTCATCTATCTCTGACTTATAAGAAAGAGTGCTGAATACTAAACCCGCAGTACATTGGTATTGACCCCCTGGAAAAGTCCTGTGGTCACCCATGTTTCAACTCTTTAGCATAAATACATTGCAAGTTACGATAATAACAGACACATACACACACACACTTACAGCCAGACATTTTCTGAAAACTACTCAGGAGGTCTTAAACATCTGAAACTGATAATTCCGGTGCCACACCGGTTTCGAATTTTTGCCAACACAATACTTTCCCATATACCTACGTTACAGTATAATTGAGGAAAAGTAAAATATGAAAAATACGGAACTCGGCTATGCTTTAAACGCTTGGAACGAATAATTTAGTTGTTATTAACGACTAAGCAAAAACTTTATATAAAAATAAAATGCGCATAGTAAATGGATTGATTTTAAATTCAATCTTGACATGAAATAGATGATTAAAATAATACCAGCAAAGCGCACAAGATTTATCACTATTAGGTCTGCAATATAATTTTTTAGTTTGAATTTTAGTGGGAAAATATTTATGATTTTATTTAAAATTGATCACCTATTACCTAAAATTTATTTACATAATTTTCATTACTAGCATAGTTCAAAATCAATCAAATTACGTATGCGTTTTTAAAAAATTGTAAAAATCGAAAAATAATCTAATTGAGTTTAAATTCAGTACAAGTGTATCCAATTACGTAATAAATAAGTACATTAAGTTTCGTTTCAATACGGCAAGTATATCTACGGGTTCTGTTGGATCATAAAAGTTATTTAAGCAGCATTATGCGAGGTCAGTGCCTGGATAGGTGACCACTGGGAATAAAGCAAATGTAATTAATATCTTAGTTCGAGCAAATTTAGTTCGAAGACGAGTTGATCTGAAACTCTAAAAGTTTCCCTTTGTTGCTAATATGTTTCCACTTCCCAGGTAATTACATTATAAATAAAATTACATTATACATTATCCATGTAATTAAATTATTACATCCAATTACATTATACATTTTTCATATAATTACATTTAAGTATACACTAAACTAATGTGATTGAAACTACTTTGTTGGTCTGATTTTCAGATTGTGGCAAGATAATACTTATTATGGTCGAGTAAAATAAACTAAAAATGAAATAGGGATTGATCTCCTGAGATCCTTGAAGTTCCTTGGGTTGCAATAGCTCCTACATTGACACTGACACTGTTCTTGACTTCACATTAAATAAACTTCGTACTAACTTATACATATTATTGATCCAATTAGAAGATCTTCCTTACTTTTTAGAACAGGTTTAATAATGTGTGAGCAATAAAACGTTTATTTTTATTATACATGAGTGATAGATACTTATCTATTATCTAAGAACCAACGAAACATGTATACACTCTATTTCTATGGACACTTCCTGCGAAACAATCAAAGCGTCCTTACATGGTTCTTTTTACTCAACAGATTCAAGTGAATATCAAAGAAACGCAGGTGCATCTTATCCGAACAAACAGTAGAAGTGAAAAGACAACATAAGACATACACCTTCCGTCTTCCAATTCTAAGTCCCTTATATCATGGATGTCTTTCATCGCGGTCTCATCCTTTCATTCAACTCTTTACATTTTGTATTCTACTCTTGAAGGACAACAAAACGACAAGAAGACTTCCACTTCTTTTCCAGTTTTAACTGCATCAATAAACTCTAACCTGGACTGCAACCCCATCTCCACTCTAAGAGTTTTTTTAACAATCTTCCTTTTCAGCCACCTCCTTTTTACCAATTAAGATGATCCTTGGTCTTGAAATTGAATTTCCGTTTATATTTTCAATCTTTTTCTTACAATTCTTTGAGCACCACTATATCCTGTCGATTCAACTATCAATCTTCTTGAATCATTCAATTGTTTGAGTCCCGAGTAGTATAAAATTCAACAGATAAATATAGAAATTGTTTTCCCTTTCTTGACGATGGCAGTAAAAAGCCAAGTATATGATAAGAATTTAAAATTTCTGATCCTATTGAGAATCCAGTTCTTTATCCATCTATTACAATTTTTTTTTAAATTTTCCTCCAAAGATATTTTATGTATGTAACCCTACATTAGAATGCCCACACACGATTACATTGCTTAGACTTGTACAAGTTTAATTAAGAGTGTGTCTAAATATATCCTTTCTTACATTGATAGGCAAATTAAATTTCTTTTTAAGATCAGCAAGACCGCTTTTTGCAACTTTTTTTCCTCTAAAAGCTTTTTTAATGTAATTTCAAAACGTAATAAGTATATTTCATGAATCATTTAATTTAATGTTTTAAAGTTACAGATTAGTTTTAAAGGCACACGGATATTCCAGATACACATGAGTGAGGTAAGACGGAACCAACTATAAGCCCTCATATTCACAAGAAAAGGTTAAAATTGCTTCATTAATCAATTGACCCAATATACTATCTGAGTCTTTCCATGTAGGGAGGTATTAACATTCCAAGGGGGCGGAGGTTGTTTTTTAATTAAAAATAAAGCCCGAGGCGTGTAAGTAGGTAGCCAAGCATCAGAGAAGATTCAACTATGAAAAATATGATAATTTGTATACGTGTGTAAGGTAGTGAGCTCTGCGGCTACCAGCTCGGAGCGTAAGTCAGGAGTCTTGGTGACGTCATCTTATTCTGCTGCACCCTGGACTCTACCGTGCCTAATCCGCAACCATTCTCGTATTTTTAAAATTGCTTCTTCTTTTTCAATATTAAGTTAAAATAATCCATTATTACTTTACACTGTGATTGTTTTTACTTTTCTTCATTTATACAATAAAAAGTAATGTGTTTGCTCTAAAAATTTAAACCCAGATTTCATAAGAATCGTCCGTTTTAAGGCTCTTTTATGACGTTATAAGTGGTTTTCATCATGCTGTCTGTAAATTACGCTTCTGAGGTTGTTCGGTTGACGGAAATGTAGAGGAGAGTTAGAGGATCGATCCGCTGTGGGCCTCCTGTTTAATAAGGCCACGGGAAATCGAGCAGGCCCAAGAAGGGATATTACCGAAGAGGCCCCATAATGAATATTCACTTAATAGATGGCAAAATGCAAGGCAATAAAAAACAATAATAAAACTACAAATAACACTACATAACAAACAGGTTCTAATACGTGGCGAATGGGCAAGCTAGAAGGAAAAAAGTTGGTAATTTCAGGTTTTATCATATCATACTAAAAAGTGCATACTATCGTGGTTATGTACCTGTGTATAGGTGTGAGGGACGGAAAGGGGAATTCCAGTTGGTCCCAGACGAATTTCGAATTCAAACGTGTCGATGAGCTTCTATGAGTTGAGAACTTCTGATAGGACAATCATTTGCCAAGAATCAGTAAACCTCCTGCTTTACGAATCAACCTGTTTACCTTCAATATTTTTCAGCCAAATCCATTTCAATATGGCTGAAAATAACACATACATGAAGTTAAAAATTTATTATCAGCATCAGTTCTGGTTTTATCAATTGACATTTGTAAAATAATATAAACAAATAACATTTTTTGACCAACACATTTTAAACAAATTCGCTTATATAGTGGCAGTATGTCACTTATATAAACTAGTAATACAGCAAACTGAAATAGGACAACAACCCAGGTGGCCACCAAGTGGTCTCACGGAGGCACAAAGAGGTCCCAGCGTCGACTCTGGGACGCGCTGTTTAATGTTTAAATTAAACATAGGGATGTTTAATTTAATATAAGTTAATTTTTAAGAAATTGCAGGCTTTTATAAAAAAATTGCTATTGTTTAAAATAATATTAGAGCTTAAGTCTTGCTGAAAGAGTTTATTTTTGAAGGTGCTTAAAATACTAGATAATTTAGCCTGAAAAATGCCTGGGTCCTGCGAGAGCCAAATCTAATTGTAGACTAAATCCAGCAACATTTTTTCAGCTAAGACACCTAGTTGTATTTAAGTAAGCATGTTTCAGACGCGTCTAACAGTAAAACTTATATAGTGTAATATAATTGTCCACTAGAATAGAAACGTTCGACTTAAAAAGGTTATATTCTAAAAATCTAATAGTTTTTGAGTATTTCTTTCCCGTCTCGATATTATTTTAACAAAATTATCCATACTGCGTAACAGGTTAATTTGCGACACTTCCTGATCTTTGACATGAGCAAAGTTTACCACAGTTTTACTGCATTTAACAACAAATACATCTAGTATCTGAATTGGAGCAAAACGTTCAACACCACATGTGCTTTTTATCTGTAACCAAATGCCAATTATTAGGTAACAAATTATGGCAAAGTTAATGTTAGATTTAGTGGTATGTCCTGAATATAATATATAGGACTATGCTACAGTAGTGTCTTATGGTCTATAGTTTTGTTCAAGACCATTATATTTTTCATTTTCGGGCATTTTAGAAATGCACAATGTCCTGTCTACACACTCTCTAGGCTAAAACGTTTGGCCGAAAAAAGATGGCCAGAGAGCAAATGTTAACAAAAACAGTCTCAAATATTTTGTCACACTACAATTTGAGGTCCAAGCTCATGGTCTATTATATTTAAAGAAAAGAAACATGCATGGAAAGAAAAGAAGCATGTAAACAACGAAACTTTCAAATAATAGTAGTGATGAGTGGGCACAAATGAGACAAGTGAATATTGTTTTTATTGAACTATATTTCGCTCCACACTGAGCATATTCATGTTACACGTCAATACTATTTATTTCAAATAATAATACTAACTATTTCAAATAATAGTTGCAAGGATGATACATTCCTTAAAATTTTTCTGTTATAATATTGTTTTGGTAGCTATAATATAATACTGGTATTTTCTTTAGTTTTATGAAATAATGGCATCCGTCTCAACCGTCAAGAAATAAAATTAGTTATAAAAGACTAAGGTATATTTCTTTAAGATAAAAGCTGCGTGATAGAATTTATAGGATGGTGTAATTACTAGACATGATCCAGTAAGGTATCATTTGTTTGGTAGCCGATATGCGGAGGATGGCTTGGATAATGGTATCGATACAGTTCACGATGTAGGAAAGCAACGGTGGCAAGGGAACACGCGAACATATTCCACGCACTTCTGAAACCTTCAGGCTAAATGAACAATCTCGATCCCTCATCATGTAGATTGAAGAAATCGGTCCGGTGGGCCTGTCCTGTATCCGAAGTATACCGTCATCAAAAGAGAGAAGCAATCAAGAGTGGACCTGGAGGCTATTGTCAGGGTAAACGCAAAGAAGCTGTTTT
This sequence comes from Microvelia longipes, assembly GCA_018340805.1. NCBI lineage: Eukaryota > Metazoa > Arthropoda > Insecta > Hemiptera > Veliidae > Microvelia > Microvelia longipes. The sequence goes on along the minus strand of JACMZG010000008.1, from coordinate 47,131,564 downwards.
TGCCTGAGGCGGGTTACCTGCTACCTACCTACCCTTTCAACCCTTCCCTCCCGGGACTAGGTTCTCTTCATCTATATTTACGTAATGTAAAGGAATTCGTAAAAAGTAAGTAAGCCTAATAATATCATGAGAGGATTTTACCACCGCATATAGAGCCAGAAATCCGAAAACTTGTTAGGACAGCAAGTAGTAGATGATGGTCCAAACAGGGGTATTTCATAAATTCACTTAAGTTTGAGTACGAGGGTGTTTATAGCCCCTCGTTTAATGCATTTCTCGTAAATGTTTTCTTTTAATTATCTCTGGGACTGATGATGGCCTCATTTTATGTTGAAAGCGCTTTGAATACATTAATAGTTTTGTGGAGAGACTCTTTTCTTCGTTCCTTTCATTAGACATAATGTTTTTCAACGCTTATAAAACCTACAGTTTGTCGCTAATTATTGAAATAACATTTAAGTATACAAACATTATAAAATTATTTGCGTAAATCATACGTCCATATATTTTTATTCCTACCCTCTTCTCATTCAAGATGTCGCGAGGATTTAAAAAATACTTTGTTTATAAAATGGCTTCATATTAATATTTTGAATAATATTTAATACGTATAGAAAATTTTGGAAAATATCCCTGACTGTATATATATACCACGACAAAATGTTCTTGTTAATCTTAGTGGCATTTGTAAGAAATAAGTGTGGGCATATTTATAAAATAATTTATTTAAGCAAGAAATATTGCATAGTGATATGACTCGATGAGTTTAATACTTTATCTTTAAGTAAAAATAAATAATTACAGTAGTTCATCATAAATGACTAATAACTGTGGTTGCTAGGGTGAGGATTGTCTGTAAGAAGGTAAAGATTTATTTCATGTAATATATTCAAGATAACATAGTACCTCTTCCATCTCAGGTCATTTAGCAGCTCGGCTTCATATACAACAAGCCTTCTTGATTTGACTAATAGTTAAGATGAGTGTTGTTTAAGAGTGTAAGACAGTAGTAAAACATGAATAAAACCCGAGGTGCTAGACCGAATAATCGATTATACTCAGCAAAGCTCCGGAATATCATTAGCTTCAAAGTGATTAATGTATTTCTTAAGTAGGTTTCCTAACGAGTGATGTCCGTCAGTTTTATTCCAATATTTAAATCAGGAGCGCGTCAACAACTCGATGACCGATCTGTCACCACTGGCTTGGTTCGTCATTTATATATCATTCTCTTCTCGGTACGATTTAAATTACAAATTTTACCAACGGTATAGATATTTTTTGTTGTTCATACATTAGTAATCGATAGAGGGTCTAATATTATTAACAGGTCTGATTAATAATTCAGTAGTTTTGATCTCCAGTGATTCATCAGGGAGACAGCTATAGTTTTTCAAAGCTGTCTCTTACAGTCTGATACCGCGAACAAGCATATTTTATTGGACATAAATGATCAACAAAAAACATATAGAAAGATAACTATCACTAAAATGTCTCCAAAGCTGAACGATATTTAAAAAACGGCTACTACGAAAACAGTGTTAAACTAGTAGCCCATTATATCCATTATCCTTTATGAGTTCCTGTGATAGGTATCATTAGTAAGATTTTTTTTTGTCTACGTCCTAATATAAGTTCAAGATGAAACCAAAACAAACAAAACGATTTTTCTGTGGACACAGTGTTAAAGTAGTAGCCTATAATGTATAATTCCTTGAATTCCAATTCAAACAAATGTTTCTGTTGGTATCTAAACATCACTGATATAAGACAACATTCATGTCATCTGCCACAGGAAGACCGGAAAACAGCCCCAAGTGCTGATTTCGCACAGAAGGCACGCGATGCGCCAAGGCCACGAAGTGTCCAAGAGGCTAATCACTTTACCTTTCTAAGAAGTAGATCAGGTAAATACATTCACTCATACAAACAATTTTTATATTTTTAATTTTCCTCATTAATTAACGTACGTAGGGAAAATATTGCCCGTGTGTATGGCTTTCCTCTAGTAATCACTACTAGAGGCCGTTTATTTTTATGACTTTCCACATCTAGATCGCGGGCTGAAATTTCTAACCCGCGAGACTTCACTAACCCGCAATAAAGTCTAAGTTAAAATTTAGAAAATTCATAAAACGCAGAAATATGTTTTGATCGTATTGAGATTTGCCACTAATGTAGTCATATATAACACCAACGTATGAGCCAAATTTAATCTTATTATCAGCATTAGTTAAATTTTTATCTAACGACTTGTGTACTTAGTTAGTACGTTACGTACTAACTACGTGTGTTCGTTTTTTTTTTAAAAATAATATAAAACAAAGCATAAACCGGGACCTTAAGAAAAGGGGTTTTAAGCATGAAAGCACGCATTCCAAACGAAATTCACCCGACATGCGGATCAACGCACCACTATTACTATGTAGTTATAAACTTATCTAAGGACGATAAAAATTTCCAATCCAATCCTTACTAGGATTGGATCCCAGGGACCCTGGCTTTGAGTACTTTGAGTACTCGTATTGACTCCGGACCATTTTTAATTAACTCTCATGCCCAAAAACATCGTAAATGACTCCCTACTTGAAATATATAGTGTACTGGCCTTATTTTAGATTTTCCGGAAATTGACTGCCGTTTTACAATTTTGTGGCCACTTTAAGTGGTCGTGTTGACTTTAGACCAGTTTTAATTGATTCAGCACCCCAAAAACATTCAACAACGACACCCTACTCGAAATTTATGTTTTATCAACTGTAATTATGGTTTCTCGATATTTACAATTGTTTTTTCGACTTTTTTGTCACTTGGAGTGGTTTTATGGACTTCATACCGGTTTCATTCGATTTAGCGCAATAAATCAAATAAATAAGGAGCTTTTTCGCGGCAAAAATATTAACCTTTAGTTTTACAGATTTGTTGAAAATTTTGCGGAATCAGTAAACCGAGTTTATGACGTAACAAAAACAGGTTTTCAATATGGTTAGCGTCCTCCCCAAGGTTGATTTATGTACCAAGTTTGATTAAAAAAGAAGAATCCGTTCAAAAGATAGGTGTTTACTAGAAAATGTCTAGAAATACATACACAATACATACACATACAATACATACACACATTTTTAAATAACTAATTTGTAAACGCACTAATGATGGCCTCGTGTTAAGTTAAAAGAGCTTTGCCAATAAACTAGTATTTCTGTGGAGAAACTCTTTTATTCGTATCCTATTAAATTGTTAGAGTTAATTTTACAGTACTTACTCTACTGCAAGAGTTTTAGAATAAAATCTAGAACATAATTAGGGCTCTAGATTTAGAAATCTATTTCAGTAACTGGAACGACGAAGATTCCGAACTATTGGCTTTTCATAGACATGTTTCTTGTTTCATATATATAAATCCAAGAGCACCGACCTGGAGTTCCTGAGTAAATGTATGCAGGAACATCCAAACCATTACAATGAGGGACCTCTAATGCTGTAAAGCAAGATTGAAATTTTAAGATGTTTTAAAAATTTATTCCGGCAGGATAATGAACTAAAAAGTCAAGGCGAGTAAAGCACGTGGAAATCTGTCATAATGCCTCGTGACTAAAAAAAAGTATTGTGTCACAATTTGTGTTTTTCCGAGCACCGCTTGTTTGTATTTGCATACATTTGGTATTTTTTTATAAAACGAAATAAATTGATTTATTTGCCATAGGCGCCTATGTTGTCTTAGAAAAAAATATAAAAATACTGTCTTACATAACAATGTTCTTAATAATCGACCATGAAACATTCAATACGTTAGACGAAATGTAAATTATAGACAGATTTACAAACTTATTTGAATAATTCAGAACTTATTCTTATTTCCAAACGATCAAAGATTTTTTATTTATTTATCTTAAAAATAAATAAAAAATATTGTGAATCCTCAAGTTCCGCCACAAGTCGGAGTAAAACCAAAAGGTATGGTCGAGTTCTGTCATATGTATAGACAAGATCTGAGATTAGTATTTTATTTCCATAGATCACTTTCATCAATAGATTTAGGCAAGCCTGGTACATAAAATTGAAAAAAATCCTTTGAAAGGTATTTTAATCTATGAGAGAACTGCATGGACGAATACTTGTTGAATCTCTGTGATACGTGGTCGATAAACATACTCTACCAGACATGGGACAAAGCTTTAATGCTTATTTCGTTCATTTATTATATGCCTCATGAAAGTAGGTACCAACTTGTCTTTTGTCCAATTCATAATTAATGAAATTTGGTCAAAGACTAAAAATTGTTAATTTTTAAATATTTTATTAAGTTTAAAAACGAATATACATATTTCATATTCATTAATAATTTAACAAGCCTAATCAAAATATATACAAGTTACGAGTATACAGGCTCAACGGAAGTTGTTAGAAATTGTCTAAGAAAGTAATCTACATTTCAGCACCACCTAAGTCTTACTTTATGTGGTACAAGTTTAATATCTAAGACTGGATATGTAACTGACAATATGAAGCATTTTCTACTCCTTTGTATCATTTGACTGGGTTAATCTAGACTCTTACTATTTGACTTGTACATTATATATAGTGATACGCAAATTTTTGCGCGCAGCGGGGAAAAAGTTTTTTTTCGTTACAAAGATTATTTCGAAAACATATAACTATTAACATTACAGCTTTTATCTAATATTGGGTAAATATATTTTACCTTGAAATTGACTAATTTCGACATTGACTGACTGACAAGCTGACCCATTATAATTCTAAGGCGCTTCTAATAATTGTAGAAATTTGAGATGAGGGTATATAGGCAAATTTTCTTCATAAAAATTACGCTTATGAGGTTGTTTGGATGACGGAAATCGAGGGGAAGAGGGGGATATATTCAGTTTGGCTTCCTGATACCAAAATGGCTCCCAGGGACCCACGGCAAGCTAAGCAGGCCCGCAAAGAGTAAGACCCTCAAAGTAGTCTTCTTATGGTTGTAAGCATATTAAAAAAATTTGAACCGGTTTCAGCTCAATCAGACCATCCTAAGTGGTTGCTCGTGGCAGATAAAATAATTATAACGTCATCATAAATTAATAAAAAGTTTTTTTTAATATACATGGCAAAGAAATTGGTCAATGCTACATTTATCTTGTGCCTGTGAGGTGAGACGATGAACACATTCGCAATAAATAATAAAACAAGAACAGTTTAGCCCCAAAGACCGTAGCGTAGCAGCTACGGGCTGAAGACTCATATTATTGATTATGGTATACAAAAAATTGTCAAAGTTTCAAAATTTTTAACTGCCCTTCTGAATATTGCCTTTTATGTGAAAAAATAGTGGTTTACAAAACCAGCTTATAACTCATTATTGGTAACATGGAAATTATATATGCGACCTGGCAAGAACAATATAAATAAACAATTTTATTTTATCTAATAAACAAATTAGATTATTCCCAGCATTATCCATTATAAAATATTATTTGTAATAATTACTTGACGATGATTTATTAATTGAACCAATGTGTCTAGTAAACAGCGTAGGCTTCCGGGGTTATTGACATGAAGATTTAGGTCTTCCGGTGGTGACCGCGGATTCTTCATATACATTGACAAGGTCACCACCGGAAGACGTAAATCTTCAATGTGTTCCAGCCTAGTCGCTTATTTCTCGGTGAATGCTTGATTGTGGATATGTTGGAGGTATTGAGTGAATATGCACCTACCATTTTGTTTAAGAAGAAGTGTAGACTTGGGTTAACTATCACAACATTTTACGCAGGACTAAGCTGTATTTTTCACAGAGTGTCAAACCACTTTTCACGTCTCGCCTCATAGTTGCCATAACTTCCACTTACTGTTGACTTAAACTGTGCGTATGCGTTTATCTTAAAATGGCAAGATCTGACAACAGAGATCATTGACTAAAACAGTTCTGCAGATCCAGACTATTCAAGGCCTGTAAACAAAAATTTATATGTTGTACTATCTAACAGCATTAGATGTGATTATTAACCAATCACCTGCACCACTGGAACAAATCCTCTGGCATGAGGCACAGTAAACTTATGTTAAAAGGACCCAGTCTCAAAGTAACTGAGGACCTCCTCAGTCTAAGCAGAAAGGACCTTAGAACAGTAACTGGACTACTCACTGGTCACTGTCACCTCCGAAAACATCTCCATACCATTGGTATCTTTAAAGATAACCCAGTGTGTAGGCTTTGTGAATCGGAAACCGAAATTAATCTCACATACTTCTGAGATGTGAAGCCCTAGCCTTTCAAAGGTTCTCCAACTTTGGTAGCAGCACTCTCACTAAGTTTGACTCTACCAATGAATCACTGGTCAAAAAGATCCTAGACCTAGTCCAGGGAAAAGGATTATTCTGACCTGGACCAATTGAGGGGATTGTACAATAGACTTCCAGTCGCAGTGCAAATGGGGTCTATCCTCGACTCCAACCCCATTCTATAATAATAATAATAATAACAATAATAATAATCTAACAGCAAGAATTATTTCTCATTAACAACATAAAATTAAGTAACACTAAGGTCTTAACCTATACTAAGGCATAATATAAAGCATATTTTTTATCTCATTCAACGAAACATTGAGTACATATTTTAATTGTTATAAAGGCGTATCATACTTTCCGGGAAAAAAGTATAATATAAAGAAGTACTGCAAGTATTTATAAATCACTACTAACAGGCATTAGTGTCAAAACAAAGCATCAGGTTTCCTTACTGTTTTAACAGGAATTGCACTGTTATTAAATGAGTCACGGTGACTTGATAAGTTGATTTTTGGCTCACCCACTCAAATCCGAAACGTATCCTTTTAGTTATTAATGGTCCCATTATGACTTAACCGTGCGGTAACATCAATGGATCCTTACAATAGATCATCCCACAACTCAGTACTATCAATTGATTCGAATTAATATCATATCGAAAATTGAAAAACATAAAGAGAAAGATATAGCCTATTGTTTGATGCATTAAATAAAATATTGTTAGTTGGTTTTATATAAAAGATCTGTTTCCCAAAATATGCCTTCTAAAGAACCAATAAATTTATCAGATTCATGTATAAAACCAAAGATCAATGAACTTGTTCTGTAAGTCTACGCAAGTTAAAGGTAAGCTGAGAGTTAAGCATGATAGATACTGAATTAACAACCAATTAAAAATCTGCTATCGTCTTCTTTAAGTCCACATCAATGATAAACTTCGGTTTAAACTTGTTAAGAAGATATAATTTTAATTATACTATCAAAAAAAAGTTCCAATGAGGTGAACATAACCAGTCCATCAGTAGAATATAAAATCATCTGTACGAATTGATTGAAAGATGATAAATCGTCGTTAACATACAAGACATACACACGGGTATGTATGTCTTAGCGAATTTTCTGATTTTTTACGATTTATAAAACCTCACGAATAAAATTACACAAAACAAATACTGGTAAGCTGAAATTTGCCACGATTGTGAATATTATACAGAAATACGTATACGTGCAAAGATTCAAAGTTATCCAATTTCTTTCACTTTTTTTGTAAATTTTAGCTCTGCGTTAAATTACGGTTAAAGTAGTAAAATATTTTTTATTTTGCTCACAGGAAGAACAATGACATGCCCTTAGTAATAGGCTGGGGAGGCAAAGCCAGGCAAATAGGAGACATGCCCTTACTGTAACAATGAAGCTTTAAAAAGGTATTTTTAGTAATAAAAACCAAGAGCAAGTATGATAAACAACAAATTTAGAAGGGACATCACATTCTCGTAATACTTATCTGTATGTAGAGAACTCTCATAAAACCGAATCGGCCTTTAATTAGTAGAATATTAAACTGCTTTACTCCTTGTCAAGTAAGGATTCTTTAAAATATGCTCAAACAGAGGCGTAGGAAAGGGAGGACTTCCAAGATGTTCCCCCTCTCCCCCGGGACAACTTGCATGGAAAATATTTCATATGGTGGCTTCGCTCGCATTCTGCGTTGTTTATCATTGCTTTTCACAAGTATTTCATTAAATTTGAACGGGAGACTATGATATTACTAAAATTACAATCTATAAAATGAAAAATAATTGCAATATTTAAAAAAAACAATCTTAATTTATGGACATGCAAAAATCATCCCATTTCCACTATAGTGACTATATTGATTTTTGTAGAAATAAGGCTGTCCTTTAATAATACTACTTTTTTTAAATTTTTTGATGACTAAGCAAAATAGATTACCGTGGCTTAAAATTATTATCTTGCGGGTCGCAAAAATTAGACCTAACGTCTGATTTGTGAACCAAATCTCAACTCTTTAGCATAAACACAGTCAAAGTTTTGCGTGACATACACACAGACAGACAGACAGCATGTTAAAAACCTCTCAAACGTCATAAAAGTTCTAAAAGTTCAATTCAACATATATCATAAAAGTTCCACTTAGACTGAAACCTCAGTTTTGAAATTTTAGGATGAAAACAACATTTTTCCTTTATGGAAAAAAGGAAGCTCTATCTAGCTTTTCCAGTCTGGAAAAGCTAGATAGAAGATTCCTTTCCTAAGCTGATTGACATAGGAGCCTTTATATCCATCTTAATTTTTAATTGTCAAAACATTCAGCAACTGATTAGCCACTTTCTACTTTGTTACTTTTCCTTATGTATACCATAAGTATAAATAGGACCAAGAAATAGGAACCAGAATTATCCGTTTAAGGTTTTCAAGACCTCTTGAGTAGGTTTCTTAAAGTTGTCTATCTATTTGTGTATGTGTGTGTCCCTGTTATCACCATAGCACCAATTGTATTTATGCTAGAGAGTTGAAACTCTGTACAAAAATCAGTCTATAGGTGTAATTGTGCTATTCAAAATTTGTTTGACGTCATTAACCTGAAATAATGAACAGCAAAAATTTCGAAAAATCATAAATCGAGGAAATCTATTGCGACCAATTTGAGATTTAGAAAACATGTAGCTATGTTTAAGACTAAGATATGTCCCAAGTGTAATTTCATTATGAGCATTAGTTCTAATTTTATCGAATGACTTTGTGTACGTTTTTTAAAAAATTGTAAAAATCGGTAAAATTTTTAATTGCATGAGCGTTGCGAATACGATGTAATGAGGAAAAGTTCCGAGGTACCCCGTACCTGATTTTTAACTTTCATACTGAGAAGTTTAGTCCAACAAAATTAACGAATTGGCATTCAAAAGACCTTGCAGCGTTGCAACGATTGTCTTTCATATGACTTTTTATTTCCTTCTCCGGAACCGGACAAAAGATTCTTTAGGTTTTAACTGAGTCTTTTGTGAAGTAACAATTATACCTGCTTCAAAAAGCAAAGAACTTAGGTGAACGTGATCAGAGAGCGACACGCAGGTTATAGACTGATTGATAGCTTCACCCACTGTTACCCCTCCCAGGTAACCCACAACATTAATAATCATTCCATCGATACACCACCAAAAGTTTTTACTTGATCTTACGAAATCATTTTTTAAATTTAGCATTTTTAGTATAAAAAATAAGCTAAATGTTTTTATTGATTAACTTATATAAGTTATTTCGTATTGTATACCATACCTTACCCTTTATAAAAGCTATTATCCCATGAAAATGAATCCTAAAAATAGATAAAACTTTCTCGAAGCAACTTTATCATTATAAGATGAAGTGATAAAATGTTTAGCAAAGTATATTTAGGAATTAATCAAAGACATCTTTATACCCTATCTCTAGTACGCAATCTTTTTTTCCTAGTCTATAGATTTAAAACACAATTAGAGTGAAAAAGTTAAACATCAAGACTCTCTATGCCTTATAAGAAGATTATTTTCCTACCAAGAAAGAGTGAGTATTTTATACTATTTTGTTTGGGGTTTGAACTATAGATTTAAGGCCTCTAACATATGAATTAATTGACATAGCTTAACCAAAACACTTAACTTCATAACAGTGCTTTGGTTCTTCCTTAGCAACGCGATTTATATAAAAACAAATAATAGTGGAAACAAATACACAAACAGCAAGGAGGCCTTGGGTTATAGCTAATACCTGGTTTTGTCTTATAATAAGACCTCGAACTATAATTGAAGCCTTAACATTTATAAAAAAATAATTCATTAAAATTGTCAGATGTGCGGAGCCTAGGACCAAGATCATCTAAATCCGATCAGTAATTTCGGCGAGTGTTTACCAGAAATGTACTTTTACCTATATTTCCATAAAAACGTGTAGACTACGAACCCAAGTTTTGTAATTTTATTTAAGATACGGAAATGAGGACATTTGATGATAAACGTGGGTGTACATTTATGGCTGTACTATGATTTTCCCTTCTCATTATGCCATCCAACTGTGAACACAGCTAACAAAAAGTTTAGTTTTTTAATTGGAATAAAACTTTAATTTTATCTTAATTAAGTCTATACAGAAACGCTTCCAAATACCAAAGCGTAAATAAAAATAATTTGTTAACTCCAGTCAATATTTTTAGTCTATCTATAAGGAAAGGGGTAGGATGAAATTTATGGTTAAATAGAGACCAGAAGCTAGAATATCAAAGGGACGATCCAGAAGATAAAGGTGTGGTGCATCATCTCCGATCACTACAGATCCTTATAATTACGAAAAAGTTTGATGTTGCCCTTAAGGCATTTTTATTTAGCAGGTGCTTTGAGATGTTGATTTAGCCCCAAGCTACCAGGTCCTTTACCATATCTTTAGATTAAATGGCTTTACCAAAGTCAGATTATTAAAGGTTTCATTCAGTAAATAATAGCAGTGACCTTGATAATCATTAAATAATTTTAATAAAAATTCAACTATGAGAACCTTCACTTTCAGCTTCTGGTTTCTTGGAAGACAAAAAAATCTAATCAAGGCTCAAGCAATACGTACTATAGTGTAACAAGTAACTTCAGATATCCAATTTTAAATCTCAGGGCAATAATGATATATAAGCCAGATGAAATAAGTTTTTTATCTTCTAACCGAAGATTTTATTTTTTATTTATATATCAGAGCAAGTTAGTTTGAAAGGTCGAAAAAAAAATCAGAACAAACAAAGTTTTACATAGTAAAGCCACAGCGAATCAGCGAACTTCTCGTCTTTTGAATTCCTTTATGTTTTAATCAGTTTTTTGTATTAATGTGTTGATATGACAGCAATTTATCATACCTAACATTGACACATTTATTTAATGTATCTATAACTGTGTAAAGTTTATTTTTGTTGCCTTGTGGGAATATTACAAATTCAAAACATAAATTTTGATTATTAAGTTTTTTCTTCCTATCAAAGGTCGGATTCAACGGATTCAATACAAAGGAGTCTTTATGAACAATTTTTATATAATTTTGAATGGATCAAGGACGAAGCAGAATCAAAAAAAAATTTTTGGGGCAAAAGCAGACATGGTGAAGGCTATAGTATAAATCTTAAGTTAGTCCTGAGAGTGCGGGTGAGATTTGATTTAGGAGACAGGGGTACAGTGTATAGGTAAAGTCAAGGGTCCTCTTTTTGGAGGTGTCACGAAATATTGCCTTATAGCCCAGGTAAGGACTACACCTGCCCGATACAACCATGGGAAACAGAAAACCAACCTGTTCAACACTCGGCATAGTCCTATCTTAAAATTTATAACCCGTGAAATCCTCGCGCATACAGAAACGGATTAAGTTGTGTTCTATTTTCTACCCTGTCGAGTTTCAAGAGCTTTAACACACCACAATGGCAAAAATATGATAAAAGGTCAACTGTGACAACGGTATAGACCCATTATAATGATATATAGTATTAATAGAATTCTACTAGGTCTAAATTATTATTTAATGAAATAATAAAAACTAAACTTTTCAAAAAAAGTCTTAAGTTTGTCCCGCTAAAAAATGGGGGTAAATATCCTCGAACTAAAATGTCTACGGTTCTAAACATATCTAAAATCTAAGACAGCACTTCTTAATTTTAATGAGGTTCTTGCATTTGTTTTAGATTATTAAAATAAACCATTTAAATAAATCGTAATTATGATCCTTATTTTAAAAATTTCGAGAGAAAAAAATTTAGTCCTGGTTATTTTTTACCTTTATGGCTTAATTTTCAAGAAGCAGCCCATCGTAATATCATATACATTCTCTTTAGTATCTCTTACTAGAACTCCTTTTATTTTTTTAAAACATTAAGTCTTTATATCTTGAATGTAAAGCGACAGGACAAAAAAAGGTTTCCTTGAGTTCTACAACTTAAGTCTTGTATACACCTCAGGAGTAAAATCCTATTTTTCCTATCGCATTGATTACCATCACGGCTTCGCCTCAGGAGTAACATATTTTAATTCCCTCGTCTTTCGCCTTAGGAACCAACTTAATGCTATGGAAAATAATAGCACTATTTACTCAGTTGGCGCTTAAACAACTACTTCTGAATTATAAATTTTTGCTGAAGAATAAATAATGGATTTTAACGCAATATACATTTTATGTTATATAAATATAAAATTTTCATTCGAACACATTTGTAGCAATAATAATGGAGACATTTGACATATTCATTTCAACAGACAGTTCACTTAATCCCCGACGAATAGGCTTTAAGATTAAACTTCCTAGAGTCTTTGGTTGCGCTTCAGAAATCTTATTTAATATTCTCTTGGCTAAGCCTCTGTGTTTAATGATTCTGGCGCAGAGGCTCCGCAAGCGGGGCAAAATTTTCATTAAAATGGGTGCTTTTTTGCTTAATTTTCGGTCTTATCGACTCCAGACTGGTTTTGTTAGATTGAGAACCCCAAAAATATCGAAAACAACATCCAACTAGAAAATCATTTTTACCAATCGTTTTTCCATATTTTGGTCGTCACTAATATTGGTGGTATTTATTTCAAACTAGGTTCAGCGATATAGGTTTGGTTCAGTCCCTTTTTCGCGGCGAAAAATAATAACCTTGAATTTCAAGGACTCAGCAATTCTGGTGAGTCAAAAGAACGGTTCACGAACCCTACTGAAATAGTTTGTTTCTTCTCCAACGTTATTTTTGTACTAAGTTTATTATTCAAAGATTAATAACAAAACACACACAACACACACACACACGCACACACAACCACACACACTATTATATTATATATATATTATATATATATTTAATTATATATATATATATATATATATATTATAATAAAAGTTTCACTAACTTATTTTTTCGTGGTTTTGGATCTCTGACACGGGTTTGGACCGCACTCCTAGAGGGCCCCCTCACACACGAGTCATCTATTAGCAATAGAGATGACGCTCCGGTTTTTCCTTGTTGTACAAAACGGAAAACACGGAGCGTATAACTCATTTCAGTTGTAATCATAATACTCGTTTTCCAAATCGAGTTGGATTAATTAATAGTATATTTTTGCTACTAGGTAGCAAAATGGAAATTTTGCAGACAAGTTTTATAAACTTGTCTTAATGTCACCGAGCCGCAGGGAGGGCAGCTATTGAGTTACCTGCCAAGGCGCAAAGCCGAGGCTGGTAATTAAACCATTTGACGACGAGGCGAAGCCGAGTCAGGCAAATGCTAGAACGAGTCAACAATGTTTTCTTTGCTGTATAGTAGCATATATTATTGTATCTACTTACGGCAGAAAAAATATACAAGAGTTAATTATTCTTCAAAATATAACCTCCTGAATAGTTTTCACAAAGTTTTGTCTGTATGTGTGTGTCTGTTAATATCGTACCTTCCAGTTTATTTATGTTAGAGAGTTGAAACTTTGTAAAAGAATCAATCTTCAGAAAAAAAATGTCAATCAGTTTGAGATTTGCCACGCATGAAGTCATGTATATGATCAACATATGTGCCAAGTTTTCTAACATTATCAGCATTAGTTTAATTTTTATCGAATGACTTGAATACGATTTTTAAAAAATTGCAAAAATCAGAAACAAATATAATTGAGCTGAAATTTGGTATAAGTGTACGTTAAAACTTGTACGTGTAATAAATAAGTATACTGAATTTCATTTCAATACGGCAAGAATACCTATGGTTTGTTGGATCATAAAAGCAAAGCAGCATCGAGCAAGCTCAGTGCCTGGATGAGTGACCACTGGGAAAAACAAATGCAATTACTATTAGAGGATCAGCGAAGCGAGTCCGAAGACGCGTGTCAGTATAAATTCCGAAAATTGTATATTCTACAATTTTCTATCCTCCTGATAAGAGGATAGACTGATGCGGTGAGACCCGAGTACCGAGGTACTCAAAAGTTCCGAGGTACCCTGGACCCGATTTTAAACTGTTTTACGACACATATTATCAGACAGTGAAAGTAATAATAAATAAGTGGTGGAAGACCCATAACTATATTTAACTTTTAGTTTGTAAGTTATTGACGAACAAATATATTTATTGATGTGACACATAAAATTATATGAAAAAGTTTGTTTACATCTGTCAATATCATAACGTCTTACCGCAAAAAATTAAATTAACGAATAATATGTTACATTGATAAAATATAGCATTAAAGAACTTGGTAGCCACTATAGTTTAACAAATTGCTAATAGTCCAAGAGCCCAGGGGTGTTTTGTTAATAAAAAGTGTAATGGCTGGAACCGGTCTCAAATTTTCGTAAATACCTTCCTGAACAAGGATCTGCAATTCTGCCGACTCGTATCGGATGGGTGTCCCAGCAGAACGCACTTTAGGGGTCAAAGGTTCTGCCTGGGACACCCATCCCGATACGAGTCGGCAGAATTGCAGTTCCGTGTTCAGGGAGGTATTTACGAAAAATTGAGACCGTTCCAGCATTATACTGATTGTTAACTTGGTGGTAAATTTGACCCGTTAAGTGGCGTTTTTGCCTGAGCCATCCGTACGAGTCGCAGAATTGCAGATCCTTTGTTCAGGAAGGTATTTACGAAAATTTAAACGGTTTTCCAGCCATTACACTTTTTATTAACTTCGCTGGTTAAAATTTGACATGTAAAAGTTGCGTTCTGCCAGGACACCCATCCGATACGATCGGCGAATTGCAGATCCTTGTTTCAGAAAGATATTTACGAAAAAGTGAGGAACGGTTTCCAGCATTACACTTGTATTACAAAACCCTGGGCTTCTCGCGTCTATGAATTCAGGTCGACGCGTGGGAAATAGAGTTGAGAACCAATTAGGTTGGTCCATTTGTAGAAGTGCGCGTGGTATAATACTCTGGCATTATTTTGCCATGCTGGCAACTTATTTTAGCTGTGTGTTACAAAAAAGTAAGATCTTAGGTCTTCAAAACATTCGTGAGAATGCAGTATTACCTATACGAGTAATACTGCATTCTCGAATTTTTTAATGACCTGCGATCATATACTTAGCTAAATAATACGTTATTTAATGAAATGCCTATATGTACCGAATTACAAAGCCTTTTTTTAACCTAACTCTGTAACGCCCTGAATATTTAGATACCTAATAATTCTACTAAGTAATACCGCATTAGGCTACTAGTAATCATGACATTCTGAGGACGGTGCGTATGTTTATGTCATTATCCTAGAATTTTTATCGAATGACATGTATACGTTATATAAAAAATTGTAAAAAACGAAAAGATTCAATTGATTTAAAGTATATCCTTTTACGTAATAAATGAGTATACTACTTTTCATTTCAACACGGCAAGCATCAAAGCAGCAGCATCAAATGAGGTTAGTACCTAGGTGGGAAACTGGTAAACGAATGTATTGAAATTTACTGATTATATATATATATATATATATATATATATATATATATATATATATATATATATATTATATATATATATATATATATTTTGTTAGGAACCTCTGCATCAGATTTCTGACACTCATGAATAAAACTCCCGCCATTCCACCCGAAAGGGAGTTTGCTCAAATAACGTTAAAATAAAATTAACTGATACATTCATCAGCAGCATACTTTTTAATTATTATTTTCTAAATGTTATTAACGACTATAACACACGAATTGGTTAAAAACAAAACTATAACTTTTTTAGCCTTTATTATTGAATTTCTCGATAAGAAAATTAAAGCAGCATAGAAGAGAAAATATTCTCTGATCTAAAAAAAGTACAATATCTAGGTGGGTTTTCTTTTTTTAGGAGTCATATTGTAGCCGGCGGGTCTTAAATAGATGCATTTAAGGAAAATCATTTAGGGTCGCCCCTTCGTGTCCCTTGAAAACAGTTTATCTTAACATTTAATCCAAGCTCACGCAACAATAACCTTACAATGAAAAAACTCTTCATTTACCCCAGCTTTTTTTCTACCAATTTTTTCTTCAATTTATATGAGGTAAATTTCAGTAATAGGATGTTATAGAGGAGCGGTACTGCCTGAGGCCATCTCACAAGGACCGCTGGTAGCCATGCACTTATACCATGCCACGATAACGTTTTGATCATTTATTATCCTTCTTTTGTTGGATGTTCTAACTAATTTAATGACGCGACTAAGTAAAATCATGTTATATTCTAAAAGTATTGTACTGTCCACAATATATTTTAAATTAACATGTTATGGGAAACATCTGTTTGTTTCAAGAATGGTATGGTCATGAAAAAAGAGATTAAGGATAACTTCTGACATCTTAATAATTATTTACACATCATGGAGTGAAGAAATTTTTTCCCTCATGAGCTCGCGTCTCTCGTCATCAGATACTATAAATACACCCGTTTAATTTCCAGTGGTCACCCATCCAGGCACTGGCCACGCTTAATGGTGCTTATGTTATATGATCTAACAAAAGTCATTAATACACTGGTAGTATTGAAACAAAGCGGATAATTCCGATAAAATCCCGGTTTCGGATTTTAGCAAACAATACTTCTCCTATAAACATAGTGTATAAATGAGGGAAATTACAAATAATCTAGTAAAGTTGACATTTGGTAACTTATTTATAACTATACGTAAGACGTATAATTAGTTTCGATTCTATACGGTAACAAGATCTCTTATTTGATCATAAAAGTTAACCAGTATCAAGGGAGGTTAGTGCCTAGATGACCGCTAGGAATAAAACTAATGTATTTACTATCTAAGGACAAGCGAAGCGAGTCCGAAGACTTGATACTTGATCAATTTTCCAATTTGTATATTTTTAAGACGAGCGAAGCAAATTAGTTAGGATCTGAACCGCAGATCCTCAGAATCAGTAAAGGAAGCGAATCTGAGAACAACTTCCAGGCACCCCGTACCCGAATTTTTTCAATCGAACATAAAAGATGTCTTTCAATATTTTTGAACCAGACAATACTTTCACGTCATGCACGTGTCAATAAAACAATATTTTTTTCGTCGTACAATACCTTTCTTATATTACTAATTCACGTACTTACGATTACCATATTGTTAATAATCAAAAGTATTTTGTTTACTTTATTCCTGGGTTGATAAAAATGGATTTATTCAACGGTAGTTAAAAGTCAAAGCATCAATATAAACACGGAACGTGTACTAAAAGCAAACCATAATAAAGATGTGTTAACAAAAGGATAAAGAACCGCACGCGGTGAACCCTCAACCACGATAATTAAACATACCTACTCTAAAAGAGGGAATAAAAGAATAAATTATGTAAACAATCACTGATATTCAATTGAAGTTTTTTATTTGTTTAAGTCACGTCTAATGTTTTCAAGTGTTGGATTAATTATGCACTACTGCGGGTAAATTGTCTTCTTTGTTGTCTTTAAGTAATACTGTATTACTGAGCTAAGTAATAATTACCAAAACAAAAATTTAAAAACTCATTGCAGATAGATCAGGTAACGCCTTTTTATACAAAATTAATTATATAATTGATAATTACAAACCAAGAAAATCGGGTACGGGGTACCTCGGAACTTTTCCTCATCACATCGGATTCGCTAAGCTCATCCTCCCAGCTTCGTACTCATTTTGCTCGTCCTCAGAGTATACAAGTCGATAAATTTATACTAAAACACGTCTTCGGACTCGCTTCGCTCGTCCTCAGATAGTAAATACATTTGCTTCATTCCAAGTGGTAATTCATCCAGGCACTGACCACGCTCAATGCTGCTTAAATTTTATGATTTACCAAAATCAAAGATATACTTGTTGTATTAAACTTAGTACGCTTATTTATTACGTCAAGGGACACTCTTGTACCAAATTTCAACTCAATTAAAACATTTTGTAATTTACTACAATATTTAAAAAAAACGTATACAAATCATTCGATAAAAATTGAACCATATTGTGAGATTTGCTGATGATCTGCTGATAATGATGCAATAATGAGATCGCATCATTTATTTTCTTCAATAGCTATTTATCAAATAGCACAACTACAGCAATAGACTGATTTTTATACAACGTTTCAACTCTCTAGCATAAATATACTTGGAGCTACGATGATAACAGACACACACACGTACACACACATACCTCATTTATACCTACGGTAATGTAAAAGTAAAAACAGCGTAAAAAATAGTGAGATAATTTTTTAATAAAGTTTTCACCTTTCACTTACTCCTTTTCCTTATTACTTCATTACTTGACCTTACGTAGTTAAAGGTAGTATTTAACATTGCCAGACCTGTGCAATTGGCATTACTGACTTTTAGTATTGTTCAAAACAAACATTCTGCGTGTTTTACGTAATGGATCAGGGAAATAAATCAGTCGCGTCATAAATTTGAAAAGTAAATGAGTGAGGAAAGTTTATAAGACTTGACGTAGAATAAAAACTCTCTTCTTTTTACGCTTTCACCAAATTTTTATCAGAATATGAAGGTTATAAGATTGTTCGTGAAGCGGAATTAGTGTGAGGAAGAATGAAGTCATCAGCATTATTTGATGGATCTCCACATAAATTCGAGTCTATACAAAAAGAGGGATGGAGCAATTCGGGCAATTTAAACAAATTACTGCCCGCACAAATTAACAAATTGCTTTGTAGTGCCGCACAGCCTTAACCTGTAAATATGATCTTCTAATAACTGTGCATGAAGATGGATATAATCATACTATCGTGTATTTAATATATACAAAGATATTTGATTTGTTTCAAGTGAAATTAATTGACACGTAAAAATTTGCTAAGCGATCCAAATAAACATTAGCGTTAAATAAATTAATGATGTATGTTGGACTACTCAACAAGATAATCATCAATTTAGAATGACAAATAGGTTGGGTGGACGCAGTTATAGATAAGTTATTTGCATTAGGTATTGCTTTGCTAAAGAACGCAGTATTCTTTCTTCTTCTTCTGGTTTTGTTTTTATTTTTAGATATTTTTTTTGTTTCGTGGAACAGAAGAGAAGTAACAAGAAACAATAGGCTGTAGGTTAAGGTGGTGGGTGGGGTACGACATAAACCATGGTCAAGTCGATATGCTCTCTTCAGGACAATAGCCCAGGTTCTCTCTGAGGATAAGCCGCTTCAGCTTTTACCGGCTACAGACAAAATGTAAATCTTAGGGCTCTTTAAGACAAATCTGACCTATCTAGAGCCCTTGACTACACCACGACAGGACACGATCTCTTTCTACCGGGCTTTTGTTCCACCGGTATCTTCAATTGTTGTTGAGCCACCGTGACGCGAGTAGAAGCTAGTACAATATTTATACGATGCTGTGTGCGATGCGGTCTGCTACCGGTTTCACGTTTCTTCACCTTTTCAAACTGCCAATACAATAAGTGTATTGTACTTGCTCTTCCTCTGCATTCCTTCTCTATAATCAGTAATTTCTTTCACTTGTAATATACTGTATCTTTAATTCATAACAAACCCTTAGAAAAATGTTCTATAGTCCCATTTAAAATATCTATACGTGAAGAGCAAAGCAGTTATTACCTAGATTAAATCAAGGTACATGTGATATACTAATATCAATTACACCTAACTTAATTAATAAAATAGAAACATGATTTGTCCCTCTAGGAACCAACCTGTATTAATCACGCGCTTCCTCACTTTCGTTACTTTGAATAACAACAACTTATCTATTCTACATACTAACATACGTAGTTTGAATAAAAACTTAGACCAACTCTGTATAAAATTACATGACTTAAAAATATAACCCCGCACACTTATCCTAACTGAAGCTTTTTTAAAAAACAAATTACCAGGAGAATACAAAATGAAAACAACTAAAACAAAAATAGTTGCATCGTTGTTTACATTATTGCAAACAGTTAAGACATGACGTACAAGAGATACCTATGACTGACTGTAACGCTTTACTAATTAAAATATCAAAAACAAAAAATATTAATATCCCAACATTATACAGATCTCCAAGTGGTGATGTGATTAGGTTTATTGATGAACTAGAAATAATATTAAATCAGAATCTGCTGAATAATAAAATAGTTATTGGAGACATTAACATAAATATAAAAACAGAAGAGAGCGGGGAATAGAAACAGAAGCTTTAAATTATTTAAACCTGATGACTGACAAAAAACTAATACCTTTAATAAACAAATACACAAGAATAACTGACCACAGTGCCACTTGCATAGATCATATATTTGCCTCTCAGAATATATCCTATAATATAAACGCTAAAGTAATTAAAATTAGAGTAACAGACCATTTTAGTATTCAAGCCACTGTAGACAACCAGACTAACAGCAAACTAATAAAACAAATAGATAACCAACCTACACAAATAAATAAAACAGATTATAATAAATTAAACGAATTACTCAAACAAGAAACATGGAAACATGTTGTAACAGAAAAACACACAAAAATGGCAACCTATAAGTTTACTAAAATAATCCAAAACTATACAAACATGCCAATCAATTCCTAAAAAAATGATTAAATTAAAATCATGTATTAGCCATGATCTGATTATATCTCTATCAGAAAAAGGAAAAACTTAATAATAAATTAATTAGGCCACCATACAATACAAAACTAAAAGAATATATTAAGAAATATAATAAAACTCTGAATAAGCTTATTCTTAAATCGAAAAATGAATATGTACTTATATATACTCATTTGTCAACTACAAATGAAATCTCTGGCAGAAAAAACACATAGACTAACTAACTAAAGAAAATGGGCAAGAAATAGACGGGAACAAAGACCAAAACAAATAGCTAACGAATTTGGGAAAATATTTCAATAAAGTAGGAGAAACCTTAGCAAACAATATTCAAAGACATTCTGACTACGACGACAGCTCACATACAAAACGCAAAAATGGGAAAATATTAATGTAAATGAAGAAAAAATTAGAAAATCAGTAAAAGAATGAAGAGTTGGATCTGATCCTGGTCATGACCAAATAACTGCTTATCTAATTAAAAAAGTATAGATTCACTAATCAAACCACTCCAAAAAATTATCTACCTAAGCTTTAATTCTGGTTTTCTCCTAGAATCCTTAAAAATTGCTGTTATCACTCCAACATATAAAAATGATAAAAAAAAGTGATCCTAAAAACTACCGCCCAATATCATTGGTGTCAAATATATCAAGAATTATTGAAAAAATTGTTAAAGGAGACTTTATAAATAATTTAAAAATAAATGTAATTATATCAAAACACCAATATGGTTTTTAAGAAGGAGTTGGTACACAGGACGCTATCTCAGATGTGACAAACTATATCATGGAACAAATGGATAATGGTGAGAAACTAGTAGCAATACTTCTAGACTTAACAAAAGCATTTGACACCGTCTCACACCAAATTGTAATTAAAAAGTTTAAAAAAATAGGTAGATGGCATTATGTTGCAATGGTTTATCAATTATCTAAAAAACAGAAAATATAAAGTAAAAGGGACAGTTACACAGAAAATTATTCTATACCTCAAGGCACTGTCCTAGCTGGTCTTTTGTTTCTTGTACATATAAATGATATTTAGTTACATGTACCAGGAAGTATAAAAGGCTTTGTAGATGATGTCATATTTCTTTGTTCAATAAAAACGTTTAAAGAAAGCCTGAACAAAGCAAAAAGAGGTATGATGACTATAAAACAATGCCTAGATAGAAATTTACTCACTATAAATAACAAAAAAACCAACTTTATGATCTTTACATTAATTTTTTTATCACAACCTGATACTAAACTAATAAAAACCATAAAACTGACTGCAATATTAATTTTCCTGCCTGTAACTGCCAAGACATTAGAAAATTTGACTCAGCAAAATATCAAGGACTGACAATAGACAGCCATTTAAACTGGAAACCACATTGGTGTCCATGGACCTTTAAAGGTCCCAAACGAAAGCCTAGAGCCTGAAGAGGTCCTTAACATCAGGGCCCTTGAGCAGTACAAAAAGGCACTAAAGATTTAGGTAAGTTAAAGTTATGAACATAAAATAGCTAAGTTAAAAATTTCATTTAAATGAATATACTTAAGTTTTACTTAAGTTTATTTTAATTTATTTAAATAAAATATTATCATTTGATTTACTTATTAAAATTAAATTAAGCTTGCTATATATATAATCATTAATACTACTCTAGTATAAAAAATAGACCTCTCTAAGAAGCATAATAGGAACCTCCTCCCCATTGGGCCCAACCACACCTAATTCCCAAATTTATAAACTCGTCTCAAACTGGCTATACTTTAGTTGTTGTAATACATAAAAATAATCTATAATGCTCTCTATAACCAATAATCTATAGTAACTATAACTTATCAATCTATAATCGGATTAATTATACAAAAAATGATAGTAAAAACTTGCACTCGCTTTTCCCAAAAATCAGATAAAATTAAAATTATTTAATAAGCTACCAAAGGGGTTTCCATGGCGAAATACTTTGCGACTGCGTAATAACGGTTTTTCCTGTCCTGACGACTTGTACTTAAGTACAGAGTACAGGAAGTACAAAGGTATACACTAAGTATATAGCTTATAAAATCGCTTTGTATTTTAAGTATGAAACTTTTTTGCTTTAAATAAGTATTATATATATATATATATATATATATTATATATATATATAATATATATATATATATATATATATATATATATATATATATATATTTATTTATTATTTATTTATATACATACATATATGTATGTGTTTGTGTATGTATGTATAAACTTTTTAAAAAAGCATAAGTAGGTAAAAATTAATATTACTTAATATAGATCTATAACTCCAAAAATAAAAACCCTAAATGCAGGGTTTATCGTTAAGCGTTTAAAATTATGAAGTAAAACCATTTGGCGTCTACTGGACCATGTATCCCTATAATCTTAAATTAGGAGTGCCCTTGCCCGAGGCAGCCCTTATTACAAAGCATTTAGTTTAGTACATTTTGTCATCTTAAGTCTATACTTAGTAGATAATCATAGCTGTGGAACCTTTGTCTAAAATCATAGTCTATTGGCATCACACCGAGCTCGAATCTTTCCGTCACACTGATAGCCTTTGGAATCATTTTTTTTTTACATTTATTTTATTATAATAACTTAAAAATTATATATCTCGCTGTTATAGTATATCTAATATTGTTTTAGAAAACAATCTGGCTGAATGGAACCATTGTCGTTTTAGTTAAATAATCCTCGGTTTAGCGAATTCCGTTTTAGCGGGGAAAAATGTTTAAACTTGTCAGTAAGATTCCTCTTTCCTGCCGAGTTTCATAAATAACTATTTTTTAGGTTGAGAACATTCAAAAAATCTGATGTAATGGTAGTATTAGCACAACATTATTTACCAATTAGTCAAATAAGGTAATTTTTTGTCTACTACCTGAAAAAAATATAGGTAATGCTAATATGTGAATAATAGTCGAAATTCCAAACTAATAAAAACCCATGGATGAAACACCGGGGAATGATAAATACATTCTTTGGTGTTTCATCAGAGAAAATAATCCTTTAGTGAAAATTCACTAAAGAATTATTTTCACTATCAATTAGCTATATTCTTTAATATGAAAAAAGCCATATTCCCTTACGACAAAAGCCATGGCTACTCTAGATACATATATAAGGTATATATCTTAATTATGTCTTCTCATTGATTTGATCATACATTAGAAATATAGTAATTAATCTTGAACTGATTTTGTAAAGATAAGTAAATAAAATATCAAATAAACCGGTTACATCTTAAACCCATAAAAGTAAATTCTCTAGAATATATAAACAAAAAAGATGGCGATGAGACCGAAACATTTTTTTTTATTTGACATGATTTACAGTATCCTGAAATAATTCTTTAAAACAGTCTGACTGGATATTGATAAAAAGCTACCGGTTAAAACGTGTGACAAAAAGACGAAAACCTTTAGACGACAGCAAAGGGATTGATGTGTCTGGAGGTCGAGCGAATCATACTTTTAAATCCCGTAGGCGGGGGTATAAAAGTTTTCTGATTCAACATCATCGCAGGTGGTGCGATTCGAAGCCATCCGTCTGTTTGCATACACAATCGTCTTTTCTGGCTACCAAATTACCCGTACAAAAATTTATCTGATGGTACATAAGTTGATTCATTGATCGAACCTTAGACCTTCTTTCAATCGATTTTAGAACAAATTTGTATTGAAGGTATCCCTATCTCTTACCATTAGTTAACATAAATCATACCTTAAAAATGTTTGTATTAAATCTTTAAGATTACTTTACGAATCCATTGCATCCAACCTCAAATCAATGAATTCGAAGATATATATATTCATTTAAATCAAAGTTATACAATAAGACCTAATAAAACAGTATAAAGTTTTAAAAAAAATATTTAACGAAAAATGTTATCGTTCTTTATCTGTTGGAGTCTCTGGTAATTATCACCAGAGATTCATTTAATGCCTTAGGATTTGTAATGGAGGGAATTTGTAATAATGTTTTTATGGATTTGTAAGCGATGGCATATTGGTTACGGTACACTATTATTGCATTTTTGGCAACTGGAACTTTCGGGTTAAAAATCGACTTTGATCTCAATTCAAGAAGAATTGAGCAAAGAATGAAATTAGAGGGCTATTTAGGAAGGACTGTTTTAAACATAGTTTTAATCGTTCCCATATTTAAACACCTAAAAAGAAGAAAAATCCAGACGTCAGTAGGACCGACACCGAAAATAAAGGCCTTTGTTTTGAGGCCTGTAGCAGTTGGGAAACAGCTACATTTTCAAGTCCTCTCCCCTCCCCTGAGTGGACTACTAATTTAGTAAATAAGTAAATTGGAATCTTATAGGTTGTAAAGGGTTTGCAATTACGTTTGTATATAATAGTTCAACTAAATTTTATCAAGCAAGTTTATTTAGCTTTCGAAAATTTTACATGATGAAAAATGTTTTTAATTTGAAACAAAGTCTTAATATTAGAATTCAAATTTTCATCAATGCCAAGTATTTTATTCAAATAAAAAAAAAAAAAAAAAATCATTGCAGTCAATTAAATGTAATTTTGATCTAAAGTTTAGCACACTGTATTTAAGGTAACGCCCTCTAATTATAACCAACTAAGAAAGTTAATACAAGTTTAGCTGAAATCAGCACAACTAATAACTATTAACTATCATATCCCAAAAAGAAGTAATTGGAAAAACCGGCAGCTCTTAGTTTGATTTTAAATGAAAATAATTGATTTATTTTTTTGAATCTGACTTTTGTTTTGGTATTTTTGGGTATACCCTCTCATAAATGATCATAATTGTACCTTAAATTCCTGACCTTGCTACTGTTCTCAGAAAACCAAAGAAAGAAGGACCCATTGATTAGAAGTATTTATATTATACATTTTTAGCAACTTATAATCTACTTTTGAAAGGACTACCATTTTACAGATCGTGATTTTAAAACGTCATGTTTAATTTTTTTTTCACCCACTAAGTCGCAAAAATATTTTCTCATGATATTTTATGAATCATAAAAAATCGGGAACACGGTACCTCAGAACATTTCCTCATCACATCGGATTCACTAAGCTCATCCTCTCTACTTTGTTCGTCCTCGTCCTTAGATAGTAATTACATTCGTTTCATTCCCACCAGTCACTTATCTAAGCAATGACCACGTTCGATGGTTCTTAACTTTTATAATCCAACAAAAACCGTGGGCATAATTGTCGTATTTAAACGAAACGTAGTATAATTATTTATTACGCAAAGGTATACACTTGTAATGAATTTCAACTCAATTATATTATTTCCCGATTTTTTTTAATTTAAAAAAAACTATACAAGTCATTCGATAGAAATTATACTAATGCTGATAATGAGATGAAACTTGATGGTATATGTTAGTCTTATGCAAAGCAACTAGCGTGCCAAATCTCAAATCGATCGCAACATTTCGCTGAGTCATTATTGCGTGATAATGACATCATAAAAAATATTTTATGGAGTGCACAACTACCCCTATAGATTGATTTTTGTACAAAGTTTCAAATCTCTAGCGTAAATACACTGGGAGCTACGATGATAACAGACACACACAGACAACCTGCTAGGTTTTGATTAACTCTCTAGACCTCTAGACTTTACCTTATTAGTCAATACATGTACATCCTTCGGCTCGGAAGGATGACATTTTAAATAACCCTCTATAGCTTTTCACCAGAGGGTTATTTAAACTTGGTTATCAACTTTTAGGGTCATCATCTTGGTAGAGTTTTCGTCAATCCAAATTGATTCCAACATTGAATGTTAAAATAAAACTTCCTTAAAAATTAAATCCAGATCTACATTTTTGGAACTAACAATGGTGAAATTGACCTATTAAAATAGACTTGCTGATTTTTTATACTCAGTTCCACGTCATTTCTTGACTATAAAATCATTTTACCTCTAGTAACAAATAACAGAGGTCAACAAACAAATTTTCATTCACATTTTCTGAATGAAAATTTTGCAAATTTCTTTTCAATGTCTTTTTTCTATACGAATTGTATTAAAAAATCATTATAATTATAATTTTAAAAATATAATGATACTAAATTAACTATAATTAAAAGAAATTAGCTATTAAATAACTAAGTTAAGGATTTTTATAGAGTAAGATTTCATAGTTAAAACTATACATTTATTGTATAAAAAAGATAATTTTGCTTATTGTTGTAATATTTTATTGAATGTATTTTATGTAATTTTAATAAATAAATCGGCTGAAAATTTATCCACGTTGAATGGAAGGGAGGACCTTGTGGTCCTAATTCTGCGTGGTTAAATAAATCAGAAATCAATCAATCAATCAATCTAGTAAGAAGAAAAAGTGTACTTTTCGCCCTTTTGTATAGGGAGAAAAGTAACTAGCGGAAGAAAAATAGCTTTGGTTGCCATGGCAACTAACAGCTCCCGAGCAGTAATTAACTGAGTGGTTTTTTCGGCGAACCTCGAGTTTTAATTACCTTTACCTTCGGCCTCAGGAATCTACTTGAATGCCCAGGGATCGAAAACTTACTTTTCTCCCTTGGTGAGTTAATAAATATTAATATTACTTTTATTTAAATACTGTAACACTATTTCTATTTCATTTTTCATTAGATCGAATAGGCTGAAGTAAAAATTTCACATAATTTTAAATATTTCATTTCTAATATACATTGAGTTCATTCTGTTAGGGTCAAATCGTGGCACTAATACTTTTTAAAGAAAAAAATAAAAATAAAATAAAATAAAGCCGTACTCTTTTAATTGTCTAGGTTAGCGTGCGCTATTGCGATTACTCACTAGAAGCGTGCTAAAATCCCCCTATAGGAACCTGTAATTGACTTGTAATACCCGTCCTATTCTTTTTGGTTCTAAATCATAATTCATGAGTATTCTTATATCCCACTTGTTTTCATCGTGATATATAGTTGAGTATGGCTTAAAATCGCTAATGAGAAGGGCTTGTGTAGTAAGAGACGACTCGGGAGTGTATCCAAAATCCGTTTCAGAGGTCCTTGGGGACGAAGAAATAGGTTTTGTGAAACTTTATATACATAAAAATAAATAAATAAATAAAAAATAAATATATATATATAATATATATATATATAAATATATATATATATATATATATATATATATATATATATATTTATATTGCCACTACATATATTTGTATCTATTTATAGCAAATTTTTATTGCCACGCTATCTCTCGTAATCAAACTTGAACAAAAATTATCTTTGGGAAGTTATACACAGTGAAAAAGGGTCATTTATACATAATAGATTATACATAGAAGTTAGAAAAAGGGTTGCGTATACTTATAATTTGAAATAATAAAAAGGACTTGATTGTTAATTTACTATTTATTATTTATTACTTGATTGTTATTTGTTGAATGGTAACCAAAAACTATACAGCTCTGACACATAGTTAATTCTACATGTATACAACATTTTGTTTAAAAATAATCTGGTTATTTAAATATAAGCATTTTTCAAAAGTACCAGTCAAAACCCCTGATTTGTTTACATTATGATATGCATGCCCTCGATAAAATCGGAACCAATGCTTATAATAAAATATCGTACATGTGTTTAACATACCTAGTAGAACATAGGTATAAAACTATACGAAGTTTTGTCATTTATAATGTTAACATATTTCATAAAGAATAAGATTCGCAACATTAATAAAAATTTGTGATAAAGTGCTTCAAAGTTATTGTGTCCTATAGAAACGTCTAGGAACAAAATCTCGTACACACACAAATATATATATATATATATATATATATATATATATATATATATATATATATATATATATATACACACACACACACACACACACCACACACACACACACACACACACATTCATGGTGAGGGACCTCTGCAGCGGATTTCTGAATTTCTGACACACTGTTGGAAATCCCATCATTCCACCCGAAAGAAAATTTTATTTATAAATTAATATTTTATGTTTTGCTGAAACATTTAAACATTAATCATTTTTGCTTCAAAAGGATTTCCTCGCCTCCTTTAGATTTTTTATTAAATCTTTAAAAAAATAATTAGAAAACTCATCTTATAATAATCCAGCAACTATCTATTAATAGATTAGTTTATAATATATATATTATAAGTATAATAGATGTGATGCTCTAATGAATAACAACCCATCGATTTACAAACTGAATTAGATATGTAACAAATGATAAAAGGATTTCATTAATGAAACGTTATAGTGATATTATCTTTTAATTTAATTGTGTCTCTATGATTCTGGTAAATTATTTAATTATTTTTATTATTTATTTAAGTGTTTAGAAGACGTGTTATTAAATATTTATATAAGTAGTGTTAAAAGATTAATTAAAAATATGTAGAATTCTATTTTCATTCAAAAACATTTATCAAATAAATCTTAATGAAATGATATGCCTATTAAATTGTTCTAAAACATCGGGAGAAAAGGTGTTTTTTTATCATTACCAAACAATCATAATAAACAATCCTAGGTTTTTGCTTTGTTTACATTTTCCGCCTTTTTATAATTTATTTATAAAATGCAAACAAATTTTAAAAAATTTTGTATTGGTACATAAAAAATCACAACTTATGGGACATTTAAATTATTCTAACGTTATTACATAAAACTTACTGCTAGTAATAGGTATTAATGGTAATAATAATCACCTACTTGATCTTGTTTTGATAAAAGGCAGGAAAATGTAAACAAAGCAAAAACCCAGGTTTGTTTAATATATTTGTTTGGTAATAATAAAAATTAATTAAAAATCACTTTTTAACTTCGATTACTAGTAATTTTGTCCTATACATGGGTAATAATATTGGTATTGATCAAAACTGTGTTAAACAAAGAAGTTTTTCCAAAGGTCCGATACAATTTTCTATTGTTTTTAATACAGTTATTGAACTACAATTTTTTTAATAATTCAGAAAAATGCAACTCTTTTTAGTTTTCATAAACAATTAAACTGTTTTATGAAATGAATGTTTACTTTTTCATTCGAATTTTTTCTTGGCTTTCTAACTTATATATATTACTTATTATATATACTTATTATATTCATAACTTATTTGTATTATTTATACTTTGGTTAAAAGCATAATAAATTGAAATCTGTAATTTTGGGTAATAACTTATTAAGTAGTTGACTACATCATATATAAAAGACAATAAAAGACATAACGTTTAAACCATTTGCTGATGAGTTATGGTAGTGTATGCAAAATAATTTTGCGTAAAAATGAAAATTGTTAGTTTGTTACTCTTGTCAATGGTTTAAAATGGATAGTAAACCGATAGAAACTTATTTAGGCAATTTAATTAGTTTCAAACTGTATTTGAAAGAATTTCGATATTTTTATCCCAACCAAGATAATAACGAAAAAATCGAGAAAAAAAATCCCCCCCCCCAAAATCAGCAGAAGGTCTACAAAGTCGAAAACACAGCATTTTCATCCATAGGACTCCCGAATGACCAATCAAAATTTCATGAACTTCAAAATAAATTCCAGTTAAAACTACCATAACACTGGATAGTCCTGGACTACACTAGCAAAAATTATACTGAGTGGTCCAAAATTCTCCCCTTTGTTAAATTTTAAAACCTTTGGACATCAATAAATGTAACTTACTGTTATTTTTTGTGTAAAATGAACTACTTTTTGGTGGTGTGGTTATCTTCGGGTGTCGCATGCAGCAACGAATTTTGCGAAAAAAATTGTAGGAATGAATACTTTTATCGGGCTTTTTGAATCCTTGCATGTTTTTGTCTAAGACCGCAATTTAGGCGGGAATAAGTATCCAAAGTGTAAAAATTGGACATTTTTACTCAAGAAGTTAAAGTATTGACGTAAGAAAGAAGATGCCAAGAGTAATGCCTCATTTTTGGCTTAAGAACACAAATCTTTTATTGAATTTTCTATTTTAAACAAATTCAGAGTAAATATTTTTCCTAAAACTAAAAGCATAGTAAATTTCTATAACTATCTTAAAATGAGGGAAATGCAATGAATAATTTCGTCTTGTATCCCTAGAACACAAAAAACCCAATAAAAGTATATCTTACAATTTACTTTTTCTATTTTTTTCGCAAAATTCGGTGTTGTATGCAACATGCGAAGTTAAATACACTACAGAAATGAAGTTTTCTTTACATAAAAAAGTAACCCCAAGTTTCATTAATTTATGACGAACGGTTCAAAATTAAAGTGACTTTTGGTTCACCCTATATACACAATATATATATATATATATATATATATATATATATATATATATATATATATATATATATATATATATATATATATATATATTTAATATGTTTTCTAAAAAAATAAAATAAAACAACCTAATAACTAATAAGATATTTAAATAAATACCTTTTTTTATTGCTATTTAACTTAAATATTTTTCTAATAAAAAGCAAAGGTTAATCAATGGTTTCATACGACTTTGTTTAAGTTCTCGTTATAATAAGAATCATTATTTAGAGTTAAAAGTTGTTGAGTAAACCGAAGCCGAATCGCCTACGGCCTGTTTATCCCTGAGTTATAGGCTCTTTGTCTCTTAGTTTATTAACAAATATTACGTTTTGTCATTTTGGGTCGTGTAAATTATGAGTTTTGTGTGATCTATCGGCACTTTAATTATGGAGTATGCTTGAGGGGGATCATTGTTTAATTTGAATATCCTTAAAGGATATAAACATACCGGATCTATGTGTGTTTTTCACACAAATACTCAGGATAAATATAATATATATCACAAAGGGCATGTCAGTGTACTGGAAATCTTCATTGGGTGGATTTCAGTCCTTTTAAAGCAACTAAGATTTCTTTCTTTATATTTTAAGTATTGAACAAAGGTTATTTATAAGTGTCCAACATATTATAATGATTTTATCGATTTCATAAATACATGCAAATTACAAGTATAGCTTAGGTTTGGTATTTAAGTTTTTGTGTCAAAAATTATTTATATTACTTAAGTCCAAAATTGTAGAAATTCCGATACATCAAAAGTAAACAATTACTTCATTCATACACGGGATTTGGCAGGGGGGTCAACCCCGTGTTCAACCCCAACTATTCACACGGTATAACCCATAGTTTAGACCCTACCCCGATAAAAAAATGAGTTTCAGGATTGAACACCGTGTTTAATCCTGCTCATACGATAACTGCCAAAGAGTATAGACCCCCTAGCGGGTTAAACCTCTAGTCTAACCCCGCGTCTAAACAAAGTAAATAATAAAATGCCTATTTTATGAAAAATGTTAAACAGCTCAAACTTTATTTTGGAAATCTGTTTGAAGATCATTAGGGATTTCCCAAAACGTGTCCCATTTAGCGAATTTCCCTTGGAAATAAATTCGCTAATGGGATCGGCGTCGAACCTCGGACCACGGTACAAATCCGTTTCAGATGTCCCTAATAATAATTTCAGCATTATTATCTATTTTTCAATCCAGCATTGCTTTAGGACGGTTGCCTGACTCATGGAAGTCAGTCCGAGTGATCTTCATTCCAAAGTCTGGAAGAAAGGACTACACTGACCCTAAATCTTTTAGACCCATAAGTCTTACACCATATTTACTAAAGATGCAAGAGAAATTGGTCGATGAATATTTAAATGTGGAAATTTAACGAAGAAACCATTATATCCTACCCAACATGCTTACTTAAAGAAGCGCTCTACTGATATAGCTCTTCATGCTTTAGTAAGTAGAGTTGAGAGGGCCCTTCATCATAAGGAATCTGTGCTATGTCTAAGCTTTGATGTGGAAGGAGCCTTTGCCAAAAACTACATCAGGTATCATTAGAGCTGCACTGGAGCAAAGAGATGTCCACCCAAATGTCATCAGTTGGATTGTAAGCATGCTACATAATCGTAGAATTACTGTTTCACACAATGACTGCAACTTGACTGAGTTTATTTCAGTCGGTCTAAAATAAAATATTCAGGAGGATGTCCGAACCCAAAGCTCTGGTGTCTTGTAATGGACGCGTTGCTGTCTGAGCATTCAAAAGCAGGTTTCTATTGTCAAGCTTACGCAGATGATGGTCTGGTGCTTATAGTTGGAATATTTCTCAATACGCTGTATGAGCTAATGCAAGTTGTATGCAATTTAATAGAAAGTTGGTGCAGGAAAGTAGGCCTGTCTGTACACCCAGGAAAGACAAATCTCATTCTTTTCACAAACCATAAAAAACTCGACTTTAAAGCTCCTCAACTATTTGGTGAAACACTTGTTCTTTCCAGTAGTATCAAATACTTAGGAGTCATTTTAGATAACAGACTGAATTGGAATGAGCATATAGATAAAGTTGTAGCAAAAGCTACATCAACCTTATGACAACTTCGTTACGCAGTTGGGATGACTTGGGGACTCAACCCAAAAGTACTTAAGTGGATTTACACAGCTATTGTCAAACCAAGGATACAATATGGTTCTTTGGTCTGGTGGCCCGCTGTGAACAAAACCACAATTGATCGCAAGCTTACCAAAGTTCAAAGAATAGCTTGTCTTGCTATAACAGGATCCATGAAAACGACTCCAACAGTTGCTCTAGAAATTCTTCTATGTTTACCAAAATTAACCACTGTGATATTAAGAGAAGCAGCAGCCACTTTTATTAGACTTCGAGACACTGGTATGTGGAATTCATATAATAACAACAAACATGCTGGGATTGAAAACATTGTTCTAGAGGAACTACCCATATTAGCAGCAGCCAACCCCAGAGAGAGCGGTAGCAAAGTAGCCATTATCAACAATATTAGCAGTGTTATACCTTCTAGAAGCTACTGATCTGAACCTACAATAAAAGAAGCCGAGCACGAACTAACTTGTTTCACAGATGGCTCTAAGAAAGGCCGAGAAGGCCTCACTGGTTCAGGGGTCTATATTCCTAAATACTCTGTAGAACTAAGTTACTCTCTTGGGCTTCATGCTACTGTGTTCCAAGCAGAGGTCTATGCTATCTTGATGGTTGCGACCCTTCCAGTTGTGCGAGAAGGTAATGAGAATTCCATTATAATCTGCATTGATAGTCAGGCTGCAATTAAGCCCTTACCTCCAATCCTAGTAGCTCCTCTGCCCTTGTTCAAAAATGTAGAGCTCACTTGTCTCTCTTGGCAGAGAGCAAAACTGTTGAACTTAAGTGGGTACCAGGCCATATGGGTGTCGTGGGTAATGAGGAAGCAGATAAACTTGCTAGACTGGGAGCAGAAACCCCATTCATTGGACCAGAACCTGTCCTTCCCCTCTCAGCAACACATGCTAAAACACTCTTGGATAGCTGGCTAATGTACACCCTAAAACTTAACTGGCATGCCTTTGCTGGTTGCAGACAAGCAAAAATGTTCATTACTGGGCCAATTGTAAAAAATACAAATCAGCAAGCCTTGCCTTAGGAACCTAGTTAGTGTTCTGACCGGTCACTGTAGATTAAATAAACATCTTAATACTTTAGGCTTATTCTCAGAGGCTAACCTGCCCCATGTGTGGGATTAAAGGAGACAGCCTTTCACCTGCTTCAAGGTGTGAGGCCTATACTTCTCTTCGTACCCCGCATATTTGGCGTAGGCCTCTGTATGAAGAGGAGCTTTCTTCTCTTAGTTGGAGAGATATCCTACAATATATCAACCTTTCCAAAAGATTCTTGGTAGAGGTGGTGTAGACTAAGGAATCGGGGCTGGCAAGAAGAGCCCAACAACGTGGCCTATATGCCTGGCTTTGCCTCCCCACCCTATTACTACTACTACTCAGATGTCCCTAATGACAATAACATACGTTTCGCGCGACTTTATAAATATATACATACATACATATACCACACACACACACACACACACACACATATATATATATATATATATATATATATATATATATATATATATATATATATATATATATATGTGGTGTGTGTGTGTGTGTGTGTGTTTGTGTGTGTGAGTATTCTAGACACTTTCTTGTAAACACGATATTTTTTGAACGGATTAATATTTTTTAATCAAACTTGATGCAAAAATCAACCTTGAGGAAGACACGAACACTATTGAAAATTAGGGTTTTGTGACGTCACTAAAAATCGGCAAATCAAGGTTAATATTTTTCGCCGCCAAAAAGGTCAATATTTAGCGTATTGGGACGCTAAATCGAATGAAACCGGTACCAAGTCGATAAGACCACTCTAAGTGACCAAAAAGTTGAAAAAACCATAATAGATTTCCGAAAACTAAAGTTTTGGTCCATGAAAATTCAATTTCGAGTAGGGTGTCGTTTTATAAGTATTTGTGAGCGCGGAATAAAAAAAAAACAGTCCAAAGTCGATAGGGTCACTCTAAGTGACCAAAAAGTCGAAAAACAATAATCAATACCAGAAAACTTAAAATTTGGCCCCTAAACAACACATATCAAGTGGGGAGTCGTTCTCTATGTTTTTTGGGCCTGCGAGTTAAATGGCAGTGATACGATGTCGATACGAACACTCAAACTCAGGGTACCTGGGTTCATATTCTGGTAGGGGCGATAATTTTTTATCATTTTTTTGTATAATGATAAAATTATCATACAAAAAAATAATAACCTCGGAGACCACCTGGCGCGGAGGTCCGCATGTCGGGCGAATTTCTTTTGGGATGCAGGTTTCCGTGCTTAACAACAATCCTGGTAGTGGCGATAATTTTTATCGTTTTTTTAACATGATATAAGTTTACAACTACAAAATAATTTTGGCCCGGTGGTCCGCTGTCAGGCGAATTATATTTAGAATGCGTGTTACCGTGCTTAACAACAATGTTTAACAACCCATTTCTTGCTTTAGGTTCCGGTTTATGCTTTAGAACCGAAGCAGTCACTCGATTGTCAAGCACTGCTGGCAATTCATTTTTCTCATCTTTTTTTTAAAGGAAATGCGCTAAAATCTTTAAAGATAAACAGTAACTAAGCTTTGAACTAGTGCAAATAATAGTGCGAACTGCTAATTTTAGCGGCATAATTTTGTATAACCAACTGGATAATTATTGCCATTTCCTTTGAAAAATACAGACAAAATGAGTCGCGAGCAGTGCTTGAAAATTGAGTAACTGCTTGGGTTCTAAAGCATAATAAATTTAATATGCATAATTTAACTAAT
Source organism: Microvelia longipes (assembly GCA_018340805.1). NCBI lineage: Eukaryota > Metazoa > Arthropoda > Insecta > Hemiptera > Veliidae > Microvelia > Microvelia longipes. Next base: position 47,095,501 of record JACMZG010000008.1, on the reverse strand, counting down.
TAATTAATTGACGACGGAGCTGGGAGCAAGCGAAAAAAGGTAAATTTAGCCTAAGAAAGCTAAACGGGCCTCTAAACTGAATAAAATGAGAGAAAAAATTGTAAAATTGATATAACAAGGAAAAGTACTTTCCCTTAACAGAATGATAAATATTGTCATTACTTTTATCAAGCCCTATAAAATTCAGAGCTTTAAAACAATAAAAGTAAGTTTTAAAACGCGGTAAAAATAAAAAAGTCAAGTAAAAATTAATTAATGACAGCCCCTCAGGAAATAAAATAGAGGAGAAAAGACTTGATGACGCGAAGGAAGAACCAACTTGGACGAGCTATGAATGATGAGAAATTTTCACCTCCATACATCTCCCTTCTAAATATATTTTACTACCGCACTTTTTTACTTCTTTCTTCCATAACAAAAAAACTTATTTTTCGATTTTTTTTCTTTTTCCTTTAATTATTTTTAAAGTTAAAGTAGCATTAAACACCCACCTGCTAACATTAATAATTCCATTACGGATAAACGGTTTTTTACGTGTGGAAGAATTATATATTATTTTATTTATAAAGTAATAAAGAAAATAAATAAATCTAACGTAATAAACAGAAACTATTTTCAGTTTAGTGCGGAAATAATCTCGAACAAAATCAAAGGATATTTGACATTTGTTCCTGGAGGATTTTAGAGTAAATTTAGGAAGAGCATTGTGTACATGATGCACGGATACCCACACATCATTCAAGAGAAGTCGATAAAACTATACGAACACTTTAAATAGATGACTAGACAATTTTTCAGGACTTCTATTTTTTAGGTTAAAACTATTTTAGTAAAAAGATTTGCACTTAAAAAATAATCGATCGGATAATATTAGTTAAAATATTTTTGAATTGTCTTAAATAAGATTAAATTTTATTGAAATAACATAATATGTCAATATGCTGTTTAAATTATGCCCGTTTAAGCCTTGGCTGAATGGGGAATATACCTTTGCGGGAACAAACTCATGCTTTTGTGGCAACCGTTACACTGTAAGTATAATTTAAAGTTAGCCATCATTTATTTGAACTGAATTATACTGAGAGCATAACATAGGATGCGAACCTCAGACCTCCGTCATGTTAAAGGTCAGTCTATATAATATATTCATAGTAACATTATAAATATTGTTATAAAATAAATTAGTAGTTGAATCTCAACTATTTTGCACTGTTTTCTTTATTATTGTAAACCTTTTCTCGTTTATAGTATATTATGTTATAAGACTGGGAAGAAAGTCTTTTCTTTTACCGTGGCGACAATATTTACTGCCGAGCGAAGCTAGACTAGTAAATATAGTCTTATAAATTTAAATAGTAATGAATTAATAATAATAATAATAATAATGCCCGTTTTAGGGCCTTTCGGCCCTTCAGGGTATTCACCCTGCGGGAACCACCTTGGGTGGGTCACATCTACTATGCTCAAAGTGAAGCTAAAGTTGGCGAATGTTATTTTTAGAACAAATTCTATTTATAATAAACTGAGAGCATAGCCCGGGCTGTGAACCCCAGACCTCCGGTGCCGAAGTCCAGTACTAAACGACCACGGCTACCGAGGCAGATAGTAATGAATTAAACAGTAATAAACATTAATAAATTAACAGTAATTTATAAATATGTAAAAAGAATATAAAATGTGTGTATATACATTAACAGTAATAAATAGAACTTATTAGCATAAGTTCAATTTTATAGAATGACATGAATAAGTTATTTTAAAAATTGTAAAAAAAGAATAATAATCCATTTAAGTTGAAATTTGGTACAAATATATCCCTTTATGTAATAAATAAATATACTAAGTTTCGTTTTAATACGGCGAGTATATCTATAATTTTGTTAGATCATAAAAGTTAAGCAGCATCCATTGAGATCAGTGCCTGGATGAGTTACTGCTGGAAATAAAAACGAACGGAGTTACTGTCTAAGGACGAAAACTCAGTTCGAAGACGTGTTGCAGTATAAATTGGAGACTCGTATATTCTGAGGACGAGCGAAGCGAGCCCGAAGTAGTGAGGATGAGCGTAGCGAATCCGCGTTTCCCCGTACTCGATTATTTATTCTTGTATTTTGTACTTAAGTATATTTATAAGTGATACTTTTGAACTTATTTTTAGTCTTACCTATAAAGATGTTTCAAATGGATTGAAATATATAGTTTGCTTTTTACTAAAGTTATTTTAGAATTGAAGTCGCTCTTTTTCTTATAAGTAAAAAAATAAACACCAAAATATAGCGCAGTTATACATCGAGCTTATGATAACTGTAATAAAGTTTTTAATAAGTTATAATAATTATAAATAACGAATCCTAATAATAATAAAAGTTACAAGTCATTGCAAAATCTACACCCGACTCTAAAGTATTATTACAATAAATAAAAAGAATTAAGAGTACCCTCTTTTTATAAAAGAATGAACTTCTAACTAGAAGATATAAATTTCGCAGCAAGATCCCTCCGGCAGTAGTCATATTTCACGCAAGAAAACGGGGCCGTATCGCACCCAGAGCGCCGAGTGTAAGATACTCGGCAAACTTACATACCTCTCCAAATTACATGATTTTTTAATCTTTTATACACTTTTTTAACTTCATTTCTTGAAGCATTTATCATGTAAAAAATTGTAGATGCCACAAGATGAGAATAGCGGTATATAACGCGTTAAACTGGCGTAGTTGTAGCAACAATTTCTTTTTGAAAATTGATTCACTCTATTAAAACTTATATTAAGAAAAAACATCGGAGTAAACTATTAAATCTGTTTCGCTTAAGAAACCCCATTTTTATAATTTATCACAAATTGAACTTCTAGAAATTTTTGTGATCATGGTCCGGGAACAACTAAAATGAAATTGATTTAAAACATATATGCATTTCATATTTCTAGATTAAACATGAAAACGAAAGAATTTTAGGAAGACACACATAAATATGCAATATTCTATAGATCTAGGAGTTTATCTTCTTAAGATGTAAAATTAAATTTGGAACACCTTCAGTCTTTTTTTGTCATTCCTAGGAATAAAAGTAAGTATTTTTCTGCCTTTACAGATAAAATGACATTTTTGATACGACAATGCATTTCCAGTAAATTGGTACATTACTGTGGCTTTAAAAAAATAACGGTTTCTAAGAGATTCGGTGAATGAAATATTACTAAGCCCGCAATTCATGGTTGTATAATGGTTTACATATTGCTTTCAAAATTAATATTTAGCCCTCACCGAAACAAGAATATGGGTGCGTCATTTCTGACGTCACACTGACGCAGCATTACAGATATTTTCATGTCCGTCTTAAATGATAAAAATATAATATGGTCCTATTGGTCAACTTTTAGCCGAGATAACTTTAGCTCATAACGAACTAAAATTATAACGTGTGATTAGTCAAATTATTGCTTTCTATGGCCCAATATTGGTATTATAACTGACACAAGCGTAAAGTATATGAAGTAAAGTATAAAGTGCGCTGTATTTAAAGTAATCGATTAAATTAAATACTGTATATAAAGTATCGCGTACATATACATGAACTCAAATACTTTGCGTTTTAGATACGCAAAGTATCTAAAGCTTTGAAATATTTTCACGGAGACTTTTATTGTAGTCTATAAATAGTTAATAGTGAATAATAACTAGTATGTGGTGATGGAGTGACACGGATTGGTGGTCATGACCATCACGTCCACACTTCGCAATACTGGATTTCATTTCGGGATTTACAACGCGCTAAGGTCTCTTCGGACGGTCCGTTCTCAAAGCAATCCTTCTAAAAAGGAACAAAAGTATTAACCTCTTTCTCATTAAAACTCCATTGTTTTACTCTGGTATTTTTTCTGAATTGACATATGTCACAGAACCCCGGCCCGCCCAGTTAAAAAAAATGAATTCTGAATAAATTTAAATAGATAAATAGTTCTGGGCGCGAAGAACTCGTGCTCTGGAATATTTTTTTAGAACAATGTAACAATATAATGCAATGTTTAAAAAAATTGCTTTTATTGACATAATACAAATCTCAGAGTATAAAATGCCAATATGCCTAAAATAAACATCGATAATATTATCTCGGCATAAATTTCAAAGAAGACAAAACAAATCAATTTTAGTCTTAATCTATATTCTATTACGTTTACGTTGTAACCCCATAAGGTAAATACAAATTTATAGTATTTATTGTTTAGAAAACACGACAATGATTAAGCAATTGTCAGTGTGGTAGTATTAATATATCGTCCTTACTAGGACTACAAAAGGGACGATAAGTAGTATCTAAATTCAAAATAAATTCGGATATAATCAGGTTTTAAATAGAAGATAATAATAATTTGTATATTTACACTTGTACTGTGACGCCATGTTTTGCCCCTTTTCAAACAGACAAATAAACACACAAAAAAGATTATAGAGAAAATGTTGAAACTTGGTAAGAGTAGTTAAGAGTAGTGCTATCATGAAAGCAAAGCTCGGTGATCAAACAACGGGGTTATAGTTATGTTATGTATCACGTGACATTTCTATACGTACGGGTAAAAAGTACTTAGAGTAAGAAAATCAACTACGCTTTGCTCGTTCTCAGAGTAAGAAAATCACCTAATGCAGTAAGTCTTTAATCGCCCTTCCCTCGTTCTGATCGTTCTGACAGTAAAATATATTTTTTTAGAAAATTTTCTAAAAAATGAGATTAATGAGAGACGCTAAATGAGATTGTTCGGATGACTAAAGTTAAGAGGGGGGGGGGGGGGGGGGGGGGGTATCGATTCAGTTTGTCTTTAGATCCCAAAAATATAAGTCAGGAAATAAATTACACACACCACACACAACACAATGATTATATATATATATTTATATATATATATATTATATATATATATATATAATATATATATATATATTATATATATATATATATATATATATAATGGCGATGAATTTCGCTAGATACATGGCAAAATGCCATGCAACAATAACTATTGAAAGAAAAACAGTAGGGTCCACTAAGAGGCTAGTTAAGAGGCCATAGCTGGCCTCAAGTGAAGCAGGCTCCTGTGATAACGCGATGAAAACTCGCTAAATACATGGTAAAATCCCATGTAACCAGGCTTGTAGCTAGTCTAAACTTGTAGGGTGGGGAGGCGAAACCAATCCCAGAAAGGGACGAAATCTACACATCTACAAGGGAATTCCACTCAAATCTACTTCGTCAGAGGGCAAACATTTTTGAAGGGGGGGCAATGCCCCTCCCTGGCTACGGGCCTGTATGTAACTATAAATAATAATAAAACAACATATTATACAAAACAACGGCAATGTGCCCGCGAAGCGGCCCGGGTGGTTGACGCCGCGTAGTGGCTACAGGCCAAAGCCCTGTATTATTCCTAGTAGTTTCTAATGCTGGTGGGAAAAAGACTGACCTCACTAAGTACTGCATACTAACATTAGTGCTCTGATAAAAACCGTAGATATATACAACTGTACTGAAATTAAACTTACTGTATATTAAGTTATTTATATTATATAGTTTTTTCATATTATAAGTATTATAAGTTAAGTATGATATAAGTATTATAAGTTATTTATATTGATATTTAAAGTATACATGTATCACATAAAAGGATACATTCATACCAAATTTTAATTTTTTAAAAACGTATTGATCAAAAAACTTTCAACGTTTTATGATTTTAAGTCATTTTATGACAATCAATAGTGAAAAATAATTCACCACAACCAGACCTAAACATTGATTTTTGTACTAAGTTTCAAGTCTCTAGCATTAACACTTTGGGACCTACGATAATACCAGACACACACAAGAGGTCTTACAAACAACTAAAACAGATAATTCATTTGAAATCAAGGTCTTGAAGTAAAATAGTCCCCATTATTTGAAGTAAAGTATAAAATTACTTACAAAAATACGATTTTCGTATCAAATGAAATAGTTTCTTACTTTCCATTGATGGCTGTCAATTTAAATTGAATTCAATTAGTAGGCTTGCACATGAAAATAAAATACTTGCGGTCAAACCGATAATTATTAATCAATTTATACAATTAGTGTACATTTTTCTCAAAGAAAGGTCATGGCACTGGTCATATCTAATCTAAAATTGTCCCGCGAGTCTAAACTTTACTCTTAACTAAAATCGCGAATCAACTCGATATTTTTTAAGAATCGTACGACTTTCTTGATTTAAAAAATCAGGCTTGCCACAACACTTGTATCATTATGTAAACAGTTTACTAGTTACTAGTTTTGAAACATGCACTGTCATAGAATTCGCATTTCTATAAAAAGATCTAATATTAATAGAAAAGCTCAATCGCTTAAATGAGACCTAGACATCTCCAAATAACAATCTATTCGCAAATTCTTTAAGTCCCTCTCAGAATTAGCTGATTTGTATAATGTATATTAAGTCCATGTCCCCGTCGTATCTTTAAGATGAATATTATAGATTATACACATTATGTATTTTAAAGATAAAACACATTTTGTAAGATTAATGATAAATGTATATTTAAATTTAAAAGTTTTAAAGTAAAATAAAAAATCAGATACGGGATAACAAGAAACTTTTCCTCATCACACAGAATTCGCTGTCATCCTACCTAAATTCGGACTCGCTTTGCTCGTCCTCAGATAGTAAATACAATAATTTTATTACCAGCAGTCACCCATTCAATTCAGGTACTGACCTCGTTCGATGCAGCTTAACTTTTATGGATCCATTATAAATGTTGGACAGTCCAACAAATCGTATATGTAAAAGGAAACTTAAAACATTATTTATTAATTAAAGGGATACATTTACGTAATATTCAACTCAATGCAATTATTTTTTGATGTTTTACACTTTTTTAAACAACGTAGAACTTTTTAAAAAAACAAGTTATTTTATAAAAATTGAATTCATGCATGATAATGAGATGAAAGCACATTATGAGCTTATTATGATATTATGAGCACATTTGTTGCTCTCATATCCCTACATGGGTGCTAAGTTTAAAATCAATCAAAACATTTTTAGCGAGACCTTTTAGCTGAGTCATTATTGCAGGTTTATGGTGTCATAAAAAAAATCCTGGAGAGCACAAGACCTAAAGATATATGTTTGTACCAAGCTTCATATCTTTCCCATAAATACACTGGAAGCTACGATGAAGAGACACACACACCAGTGGCATATTTATGGGTCCGCATTGCAGGGGACACCTAAAAATTACGTAAACCATTTTTTTGTGCTCTATTATTATATTTAATTGAAAGGAGTTCATACCCATATTTTTCATGAGTATGGGATGTGTATTTTACCTATAAATTATGTACCTCTTAATCAAGTCACAGATCCCCCGGTCTTAGTTGTACTGTATCATTGACCTTTAAATGGGGTCCCATTGAAACATAGTGTAGTCTATCTTGACTTGCCAGTATATTTTATCTATGAACAGGGAAAAATTAGATCATAGTATAGTCTCTCTTAACATTTTCAAGCCCCGGGGCCCCCAATTGAAGTTGTGCTGTATCTTTTACCTACAAATGGACCCTCATAAGAGATATTTATGATTTAGATCATAAAAAGTCTTATAACATCATTATGTCACTGGGTCCCTCTTTTGTTGGATTTGCCGTATCTTTTAGGGTTTTAAAAAGAATTGCGCTTACTTATCATGTCATTCTTCCAAAATCGGCACTGCATAGCATTTACACTAATTAAAAATAATAAATTGTTTTGGAGTATTTTCTTTGAGAAATTTGAAAAAATAAGGTATTAGTATTAATGCTATTAATACTCACAGTTTTTTATGTATTGACTATGGACTGGTTTTACTTGATTTACCACTAGAAGTATGACATTTATATACATTGTATGTATACATACATACATACATATATTATATATATATATATATATATATATATATATATATATATATATATATAATATATATATATATATATATATATATATATATTACGTGATATATAATGTCATACTTCGAGAGGTAAATAAAGTAAAACCAAATAAAGCTGAAATTAATCAGTTTATTATAACCTATAATTACTCTTGAAAGAGGTTTCATTGAGATTACAAAGAGCCCCAAATGATGTTTCAGGCTTCTCAATGTATTGAGATAGGCTATGCCCCCTCTAGTATATATCTCTATGTTCATCACTAATTTTTATACATACCTAAACTCGAATTTTCTTCACCCTACTAGCCACAATGGAGTAGCTGTTTTTGATACAAGGAGTAGATAACACACACAGAATAACATCCATGGACCCAAAAATAAATTTAAAAAATATATTTACAATGTTATAAAAGTAAATCAATCACAAATTAATACTATTTACAAACATCATAATATTTTAAATTAAACAAAATTGAAATTTATACATATATAGTCTTAGTTATTAAATATTTAATACACACAACTTTCATTGAACTGGATCAGTCAGATCGCTTCCACAAAGTAACATTTTTCATCTTCAAATTTATATTGTAAACATATTTCCATGACTCAGCAATCAAATTAAAATTTGTCTCCCTTGACTTTGCCTCGTCCAAAATTTTTATAGCCTACACTTAAATCTGGCTTGGAAGCAAATTTTTAAATTTGTCTATTTCCATTTTCCTGCTTTGCTTATAATAAAGGTAAAATAAAATAAATTAATCAGTTATATGTACAAGACTAAAATACTTAAGCAGACTGCAAACTTAAGTTAACTGTAACAAACCTACCAGAATAAAATTAGGTAGAGGTATAATAAATATTTACACCCCTAGCACACTTGCCAAGGCTTTGCCTAAGAAATAAGTAAATCGTAGGTGTTAATTGGAAAACATCTACTCCTATTTAACTAATATTTTCCATCTCTTATACAGTTTTAATGTTAAATACTCCAAAAATACTATTAACTGCTAAAGGCTAAACTTTACAACTGATATAAATGATCTCATAAGCATCAGTTTCAGATGCAGTTATTTTAAAAAAATGACCACTCATTGAACAGGTATATTATAGTTTAAAATGGCTTTAAATAAAAGCCGTATAATTATTTTAAAAAATGGTATGTTTTTTTTGGAAAATTTTTGCTATCATTATATTTCATTTTTTAATAGATAGGCAATTTTAAAAGAAAAAGTTACAATATATTACATAAAATAAATTTTAATAAAAAGGGATTATACTGGAAAAGAATAACAACTGGACCCACTCCCCTCGAAAACAGCCAGTTTTGATAAATCTAGGTTTTAAATAATGGCTCTCATTGGGTGATGATAAGAACAGATAATAATAAAACATGAATACATATGTAAAGACTCAAAAATGAAAAAATCCACTTGTTTTGAAATTAATTAACAACATAATGTCTAAAAGCTTTATCATTTGTTCTTTTTTTTAAACGAGCACTCCATAATGGAAGTACATAAGATGTGTTTTCATACCCAGCCTTAAGGAGTATAATTCCCAATAAAGAAAAAGTCAACTAGTTTATAAATTTAAATAGACCTTTCCCCTAGTTCAACTGAAAGTTCTGGGTTATTTCTTTCATTAACTGTTTTCCAAAATAATAAAACATGATTTTCATTGCATCCAATCAGAGTATCATGAATCAACTGTTGATCTATACTTAGAGATACATTGACACAGTAGTTTTCAATACACTCCAACAGTTCTGTATCATTTTCATTCAGTTCATCTAAAATCAGAAAACTTATAAAAATAATACAGTATTGTAAAAAAATAAGATGAATAAATAAGAAACACATAATAGACAGACTTCATAAAGCAGAGAAAACAGCATAAGTAGAAAATAGCGAAGTAAAATTACCTAGTGATGACAAAGAATGAAGGATGCTAAGCAATCGTATAAAAGCACCCTCATTAAAATATAACCTAACAATTGCTTCAAGAATAGAAACACAAGGAAATAGGATGCAGTCATCAAAATTAAATCTCCTTCTTATCAGCTTAGACACTATGTCACCTACTGAGTCAGCACAATCACCTAAAATAAATAATTAAATAATTCTGATATACAATTAAAATCTCACATTCTTCTAATTGTAAATATATTATTTATGTATATTGCTCAAGTTGGGATATTTCAGATGCAGCAACATTAAATCCTTAAAAATAAAAAAAAGACAAGGACTTTAATAAATGGTCTTTACCCTAAATTAACTCTTGCAAGTTCAAATCTACCAAATATGGTAATTATTTGACCACTTTTAGGGTGTGTTGGCGAGTGTGACCGGTTGGTTCTGAATTCATGGTTGGTCAGTTTCATGGTGAGTATTTTACCCCTACCACCTAAGTGACCAGAGTTAAGTTCGTAAACTCTTTTTGAGATAAGTGATGGGTAACCTCAAGGTTTCCGTTGTAACCAATAACCATCAACAACATGCTTGCCTTTGTTTAAGCTTCAATATACTTGTAATTATTTTTAAAATATTGTTTAAGTTTTTTATGTATGTTATCTTGTTTATCTTTGTCTTGTGTTGATGTTTATTAATTCCACTTGAGCTATAGGTCTACAACTTCAGGCTTTATGTTATCTCATTATTGCTAAATTTGATGAATCAACTGTAAGTAACTAACTGCAACGCATTACAACGTTAAAATAAATACGTTACTTTAAAAGTCGGCAAAAAAAGAAGCCAAAACAAAAAAAAATAGGTAAAACTGACAAAAATTTGGGTAGACCTGAGACCAAGTTACCCACCTTTTTTTCAGTCACTTCGAACAGCAATTCCACCTTGATTTTTGATATATGCCCACCGATTAACGCCACCTACTAATCAGGAACAACATGCTAAAAACAGTCCTTTGGTCAGACTGGTCAGTACTCGCAAAATTAAATTACAGCATACCATAATTGCTTTTTTAAAAATTGTTTTAAATTATATAAATTTGATAACAATATAACTATAATCCTGTAGTTTTTCATCAAGCTATTGATTGACATATATTATAAATTTTTTATTACAAATATTTCTTTCTTCTGGTTATGAACACAAATCTATGATGTATTTCAAACAATAGGTTAACAAAAAATTACCAGATTATAATTAAATTTTAAATTTTTTATTATTTAATACCATTTTTAAAAAAATCAAAATTGCAGTATGCTGTAATTTAATTTTTTAAAGTTACCAAAAGTGGTAACAAAATCACCATATTTGGGTAATAGTTACCAAAATATTAATGGTAAATTTGAACTCCCATGAGTCTACTTATCTCCCTTTTATTTTAAAAGGTTTCATGTTGATGCACCTGAAATGTTCTACCAGGTATATTGCTATAATAAAAAACACAAAAATACTCAATGAATTTAAATTGTTCTCCGTTTTTATAAAGGTAGAGAAATGTAAGGTAAATAGGAATAGAAATAAAGAGCTGAGAAATAAAGAATTGTTTCTTTTAACTAATATCTATTTAAAGAAAAATAAATTCTACTATACCTAAATTATACCATAGTTTTCTTCTTCAACCAAATTTAATCTTTAAGTATAGCTTTAAAACAATCTAAAACTAAAAAAATGCTAACTAATCAAATATGATTTGATAATAAATTATAGATTACTTACTAAGGGCATGTCGGCCAGGGAGGTGAGATGAAAATGAAGACATTATTGCCACCCAGTGTTGAGCCATTTTATGATGAGTTTTACTAGGAAAATCGTCATCATAAGACCAATCACCAAGGACTTGTCTCCAGCATTCAAGCAATCCTCTCATTGTCTCTATATTTAATAATAATACTAGATTTAATAAAAATAAAAACAATATTTAGGCTGAAGAAGTGCAGGCATTTTGGCTCAAATCTTAGAAATAATCATGGTTCAGGGATTACTAAGTCAATCAGTGGAGCTTAAAGGGGAATTTATAATTCTTTACACCACACCAAACAAAATATCAAAATTTTAAGTGTAAACTCTGTGGCCAATAAAGTTACCATTTACTGAATTACATTTTTAATCCTTTAAAAACATGTACTCCCTTTAATGTTCTACATAAGAGGGAGTATGTTGTGTATGTGATATAATAAACAGTATTATATACAGTATGTATATATTACTGTTATTATATATTATATTATGTATGTATTATATAGAGTATGTTGTGTAGGTGATATAATAAACAGTATTATAGTATGTGTATATAAACACAACATGATACAATTAAAATAAACAAATAATACAAAATTAGTAATGCATTTAAAATACAAAAACTGAGAATGTCACAACATTAAAGCCTTACAATTAAATCTTATACAGCAAGTAACTCCTGTAATTTTTTTCTGCTTTGATTCAATTTCTTTTATGTATTATTCAGATTAGCCGCCTCCGTGGTCTAGGCCCTTAAGATGTCAGTTATTATACTGATCTTGGACACCACTTGGGAGGTCTGGGGTTCGCATCCCATGTTACACTCTCACTTATATAAGATTATTACTAAAAAAAATTATCACCAGGTATTGCCACTTTGAGTGTAACAAATGCATTCCAAAGGAAATTCGCACGTTATGCGGACCACTATACCAGAATTATTTTGTAGTTATAAACTTATATAATGTAAAAAACGAAAAAAATGATTGCCCCTACCAGGATTTAAACCCAGGTACCCTGGCTTTGAGTGCTTCTATAGACTCCAGACCACTCTCATTGAACTCACAGGCCCAAAAAACATGAAAGACGAATCCCCACTTAAAATGTGTTGTTTAGCGGTCATATTTTAGGTTTTCTGATATTGACCACAATTTTTTCGACTTTTTGGTCACTTAGAGTGACTGTATCAACTTCGGACCAGATCTATTCGCTTCAGCAAATACATAGAAATACGAAAATACATAGAATACGACATCCTACTCAAAATTTAATTTTCATTGACCGTAATTTTGGTTTCCAGTAATTTTCTTGCAATAGTAATTTGCCTTGAGAATGTGTATGAATCATGTAGATAGAAACTTATAGTTTAAAATCATTACTTAATCTTTCATCAAATACTACAAGCAATATTTATCAACATGGGTACTTTAACTGCTGTCATTTAAAACAACAAATATTCTTGCAAAAGAAATAAATAAATTAAAGTCCTTGATATTTTGTTTATGAATACATACTGTTAGACCAATGAAGAATGTGACAAGAAAGTATAATTTTTCATCAAGAGTTGCATTGCATAGTCCTACATACTGTTAAGAATAAAGAAACACACCTGGGTTAGCGAAGTAGAAGCTGTAATCCTTGTCTGATACATGGATTCTGCACAGAGTATCCACCAGTTCCATGGAGCTCATTAATAGCTCTTCTGCAAGTAACAGAGCAAACTTATACATAGAATTATTGTAAAAAACATGTTTTATGATCTTGGAACCACAAGGTTTCAAAATAGTAGAGTATATAATATATACTCTACTATTACGATGGCCTCAGTGAAGAACATGTTAAGTCGTAATTTTTGCGAAAATTAGTTATGAATTACATATGATGAAGAATCATAATATCTACATTGTGTCAAAATTTGGTGGTTCTACGATTATTTTTACGCTCAGGAGACCAATTTGAAAATTTAGATATCTCGTCAACTTTTTTAATTTAAAAACAAGTATGTTAACCTACCGTTCTTATTTAGTGTCCAAAATCAGACATGTTAACATAACTTTTGCTCTAATTATAAAAAAATACTTGTGAAAAACCAGACAGTTACACACCTGGTTCTTACAAGTAAGTAATCTTGGTAAGAACCACACATGTTAACTAACTTTTGATATCCGAATAATTCTCCCTAGTGAAAAAACAGATAACTCAACTTACTGATTAACATCATGGTTCAAACCAGGCTAGTAACTTAATAATCGTTTTTATAATCTTACTCTTGGTGAAAACCAGACAAATCAATTTACATGATTTTTGATAAAATTTTGATCTTTATAAAATTCTTGAAATAATAAATTTGTGAATGTTTTAATGGCCTAATTCTCTATCTTCCTATTATTATCTATGTCACGTATTACTTTCTATTCTTTTCCTATTATTACCAGGGTTGTTTTTATGAAGATTATTTTACTATTAAAACTTACTATATTTACTATAAACGTTTTTTATTAGTTATAGTATGCAGTAAGTTATTTCACACAAGTATTACTAGCTATGGTTCAACATCGCATCGAGTTTCTAAAGAATAAGAATAATGCATACAATCTAATAATAATAATACAATAATACAAAACTACTCGTTAATACAAAAATGTAATAACATTTTGTATTATTTCATGTGGTATTCCATGATTTTAAGAGCTAGAAAAAAAGTCAAGTCAAGTTTACTATTGTTATCAATAAACGGGTTTTTTGCGATGTTTCAAATAGTTAAAATTTACCCCCGAAAAAGTTCCCTTTTTTGGGGGGTAATCACAAGTAAGGGGGGCCAAAACGTGTCCCGTTTTTTACGTTTTCGTTAATAACTTAGTAGGAATCAAAATATAAATAATTCAACCAGATGAAGTTGAAGCTAGGTAAATTGGTTTAAACGTATAAGTTAATTTAAGTTTACTCTCTATTTCAAAACCGCTAAAAAAAAGGTTTCAAGTTAAGAATTATCCATATTTACTTTTTTTACAACGTAACAAACTACATGATCTTCGGATATGATTAGCAACTACAGAACAAGTTATCACCCCAATTACAGTACTCAGTTATTATAGCTACAGAGCATTTTGCCTGATAAAGTTTTCTTTTACGGAAACAGACTTTCTACAGTATCTTTTTGAATGACTTATTGTCCCCTTGAATGAAAATAAAAATTTTACCATAAAAACTTACAAAATGAAAATCTTACAGGAAAACAACTAGTGTATTTAATAAAACATTTGACAGGTTTGTGAGTTTTTTGGACAAATTTTCATTTTCATTACTTGGGGCTTTTTTCTATTGGTTTTAGAAGAAAATGGAAGAGGAAATTTTGTCTTCTTTCTTTTTGATCTCTTCATTAATTGCCGGACAATGATTGTCGATTCAAAGATACAGTTGAAATTCTGTTTTCCCGTTAAAAGAAAACTTTACCAGGCCAGTGCTCTGCGGCTATAATTAACTAAAATGCTGTAATTTGGGGTAATAATTTGATCTGTAGTTGGCTACATATGGTCGATTTGCAGTTGGTAGTGAATATGGAATAATATCTCGTCAATGTATAACATTTTAGTTTGTTTACGTTGTAAAAAATTAAAATATGTTTTTTTTTACTTAAACCCCTTTGTTAACGGTTTGAAATGAGAATAATCTGATTGTAACTTATGTTTAAACAATTTGCCTACCTTCAAACTTTGTTCGAAAGAATTATTGATACTTTTATTTCCAACAAGATATTGTCGAAAACATAAAAAACGGGACACCTTTTGGCCTACTAAGATCGCAGCTGTGATGCATAGTTAGGGGACTTTTTATTGGGGTACCCCTAAACATGTCCAAATTGATTTCCAAATTAAATTTTTAATTTATCCTGATTTAGAAAAGGTGGGCTCATACGATTTATCGTTTGTTCAATAACAACGTTTTTCTTATGCTTTAATTTAAAATATAAATTATATCAAATATTTTTATATATATGTATGTCAAAATAAAATATTTAAAATCAAAATATTGATAAGTCATATTAACCATTTTTCTATTTCTTCTATTTTTCTTAATCATAAATCTTAATGTTTGATTATTTTTTACTTTAAATAATTAAAAATATTTTTTAAAGTTGCCAAGATGGAGTTTTACTAAAAATTCTACCTGTGAAGAACCAGATAAGTCACTGGTGAAAAATCAGATAAGTCAATTATCTTCCAAAGAATAATATGCTCCAATGTTAAAATAACAGGCTGAAAGTATAACAAAAAATAATTAACTTATTGTCAAAATTTAAATTTTAACTTTAATAATAAGTTAAAAACGAATCGCTAAATGGAATACAAAATTACAAAAATTTAGATTTATCTTGTTTTAAACCATCATATCACATTGGTGAAAAAACAGGTAAGACCCGTGAAAAACCAGATAAGTCATTCGTGAAGAACCAGATAAGTCTTATACCGTGCCATGTACCAAAAATACAGACATATGCTAGTAGCACCATAAAATGCTTTAAAAATTATAAGTTTTGGTAAAATCAGATTATTTTTATAGTTTATACTTTAATTTTGAGAGCATGTCAAACTTTAAAACTGCTCCCCTGAAAAATTTAGTTTTTCAGACTTAACCTGTTCTTCACTGAGGCCATCGAATTACACATAGGGTTTACACAACTGGTTATTCTTTCCTTTTATGTAAAAAAGTAGGCAACTTCTCAACTTCCCAGACAATGAGAAACTCAAACAAATTCTTATATTTTATCATATTATAGTTCCCAGCAGAAATTTGAATGTAAAAATCATAATAGGACCATTCCATCACAAATTAGGCAGGGAGGTGTCAGGCCACATTCGCCTGACAAAATGTATAAAATTTCCTGGGAGTAAGAACTTTTTCTCTCTTGGAAGTATAAAGGGTTTCCTATTATTGGGTTATTAGAGCCAATATCATTTTTTTAGGGGAGTGGTATTCTCTAAATTTTTACAGGGGACCGATCAATTTTTGTAATTTTCTCGGGGCTGGCACCCCTAAAATTTGTTAAGGGGACTCAACAAAAAAAAATATTGACTCAAAATCCATTTGAAATCAAATAAGTTGTTTGGAGCAATAATTTTTTTTTATTTTTTGGAGGCAGTACCCCCTAAATTTATAAGGGGGTCCGACCCAAAAAAATAAAATGAAATACAACAAAACGTATTAAAATAAAATTAACATATGGAGATAAAATCTTGTATATACCTTGGGAGTATAATGCTATTTTTCCCCTCGTAATTACCTCACTCGGCTTCGCCTCAGGAGTTAAATACTTTGGTTCCCTCGGCTTACGCCTTAAGAACCAACTAACTGCTCAGGGAAATAATAGCATTCTTTACTACCTTGGTGCATAAATAACTATTATATCATGGCAGTATGCCACTTATATAAACTGTTAAAGGACAACAATAATGTGGCCGCAAAGCAGCCCCCAGCACCGAATTCACAGAGCAGTTAGAAGCCGAAGGCCTTTTGATTTATTTTAAGGCTTAACACTATCATTCTTAATTAAAAATATGAAGTTGTAGCTGCTTTAAGTAAGTAGGGTGTTAAAAAGAGCTACATCATATTCCAATGAGTGTACACATTTTTGATTCAATAAATTATTAAACTTCACTGGAGTCTCAAAAATAGTCTCTTATTTATTATCGGTGCAGAAAACACTTTTGTATTCAGAGAAACATCACCATCCTCTTTAGTCCCAACGAACCCCACAGAAATTTGACAAAAAAAAGAATAAATAATTGTGGAAAATAGTTTGACGTTGTTTCTTGCATAATGTATATTTAATTTTAATAAAGGTTACCATTAGTAGAACTGGTAAGAATAAAGCTGAGGTGAGCAGAAAGTTTAGTAATATTAGTTTCATTATCAAGCCAGTGTCCTTCTGTAGTTCTTGAATGAAGATCCCAAGAGATGGAATGAATAAGTCTAACCACTTGTAAAAGTGTCAAAGCATCTGGCCTGGTTTCAAATAGAGATAAAAGAACATCAAGGCTAGATGATGGAAAGTTATGTCTGATTTCTTCAACGCAGCACATATTTCCTTGTATACCAACAAGAATTTCCTACAATAATATTAACATAACATACATTAATTAATAAATTCAATTTATATTGTTTGTAGTTATGATAGTTCTGGGGTAGAGGTCTGAAAACAAGTAGTTTTGTTTCTTTGAATCTATTTCATATTTAAGTTTTCAGTTAATGCTTTTTATAACCAGAGCATGACTACTTGATAGTGAATTTTCCTGGATTTTTTGAAAGGAAAGGCGGATACTTATCTCATAAAACATAACAAATTTGAACAGCATTGTTCGCATTCATTCAAAGGTCAGTTTATGATTATTTCTAAAATATTATACATTTACTTTGAAATATCCATAAAAATTAGTTAATAAGTAGTAATGCTACATCTCAGGTTATAAATAATAAAGCAAAATCTTAAGAAAGAATGAATTTTTGAGCAAAGAAACATGCATTTAAAGAAATTTTGCCTGGCTAACAAACCTCTGCACCACTACCAGTTTAACATATTACTCTATGCTATACACTAGAGTTATTTTGTAGTTACTCATACAGTATAAATATAATAATAAAAAATTATCAAGGGTACAAAGATTTGAATCTGGGAACCCTTACTTTGAGTACTTCTAGTGTTTGTATTGACTATTCTTAGGCCTCACTTCTCTTGTCTCCAGGAAGTAAAAAATTAGTTTTTATGCTGCTTCACACTAATGATCTGACAAAAACTGTGGATATGCTCTGCAAGAAACATTGCATACTTGTTTAACTACATAAAAGGATGCACTCTTGCCAAACCTAAATTGGATGATTGATTTTAAGACATTTGTAATAAACATGAATGTCATTTAATAACACTTGAGATCTCCTGCAATGAGATGAAACAGCACATTATTAGGTCCTTAGTTCAAATCAATCCAATCATTTATTTGTGCATTTTTGCTCAGTTGTGAATGACCGCCTCAAAAAAATATTTCATGGAAAGTTTTATTTAGACCTAAAGATTGAATAACGTACCGAGTTTTAACTCTCTAGCATAACAAAATAAGACCTACAATGATAACAGATACACAAAAACACCCTGAAACAAACTGAGAAAGACAATTTGGTAAAGACCACTCATATGGTTTCAAAACACCTGAATAGATAATCAAGATGAAATACCAGTTTTGGGATTTTAGGGCAAATAGATCACTTATCTATATTTCTTTGGTATAAATAAGGAAAAGTAAAAAATCAATTGTTTAGTAAAAAAATAATTTACTATGTTTCAATGCAAGAAATTGTTACAAGTTTAGTAATGAGCTAAATAAAACACAACAAAAATCTTGTAAACATATCTAACTTTTAAAAAAAGAAACATTAGTTGTTTTAGGATGATTATAATGCATTGCAAGAGAATGAAGCATCCATGGTTTAAAAATAGCTAATATAATAATAACAATAATAATGCTCATTAAGATCATCACAGCTCATCAGGGAAACATTTCAGGTGGAAATAGAAAATAAATTTATTAGACTTACTTAAACTAAATTATTAAATCTATTAAACTATTAAATAAACCCACAGTTAATCGAATATTGCTTGTAAATTTGATAATTTCAGTAGAAAATTCAATAAAATTTTGTTCTGCTATAAAATTTACAACATCTTTGTCCAAGGTCATGTCCCAAAGAAGGCAAAGATCTGATTCTGTCTCTTCTGACCATTCTTCTGTGAAACACTAAAAATGACAAAAGATTGCAATAATAAAACATATTAAATTAAAAAATAAATAACACATATATTATAAAAGCAAGCTTTTTTATTCCATGCAGAGTAAAGAGGCCGAAGGCCTCATGCTTTACTTTATCATAAAGAATTGCTATACATCAGAAACAAATGTTTTCAGAAGACAGCATCTACAAACTTGAACATACCTATTAAATTGCCTAAAAGTCAATAGTTTAAAAATAATATAAAACCCAGTAAGACAAATGAATGAAAGCAAACAATGTCAAGTACATTCTCAGTAAACAGGATGTACTTCAGATTATCACAAATATAAAACAAACCTCATTTAATTTTATTAAAATTTTTAAAACACTTCTTTCACTGTAGAGTGTATCACCAATAGCATCTCCTTTGATTTTTTCTAAATTTTCATCTGGAACATCACTTATGTTTGGATTAAATGTAATGTGCTCAGTTTGAGGAATATTTCCACCGCTGAAAAAATAAAAACACACATGTATGAAAAGAAAAGTACAAGAAAGCTTAGTTGCGCATTTGGCACATATATTGAAGTCATTGCTCTTCTGTGGATTAGACACGAAATGCCTTTGCTTGGACTTATGAGGTAGAACACGATCTTCCATCTAAAAGGCACAACGATGTGGCCTATATGCTAAGTGATCTATAACTTCTTCCTAATAACTATCACTATCACCTAGACACCAGCCAGTCAGTGCCACTGTCCTTAAGAAAATTGTGGCTGAGCTACATTTACTAATCAGAACAAAGAGAGCTAATTTAGCAGAGAGTATGTGGCATATTCAAGCAGATGATAAGATGAACCAAATAATGTGGCAAAATGGACTATGGTCCATGATAAGAGTTAAAGACAAACTGCAGCACCAATCGTTTACCCTTTATTATTTAGATTCTGTAACTACTTTCTCATAGTTTTTTTTAAATTACAGTATACGTCATTTGATAAACAAATTTACTAATGTTGATATTGAGATAAAACGTGACACATTTGTTAGTCTTATAAAGGGCCATATGCGTGCAGAATTACAAACCAAACATTTTGTAGTGTTTAATAAATGTTTGCCAAGTTATTCCTGACATTTTTGATTTTTCAGATAGCACAGGTAGAAAGATTGATTTTTGTGATACAATGACAACACGACTCACACACACATTCAGACAGACAACTTGGTAAAAAATACTCTTTTAAATATATATAAATAAATAAATAAATGTTTATTATTTTCTTTAACAACAAGTATAAAAACAATTTAAAGTATAAAAACAATTTTAAAACATGTCTTAATTAATATATGATATGGATCATTCAGACGAAATCCCCGTTTTGCATTATTAATGCAAACACAATATTTTTCCTATATTCATATAGTATAAATGAAGAAAAGTAAAAATGTGTGAGTAACAATGAACAAAGTAACAAGGAAACTGCAGAGGTTCTGTCATTTTGACTAATGTGAGTGTTGCCATAAAACATGTATGCTAAAATAATATTTTGGGGTTTTTTAATATGTTTCTTTATGTACATAATTAAACACATTTATAATACCAATATTTTTAAATATAATTTATACTCCAAGCATAATATTTAAAATTGCAAACTGAAATACAGTAAAAATAGCTGAGACTACCTATTCTTTTAGCCATTCCCTTGTTCATAAACACGAATATTCCTTAATCTTCCCAGGACTAAAGTAATATATAAACCAAGTAGGCAAACTCCTATGCTAGCCCTTATATATTATTTTTGATGATTTCTTATTAAAAATTAAACCTAGATCCCTTAGACCAGTTTCAGTCACTATTACTAACGTATCAGTTACTACGTACACACAGCGTATTTAAAAGGTGATCATATTCCATACACATTTCATACGATATGGTGCTGGTACCATATTTGTTTAGTTGATTGAGTGACATTACGTGATAACTGATCCCAAAACATAACTGATGCTAAAACATTGGGTCTTTTATGGTGACAATTCACTTTTGGTTATAAGGAAATTTAAAACAAAAATATAATTAATTAAATTGTGATTTCTGTGAACAATAATAGTTATACTAGAAAAAACATAATATTTCACAAGTTATTTGATGAAAAACTGTAACATTTAGTACGTTCACACACACTCAAGATCCGCGGATCGTATAGAATACGTATACAATACGGTCAACTAACTTCACGGTTCTTGCAGCGTATTTGTTTAGTCAATCGAGTGATAACTGATCCCGCCAAAACATGGCGTCTTGTTTAGTGAACCTTCACTTTTGGTTATAAGGAAGTTTAAAACAAAAAATTTAATTAAATTGTGATTTCTTTGCGTAATAATAAAGTTACACTAAAAAAAATAATATTCCAAAAGTTATTTGATCAAAAACGGTTATATAGAATTGAAATAAAGTGTAATAAAAGTTCGACGAGAAGGTTATCCGTTAAATACGATCGTCTCTAAAGGTACACACACAAAAAGACAGCGTATCAGGGGATCCATTTAGATTCCATCTGCCTAGTTCTAGCGTATGCGATCGGATCCCCTCCGCATGGTTCATACAGCTTAAATTACCGTATTGAGAGATCGTACTCTATACGATACGCGGATCTAAAGTGTGTGTGAACGTACTAATTTAAGTGAATAGTAGTTTGACGAGAAGATACATCGCCATGCTCGCCTCTAAAGGAACATACAGCGTATCTGGGGATCAATGTACACTTCATCTCCCTACATGGTTCTTACAGTGTATGTAACCATATTTAGATACCGTACTTAATACGATTCGTGGACCGTGGATTTAGATTACTGTATGAACGTACTAAGAGTCTCATCCTCAATATTGTTTGAAGTTTTTTGTACTTCTTACTAGTACCTAGTACCGCGACTCATAAGTTGTACATTGCCAATATTCTTATTTCAATGTGGAATCCCTACTTTAGAATCATGTTCAATATTTTACATGAAGTATTGAAGGTTCGAAAAATCGCAAGTAGTTCAACAAAGAATTTTTATGAAAAACAATAAAAAATATACCTTTCTTCTTGATTATTCATGAATGAATTTCTTCTATATTACTTACACACTTCTAAAAAAATAACACATGGCAATTTAAAGTTAAATAAGATGTAAAAGAAACTTTAAATAATAATTAAAGTAAAAGAGATGAAATTATCATTAATAATATTTCATGGCTTTGATAAATGTTGATGGTTTTGATTTGTTTACAAATGAATGTTCAATTCTGTTTCACCACGGTTCTTTGTTCTAGCGGCTGACCCATAATGAACTATTGGTTAAAAGCTTCTTCAACACTTATATATTATTTGGCAATTTATAAACATGTCAAAACTGGCCTTCTAGCCCCCAACTTGGAACCGTAAAATATGTTATTTTGACTCAGATTAAGTCGTTTAAACATGGTTGCAAAGTTGCAAATTCGTATTCAGGTTTGGCATATCCAATAGATATTAGATTAATTGAGATAACCTCCATGTGTGAGTATTATCAAAATGATATTGATACTCAACAAAATATAATATTCCATTTTAATGATTGATTTTGGATAAAGAGTTAAAATTAATCATTATAAACATATTATATAGATATTACACATTTATCCCATTTTATAATTACAAACTTCTTAAGAAATCTAGATATAGCTTTAAAGAATCTAGAGAAACTTTAAATTAAAGGTAAAGGTTTAACGATTATATTTAATCATTATAAAGAAGTATAATTATTATAAATTAGATTATTATAATATACTGTGCAAATTTCAATGAATAGATGGAAACCGCATAAAGTATTTGGTTATCTCTATCTAAACCTGGGTCAACACGATTTCAAAATAGGGACTAGACTCTTGTCTTCAACTTTGTCATTTTTTTAAAGTTTTTCGCAAGTTTTTATAAGACTTTATTTGTGAGGATTGTAATAATGAATATTTAAATTTTTATGTGTTTACTGAAAGATATTTCACTTTAAATAAAATTAAAGTCATGTCTCGCATGGTTTGGTGTTTTTTAACATCTAATTACATTTGTTATATGGTATTTTATAATTAAATTAAAGCCTGAGTTGTTCTGAGCTCTTTGCTTCTTCATGAGGTTAGTTATATTGTTATAATCGATTCAATAATAATTTAAATTAAAATAAATAACTCGTTAGAACTATTATAACTGCAATAAATTCTCTACTTTATACTTTTTTATAAACTATAAAAAGTATAGCATTGAAGTTGATAACAAGCTTTTCATATCTTCGTTATCAATTATTATTGATAATGTTTATTACTTATTATTATTATTGCTGTTTAAACCCTTCTTAGTAGTTCAAAGTTTACTTTTTTTAATTATTTATTATGGTTATCATAGATTTAATTCAATGAAGCCATGTGATTGGTCAACTGATTTTAAAAGTTACATATTTAAACCTATTACATAATCATTTTCTACTCTGAGGATGCTTTTCAGTGCTTAGTAGTCTTACAGTCAACTAAACATGTTTATTATGTTAGAAGATGGGGTTTTGTATGCTAGTAAGCATTATTTTATTGTTTATTTTACATTTTATTTTACTTTGTTATTTAAGTTGGTACACACCATTGTCTGATCAACCCCTGGTAAACCTATGATCCTTTTCTTCATGGTTAAAAATAATGAAACATCTAAATAGCATTGTGTTCATTGTTGGTCTTAGAGGTTTTGTTTATTACAGAAGAAATAACAAGGCTACTGAAGAAAAGTTTAAATCAAAAACCACAGAAAAAAAATCATTATTATATAGTTTTTATATTTCAATTGATATACTGTCTAATTTTTGGATGGAATTATTATTGATTTTTGTATGTTTCTTCGTACATCCTACACATCCCCTATACATATAGCCTCAATTTTAGTTAGTATAATTTATTACAAGTAGTTATCTATCACTTTAATTGTCATACTAATGCTGTGATCTTGTCCCCTGGAGCACAAACTGTACTATTTATTCTAAAATAATCAATTTATCATTACAATGTAACTTCAAAAAAATTGTTATCTCTCTGATTACTTATGCATTATACTCTTATGTTATACACTTGGTATAATGGATGGCTGAGTAAATCTACAGTTCACACCTGAACAAGTCAAGTCTACATAACAAAACCTTCCCTCTGAAGAAATCACAATCTTGGATTCACAGCAAATTTATTTTCATCCTTAATATAATTTTTTCTTATTACCTGATTATTATCAATAGGAATGAGATTATGAGTTGAAATTAATTTATTTCAAACCCACATTAGAAAATACCTTGAGAACACTATATAGTACCTTTCCATCATTATAAAGCATTCAACATAATAATGTCAGTATGTACTGCTGTCTATTCAATTATCCTTTTAAGTTTTTCCTTTGATAGTTTAGTTTTGTTTACTGTTGTTGAGAAAAATTTATATTAATATTTCCTCTTTTCAGCCAAGCATAGCAATGAGTGGTTGCATTTAAGGATGGATGTTATTCTTTTGCTTTTTCTAATACTTGTGTCTATCTTTGCTGGCGTATGTTTGACACTGGCAGTGCAATGGTACTTATTCAACATTTATATTATGAGACAGCCTTTTATTGGGCCTGAAATTAAACCAGTTAAGGAACCATTTATTCTGCCAAAGGTATTTTACTTCATAATTTATTACTTAAGTTAAGTTAAACGAATTTGAGATATGTTTTAGCTATTATCTATTGCTTATATTCATTAATTATCTGGGTTGTATAAAGTGGTTTAATGTGACATCACTGAAAACCCTTCCCCTGTTTGTCTCTGATAAGGGTTGTAGAGGAGTTGGGAAACTGTCTCTCTTCTAGATCCCTTATCACTGTGTTATTCTCCCTAAGTACTCCCTCTAAGTATTTTTCTCTTTCGTATCTCTTCATATAAGTAAACGATACAGTATTAAAACTGTGCAAATAATTATATATGCTACCTTTTGGGATTGATTTAATTATCAGGCTACCAATCATCTTAATTAGTTAGTCACTAATTAATTATTTTTTTGTCTCTTAGTAATTTTAAGTAGATAAATAAAAGCCTGATAAAAGCAAATTAAAGGAATTCACTGAAAGAACTTGTGTTGTACCTATTTCCTTTAATTTCATTTGACGAGACGAGTATTTATATACTGTCAAGCATTTCTAGTGAAAAATGATATTTCCACCCATCATTAATTATTTATAAACTTTTATTTTCCTGCCTATTCCTATTATATTATATTGCTTTAAAATATAATTAATGTCATATTCTTTACAAAATAGAACTTTCAAGACCAAGTATCACAAGGTAAATCTGCTGGGGCTATAAATGCTTTACTCCAGTTTTTATTTCAAGAGTGTAGGAATACTAAAAGAATAAGAAAATGGCTAAGACACAGGCTAACTTTGGAAATGGAAGAACTCCTTACTAGAACAACCACTGGAAAATTATTTGAAAAAATAATTGTAAGTTTTGTACTGTCTTTGTGTTTTTAAATATGTAGTTTCTTATGCTAATTTTAAGATTAACTGTAAGTTTTTTAAGAAACTAATTTATATTCCATAAAATGTTTTTTAATTGTGTTCTCTTTTTACTAAGATATTTTTTTTATATATTTATCCCATACATTGTGTGAGTAAAAATGGTGTTTATTGTTCTACTTTGTCAAATCATTCCATAAAACTAATTTAAAAATAGTTTATTTTAATGAAGAATATAAATACAGTCAAAAGTTATGAGGTTTTGTTAATATTAAATAAAAACAATATTTTAGCTTTTGACCTGATAATTAGGTCTTTATCAACAGTGTTTAATAAACATTTAAAGCAGATAACAGATAGAAACGTATAAGGTATCTAATCATAGCTTGTGTACTATGGCTTGCGTGCAAAAAATGTATCTGTCCATTGATCACTTTTCACTTATTTACTAAGATCAGGAAAAGTAATTTTTTATGAAATTGGCAAAGGTAAACTTTATAAACAATTTTTTTGGTTTCTAACATTACAATAAATAAATTTCTTATATTTAATTACAGAATAAATAAAAATACCAGTCTAGAGTAAAATTAAATTATTGAATTATAAATGTATAATTATTTTTTTCATTTTATTTCAGTTAAGGGATCTTCAATTAGGAAGTCATTTGCCAGCTATCCATAGTATTGAAGTGAAAGCTTTGAATTATGATTCATCTACTAAACTCCTTGAAGATGTTGAACTTTGTTTAGAGTTGGATTATGCTGGAGGCTTTCAGCTCTCTATTGATGCTTCTATGAGACTCTCAAAAACAGCCCATGTTTCTGTAAAAGGTACATTGTTTTTATTAATATGCTAAATTTAGTGAAAACTGTTTATTTTTACTTTTCCTCATTTCTCCAAATGTATATTGGAAAAGTGTTTTGTTTAGAAAAAATCCAAAATGGGGATGTCACCTAAATTATCCGTTTCAGATGTAATAAGGCCTCCTGAGTGGTTTTCACAAAGTTGTATGTGTGTGTACATACAACACACACATACTGTGTGTGTATAATAATAACACACAGTTATTATTGTGTGTGTAACAATAATACTGTTATTGAATAATAACAGTATTATTGTAGCTCCCTTTGTATTTATAAAGAGAGTTAAAATTTTGTACAAAAATCAGTCAACAGATGTAGTTGTGCTATTGGAAAATAATTTTGTATGACCTCATTAATCCACAATAATTACTCACCAAAAATGTTAAAAAATTATAAAACCCAAAAAAACATACACACTCAACACGTGTGTGTGTCTGTTATCATCCTTGAGAGTTGAAGCTTTGTATAAAAAATCAGTCTATTGGAGGAAAATATTTTTTTATGATTTCATTAACCCACAATAATGACTCAGGTGTTTTTATGGCCTCCTAAGTAGTTTTCACAAAGTTTTCTGTCTGTATGTGTGTGTGTGTGTGTCTGTTATCTTTGTAGCTCCCAGTGAATTTATGCTAGAGAGTTAAACTTTGTACAAACATCAGTCTTACAGTATTGCTATCCGAATAGCAATAAGTCTTTGGTCGAGGACGACCAAAGAGGTTTTGCAGTATAAATTTAATGACTTGTATATTCTGAGGACAAGCGAAGTGAGTCCTAAGTTGGGAGGATGAATCTGATGTGATGAGGAAAAGTTCCGAGGTACCCTGTACCCATTTTTTTATTTTTTATTCTAACATATGGATAAAATATGACCTATGCTTCGCAAATTATTTTAAAATGAGTGTATTTATTTGTAGTGACTGAGCTGAAAGGTTTAGCTAGACTGAAATTTACCCGTGTACCTTATACTCACTGGAGCTTCAGTTTCTACGATGACCCTATGCTCCAGCTTTCTGTTGAATCTCAATTTCAAGGCAGATCTCTTCCTCAAATTAATAATATTATTGCTCATCAGGTCAGTTGTGTTGTTTAGGAATTTTCAAAGTTTTACTTTAGAGGAAATTCTTTCAGTGCATCACATTTTAATTCTTGAGAAAAGTTGATCCATTAATGATATATATTAAACATAATCAGCTTTCAGCAGGCTAGCAGTAAAGGAAAGAGTTAGGAGACAGCAATTATAGTTTTATCTTGAGGTTTGTAGCTGAGACAGGTTTGGCTATGCAAATATATATCATTATTGGAAAAACCCCATTTTATTTTATTACTTTAAACTCCATAACTTATTTCTACCTTATGGAGTTGAATATTGTAATATAATGAGTAGATATACATGTTCAAAAAAACTGGCGTGGAGTTATTCATGCCAGATAAACTTCTTTTTGATTGCTTGTTTCTTCATTTTGTGCTCACGTTTCCAGTTTATGCTTAATAGACTGTACAGTTTTACATCTTAGTCAATATTCATGAATTCCTCTAAGGAAATACTTGTGTTTATAGTATAGGTTGAAATTTACTTATCTATATTTTCATGCAATCTTTACTTTTTATATTCATATTAAATTTATTCTAATTTAAAAAACAATTTTTATATATTCATTCAGATTCAGATATAGACAAAAAATTTAAATAAAAGACTGATCCATAAATAGTTAAAAATTGGCAGGTGAAACTGAAGAGGTTTTAGAACAAGCTAATGGTGTCATCAGAATATATAGGAGAGACTTCTACAAAAAACTCTCTTAGCCTTGGTTAGGTCTGACCACATGGAGGTTACTTTTTAAACTCCTGCCAGAAAGTTATAATTTCAAAACGGTCAAAAATTGTTTAATTGAAAATTTAATTTTGATTCAATAAAAATAAGGCAAATTATATGTGCTAAATGTGATATTAGTGTGTTAAAACAACTGTGATTTTTCAAGATGTAAACAAACCATTAAAATTGCCATAGTCTTGTTTTAAATAAATTTTTATTTGGCTGGAATACCTTATTTTTAATTATTTGCAATTATAAAATTTATTATTAAATTATGTAGGACACCATTTTAAAGCATTATATAATGTTTTTTGACCTTATATTGCAATAAAATAGCTGGAAAATAAAAAAAACTAGTTTTGATGATTTTGAAATCATAACCATGATTTCAATTCCATGATGACTCGGATTTTTAAAAAGTAACCACCCTGTGACGCCAGCCTAACCTGTTCTATTAATATTTGTTCTTTCTTTATTTTTTCAATTTGGATTTTCCCTGAAGATACTTATCCGGCTTGACCAACAAAAATCGCAATGTCAAAAATAAATCTAATTGAATTTTCTTAACTGGTATTTTTGAAGAATGTTACTTCTTCTTGTCTTACGAGCCATAATTGTTTAGACTTAATTATCGGTCATGCCAATCAAATTTTCTTGTTAAGTAACTCTACTTTAAATATTAAACAAGAACTTATAATTTCTGTGTTTTATTTTAAAATTATGTATTCAGATTAGGAAAGCAGTTAGAAGAAAACATACTCTACCTTCTTATAAAATTCGGTACAAGCCATTTTTTGTGAAACCTGAACCCGAGCTGAGTGATGTTGAGCCTTGTCCTGGCAAACTGGAGATCACTTTGTTTGAAGCCTCGCGACTCATAGAACCTCCATCTCAATCTCAGTCTGTGTTCTGCAAACTTGCACTTGGTAATTTGAAAAAAATATGCTATTTGAGAAAAAATGAATCCAAAATTATTGTTGTGATGTTAAAATAATATGGCAATAATATTATAGGAACCCACCACAGTATTACGAAAGATTGTATTAAAATAAAAAGAATGGTAGCCTTGAAAGCAATCCCAAATAAAATGATGATACTATTTTTAGTGTCATGAACCTATTTTTGTAATATTGTTTTATGGCTAACTAGAGCCACAGGTTTAGATTATTACTGTGTAAATTTACATTGTTTTTTGTATTACTTATTTCCAATTTTATTTAGCCCTTTTAAAACAATCTGCCAAATAAATATAGGCCTAATCTTGCCTATCTTGTATGTCAAACTTTAGAGAGAAAAACATGGGCTGCTCTTGGGCTAGATTTTTTTTATAAAAAAATGTAAATGTCCTTATGATGGATTTTGTCTAAAATCAAATAAGTTCTTTCCCTTGTAGGGTTTGTTTTACTTTTCCTTATTTATACTGTAGGTTTTAGGAAAAGTGTTTGTGTGTTAACCAGGATTTCACATTAATTATCACAGGTGTTTTAAGACCTCCTGAGTAGTTTTTACAAAGTTGCTGTCTATAATCATCATAGCTCCCAAAGTATGTATGCTAAAGAGTTGAAACTTGGTACATAAATCAGTCTATAGGTGTAGTTATGCTATCCGGAAAATAATTTGTTATCATTAACCAGCAATAATGTCTGCAAAAATTTTGCAAATTCTTAAAACACAGGAAAATGTTTTGATTTAGCCATATGTGAGACCAACATATGTGGTAAGTTTCATCTCATTATCAGCATAAGTCATTTTTTTAAAAGTACTTTTATACACTTTTTTAATTCTGAAAAATCAAAAACTAATCCAATTGAGTTGAAATTCAGTACATGTGTTTTCCAAAATAAGTATTCCAAGTTTTGTTTAAATGCAGTAAGTGTATTTACAGTTTAGATCATAAAAGTTAAGCAGCATTGAGCGAGGTCAGTGTCTGGATGGGTGACCGCTAGGAAAAATGAATTTATTTAATACCTCAGGACGATTAAAACAAGTCCAAAGTAGTGAGAAAAAGCTTTGAGGTAACCCAAACCCAATTTTTGTTTTTACTGAATTTTATTTAAATCTGTTAAGCTGTTTGACCTTTTCTGTTTATTAGTACATCCACCTATGTATACATAAATCCATACATATGTCCAGATGCTAACTTTTTTTTTTAGAAAAATATATTACAAGTAAGTACTGTAATTTATTGTTAATTCAAACACAGAGCAATTAAAAGTAATTCTCTTTTTTCTTCATCTCCAACTTCTTATACAGATGCTAACTTTTTCTGATCTGTAATTCCTAAAAATTGGATATTTGAATTGTGGCTGAAATGTGGACTTGACTTTTTTCTTATTACGATGCTTTCCCTCCTATTTATTATAGGAGAAAGGAATGCTAAATAAAGTAGTTGATTTTGCAACGCGGGTTAGAATGAATGGGCTCAAAAACTGGCATTTATTCATTTTGTAAAACATTTATTTCTCTGTTTATGTGCCCTTAATTTATTAATGTCTTCATTAAATTGTGATTTTACATTTTTACATTTATATACTTATAGATAGTACTGCTTGGATAGAAATGGTTCATTCTGGGTCATCTAGTTATTTGACTGTTGATATTACCCTCACTAAGCACGAAGCTCAGACCCTGCCTCAAATATTTAAACAAGAATTCATTCCTGAAAAATATCAGGTTAGTTCTTCTCTCTTTTCTTTCAGGGTTAATGATATGGACATAGCTTGATTTTGTTGTAAATAATGATGTATTTGTTATAAATGTTAACTATAAGTTTGAAAGTGTAATGTGATAAATTATTAATATTAATGTTACACGAAGCAAAAAATCTGGATTGTGTAGAAAGATTATCATGTTCTATTAAATATTTATTAATTAAATAAACTTGATTGCTCAAGTTAGCCAGAACTGATTTCTTTCTTAGATAAATAGACTATAGTGACATAAATTTTGATTTAGAGTAGGCAATTAATTTTATTGATTATATTTATATACTTTATACCTATTATGTATTCCCCTTTTTCTTTGTAGCCTGTTATGTGTTTCTCTGAATATATTTTATTCTTAAAAAAAATTCAAACTTCATTGTTTTAGGTTGGGATAATTGTTGAAAATGTGAATCCTTACACTGGTGTTGATTTTAAGACTGGAGATATTATAGTTTCTATTAATGGAAAAGAAGTTTCATCTTTATCTGTACTTAATAAAATACTTAGAAGTTCCTTAAATAAACACGTCCTTAGAGTTGAAAGAAGAATAAAAAATATTTTACTTAATGATGATAAGGTAAATAAGTTGGGAATTTGTTATTGAAATGTATTATAATTTATCATTTTATATCGAAACATAGTGGTTATTTTGTTTGTAAAATTATCTGTTTTAGGTATTTTAAGACCTCCTGAGTGGTTTTTACCTAGTTATCTGTCTGTATGTCTGTTATCATAGTAGATACCAGTGTGTTTATGCTATAGCATTGAAAGTTGGTACAAAAATCAATTTTAGGTCTAGTTGTCGTATCTGGAAAATAATTGTTCTGTGACACCATTAATGACTTAGCAAAAATTTTGATTACTCATAAAACACAAACAAATTAATAGATCTATATGAAATTCGGCACCCATGTAGTCTTATATAAGAACAACAAATATGCCAAGTTTCATCTCATAATCTGCATTAGTTTACTTTTTATTGCATGACATGCATACGTTTTTAAACAATTATCCAATTGAGTTGAAATTTGGTACTTGTGTATTCCTTTAAATAACTAATAAGTACTAAGTTTTGTTTTAGTACAGATAGTTTATCTACAGACTTTGTCATATGATATGTGTTCAGCAGCATCTAACAAGGCCAGTTCTTGGATGGGTGAGCATGGTATTAAACATATGTTTTTACTGTCTGGGGATAAGGAAAGCGAGTCCAAAGTGTTGAGGATGAGCTTAGCAAACCCGATTAATAAAATAAAAAACATGTTGTAGGATGTTTCGGGTTATCAGAGTATTCACCCTGTGGGCATCACCTCAGATTGGTTCATCCATTATGCTCTAAGTATTGCAGGCTGGGAACACCGAACCTCCGGTGCCTAATTTGAGTGTTTATACAATTTTAGGCTTAGAGTCAGATGAATCCGATATGGCAAAGAAATGTTCATAGGTACCCAGATCCCGATTTTTATTTTGTTTCACTTACTTCTTTAATTAATCATTTCTAACTAGATTGGAGCTCTAGAAGCTGCATAGTTTAATTTTTACTTAAAATTTTAAAACCTCTTCCCTTTACTATAATTCTTTTTGCAGTAATGGACTCAATTTTCCATCATTACTTCACTGAATGATCTCCATTAAATCTTTTTTATCAAATATTATCATATATTTTGTGTTGTTTGTTGTAGCTACAAAACTGTGATCAGACAGGATTAAGGCATAGGAGAGGATCAAATTGTGATAAGACTGGTGAAAAGACTGACAGTGACAGCAGTAATCCTCCTTCTTCCTCTGGTAAATTGCATCTATACTTTAAAGACTCCATGTAAAATGTCCCCATGCAGAATTAAACTTAATTGTGAAGCTTGTAGAAGTTAGCAACTTTTTAGCAATCTTAGCCACTTTTTGACAACAGCTCTCATAAAGTTATGAACTCCATCATCTGTTTAC
The DNA here is from genome assembly GCA_018340805.1 of Microvelia longipes. NCBI lineage: Eukaryota > Metazoa > Arthropoda > Insecta > Hemiptera > Veliidae > Microvelia > Microvelia longipes. The sequence goes on along the minus strand of JACMZG010000008.1, from coordinate 47,062,211 downwards.
CTTATTTGACATAATTGTTTCTTCAAATAACTTTCTTAATAATATGAGACAAATTTGTAGGAAAAACTAAGGCGAAATTGAAATACTGCTTTAATTATGAAGCTATTTCTGTCCTATTTTTAAGGTTATGTTGTTATATTCCTTTCAATTCGTAAGGGCTTGTAATGAAAGAAACTTATGATGATATCATCACATTTCTATTTGCAAATTACTGCTAAAAATAGTGAAACATAATGTATACCCCTATTTCCTGAAAAAAATAAAGATGTATTTTAATTGTTTTTAGATTCCCCCGCTAAACGCTCTCTGAAAGGAAGTCCAGAGCATATGATGGCAAACAGAGCATCTCTTACTTCTGAACCTGATCTAGACTTCACAAGGCCACAGATGCAGACATCAAAAGATTCTCCCTATGCTAAAGTAATTATTGCATTATTATTAGCTAAGAAGCAAAGAACTACAGGTAAAACTACCTGTAGTTAAGCAAGAAATGGGTTGTTTAGCATGGAAACACGCATTCTAAATGAAATTCGCCCGACATGTGGATCACCGCGCCAGAATTATTTTTTAATAAAATTTTACATAATTAATTTATTTACATGATTATGATTATGATTGAAAGATTAGGGACCAAAATTCAGTTGTATGAAGTAAGAAGATAATTAATAAATATTCCCTATAGTGTCATTAAAATATATTAGTATGGATAGAGGGAACAGTTACAGAATGTTAAAAAAAATCGGGTACGTGGTGCCTCAAAACTTTTACTCAACACATCGAAGTCAATACACTCATCCTCTCTGTATACATTCATTTCATTCCTAGTGGTCACTAGGAAGCAATCACCCATCCAGGCACTAACCATGCTCAATGCTGCTTATCTTTTATGATCCACAAAAAATAGATATGCTTGTATTAAAACGAAACTAAAATTGGATTATTTTCCTATATTTTACAAATTTTTAAAAAATGTATACAAGACTTTTGATAAAAATTGAAATAATGTTGATAATGAGATGAAACTTGGCACAAATGCTAGTCTTATACATAGCCTCATGTGTGCCAAATTTTATGATTTTTCAAAATTTTTGCTGAATCATTATTGCGGAGATTTTTTTTGCTAACACAATACTTTTCCTATATACCTATGGGATATGAGGAAAAGTAAGAATATATCTATTTTTTTCTTTAGTTTATCCATTACGTAAGGAATGGACATGTATATACTTTATCATTGTAAAATTATAAAGTATATTTAGAATTAATTTGATTTTTGTATTTTATTTTTAATTAGTACTTTATTTTATTTTAGTATTCCAATACTCTTGATTTTTATTTTATTATTTTTTTTAATTAATAAACCTCTTATTTTTTTATTTGTTTAAGAAACAATTAATCTATTAAAACTTTGTAGAAGGACATTAGCCTATGAATTTTATAGGATGGTAGCAAATCTATCTATCTATATCTACTGCTAAGAAGTTTATTAACAGTAGATTGTACTGTATATAATAATAAACTGTGTGGGCTTCTGCGGTTATTGTCGTGAAGATTTAGGTCTTCAAAATTATACTATATTTGTATTTTTATTATAATTTGATTTTTTAAAGTAAATAATGCCCTTAAAAATTGCTGTTTCAGGTGATATTGTTTAATGAAACATTCAAATTCAATGTTCATTCTGAGCATCGTTATTTAAATTTAAGCCTGTGGAGTCGAGGAGAAGATAAAAACCATTTGCTTGGTCATATTAGTTTATCAATAGCCCAGCATTGTTCTCCTGATGTTGTAGGAAACCGAGTTCATACATACTCTCTCTTACCACCTAATCCTAACATGGCCAATAGGTATGTTATAGCTATCATATTTTTTAATTTGTTTTTATTTTTGTATTTTTTTCTTATGAACCATTTGGCTGAGTTTTAATAGTTTTGCTAAGCATGTAAGGGGTTTTCATTATTCTAAGGATAAGGCTGTGATCCAGTATACCATAAAGAAATTTTGGTAAAAATTATATGTGTGAACCTTTGAAGATTGAACTTGTAAACTCTCCTTCTTTTCTACATTTTTCTTTTATTGCGTGGGAGATTATTTTCTTGAATAAAATAAGGATGATTAATATTATTTTACAGTTACGTATGTTTTCTAATGTGCCATGAATTCTTATTTAAAAATAGTTATTTATGCAACAAGGGATGAAAGTAAGTTTTACAGCTCAAGTTAAAGTTTCGTCCTAAGGCAGCGCCGAAGGAGGAAACTTCATTAGCTCCAAGGCCGGTAGGCCGAGGGAGATAAACTAGTTACTCCCGAGGCTTGCCGAGGGAGATAATACGAGAGCTGAAAACTTTCATCCCTTGTTGCATATTCAATTTTATCTACGACTAGAGAACTAATACTAACAACTATTAATATATTCTTCAGCTCCTTAATTGTTATTGTGTTAGTTTAGTTTATTCTTACCATGTCTATTACTCTGATGAAGAGAGAATAAAGCCACTATCTTCACATTATTTTATTGTAAGCTGTCAATAGAATAATGTGTAATACTATATTTGAAATTTAAACATTTGCGTGTGTATATTGTATATTCTACCCGTAGTACCAACATAACACCGAAAAAAAATCCTAAAAATTTCCTAAAATTCCTAAAAATTTTACTAAAAAATTCTGTCAAGTTGGCAACACTTTCACTTTTCCTCCCTAGGGAGTAAAAGTACATTTACAGTGTGAGATAACAAGACTGTAAGTAGAACTTACAATACAAGGAGTAGATAAAAGCTATTTACATAAATATTTAAAGTTGCTTTTAGGATAGTTACAATTCAATAAACATAGCATTTAATTTAACTTTTAATTGAATAATAATGTACTATCAATTAATTTAAGCATTTAATGTACAGCCTGTTTCATATTTTATATTAAATAGAATCAAAAAAGTTTAAAGTAATTGTTTGCTTTTACTTTTACCAACACATTGGTCTACTTTATTATCTTATGAAATATGTTTAATTGGTAATTGTTACTTTCAGTACAATGACAATTTAAAGACCTGAAATCCCTGAAAACTCCCAAAAGTGTTTAAAGTTGCGCTAATCTATAAGTAAGAGTAATATATAAGTAAGAGTAATCTATAAGTAAGAGTAATCTATAAGTAAGAGTAATATATAAGTAAGAGTAATCTATAAGTAAGAGTAATCTATATGTAAGAGTAATATATATAAGTAAGAGATAGTAGAGTAATATAAGTAAGAGTAATATATAAGTAAGGTAATCTTAAGTAAGTTAATATACAGGGTGTCCCCGGATGGACTTAACGATACGTGTAAATGAAAAAAAAAATCATTTTTCGAAAAAAAGTCACTCTTTATAAAAGCTTCTGCATGTCTTTAAACTAAAATTTATCATATTTGTATTTTTTTATTTTTAAGGGTGGACCCAAAAACTGCAATTTTTGAAAAATGGACGAAGAGTAAAGTAGGATTAATTTTGACTTTTCGGAAAAAAAGTATTCTTCATAAATTTGTTTTATTGTCCCCTGAGACAAATTTTCCATAAAAAAAATTAAAATAAAAATTTTCAAAATTCACCCATTTTGCCCCATCACCAATTTTGGAAAAATTAAAAGTTGTTCAATGTGGATAAATGATACATCGTTTTAAAGGTCTTGATTACTGGAACAAAAATTGTAGTATTGTAAACTTCGATTCAAGTAACACTAACTTAGATATTTTAATTTTTCCTTTAATCTGCAATTCAAGGAACGTTGAAAGGACGTTAGATCTTTATTTAATTATTCCTTCTTTCTTAAATTTTGTTATTACAAATTACTTTTAATTCAATTCTTTTTTTAATAGACATTTAATAGACATATTAATAGAGATTAATAGACATAATCAAGACCTTTAAAACGATGTATCATTTATCCACATTGAACAACTTTTAATTTTTCCAAAATTTGGGTGATGGGGCAAAAAATGGGTGAATTTTGAAAATTTTTATTTTAATTTTTTTTATGGAAAATTTGTCTCAGGGGGACAATTAAACAAATTTATGAAGAATACCTTTTTTCCGAAAAGTCAAAATTAAGCCTACTTTACTCTTCGTCCATTTTTCAAAAATTGCAGTTTTTGGGTCCACCCTTAAAAATAAAAAAATACAAATATGATAAATCTTAGTTTAAAGACATGCAGAAGCTTTTATAAAGAGTGACTTTTTTCGAAAAATGGAATTTTTTTTTTCATTTACACGTATCGTTAAGTCCATCCGGGGTATGTATAAGTAAGAATAATCTATAAGTAAGAGTAATCTATAAGTTAGTAGGTCTTAAGACTATGCTATTTATATTACAGGATAAAATTTTATTGGGACCTCTATTTTAAATTATTTATAGTTTTGAGGAGGAATAGGTCCAAATGACATTTCTATTCTCCTCTTTATTTCTTGCTCCTTATTACAAACACTATGTTTTTTAATTTTTTTCTATGGTTTAATTGTATTATTTTTCAGTTGGAGTGAGAAATTTGGAGGTTTAAATGGTTTTGAGCCTTGCTTGTGCTATGGAGATGTTTTACTATCTGTTTGCTTTACAGCAACAGGCCTTGTTTCATCTCCTACTGTTGCCACTGTAACTATTACCCCTCCACCAGACACTGCTCCTCCTACTCCTGGTTCTTCTACACCTCTGCCATCTATATTAGCTACACATGACTTTGTTAGAACCCATTTCACCAAGGTTACTCAATGTGACTTTTGTTTTAAAAAGGTAATAAAAAATCTATATATTATTTACGGTTTAATTCTTAAAAATAATAATAATATAACCTTCACACACAGGAACCGCGTGTTCGATCTACCTGTGGGTTTCTGTGGTTTCCCTTAATCCTACAGGCAAATGCCAGGTTGAATCATAAAAAGTCAGTCCACAGGCTGCAAAAGAATCCCTCTTTGACACTCCTGCAAATTCCTTTTATAATATAAGCCCCTTTAAAATACTATCAAAATAGCATATTTCGATAATCCTGCAAAAAAAGATAATAAAAAAGAAATACCCATACTAAAAAAAAATATAATGATCCTTAGCTCAAACCCCCCTCACCCCAATAAATAACCCAAATTCATACCAAAAAATAAAAAAAAGAGGCATGAATTACCCCTAACAAATAAATAAAATATATCTCCGGTTTACACAAAATAAATATTATATACTTTTGCCAATAAAGAACTTGTTTAAAACAATTGTCATCTTATACTCCTAATCCTAAAATGGATAACTGGTTGTTTATTATGTTGTTTAGTTGCTTAACAATCCCATCAACATAAAACAGTAATAATAAATAATTGAAGTCAGCAGTCCATGTATAAAACATTTAAAAAGTCATTTGTAATTATTGACTAAAAAATTATCCCTTTAAATCTTTTATAGAGATGCTCATATTAGTTTATGTATATATAATTTACCTAACTTTACTTAAATTACCTTTCTGATTCTGTATTTTGAGTGAATAGCAACAAGCATTAAACTATCATATCTTGTTAAATTGATATTTATTTTTGCACGCTGATAAATTATATGGGTATATCAATTCAATAAAAAAATATCATTGATATTCTAACATTTGAGTTAAAATAGGTGTGTTCGTTGTCTATTTGTAACTTTAAAAAAAAAGAAAAGACATTTGTGTTCTTGTCTGGCATTTTTTAATTAAACATAATTGTCATGTGTTCTTACTAATTATTTTGTGTTGTATGGTTTAGATCTGGTTAAAAGATGCATTTCAGTGCCAGGGCTGTCTGATGACATGTCATAAAAAATGTGCTCCTAAGTGTCAAACTAGTCAACCTTGTGCGAGAACAAAATCTCAGCCTGAAATAGTTACTACAGCTCCTGATACTTCTCCAACTCATGTAAGTAAATCATTAACATTGTTAAACAAATATTAGGATTAATAATTATAAAAACCTGTTTGATTAGACTTCTGTCAAACTTTTAAAGTTTGAAAGTTTACCTTTACAACATTAAACTTTTAACGGTAAAAAAAAATCTTTCTAAAATTCTATAGTGAGTATTTTTTTTTAATTTCAGATGCTTCATGATGGAAATGACAGGTATGAGGAAGGTGATATAGGTGATGAATTAGATAAGGGCTCTGGAGAGGGCAGTAAAGGAAGTCCAAGTGACAGCAGTAATAAAGGATCTGATAGTACAGGTACTCTCTAATCAATCATTTTAAAAATAATTAAAACAAGTTTTGCATTTACATACACTTTTAATTGAAGAGGGTATTTCATAATATTCAAGAGGTGTTGCATTCATATTCATGTAGGATTTCATCTTGTTTCCCTTCCCCTATGTTTACAAATTTTAGTCTGTTGTAAAATAATCCTAAATTCATAATAATGATACTAATTTGAGTCCCATCTATATGGCTACAGGTACATTTGGTCCTAAAGGCAGTATAGGTGCTCTACTAGCTAGTATGGCAGGTGGTATCAAGAGAACTGGTTCTGTCTCAATGCTCTCACCACCTCATCACACAGAACATAGTTCTACCTCTTTACCCCCCTCTCCTAACCACTCTCCGTCCCCATCTAGGAAGGTAATTTTTTTGTTATTTTATTTATGTTCAGCTTCATTAGACTTTGATTTTAGCATGCTTTTGCTTTATTTGTCAAGTATATATAATTTGTTTAATAATTTATAGAAGATATTTGTTTAATTTATTTATTTGTAGTTGTTTCCTTATTATATGATTAGTCTTAGAGATGGAAAAGCAATTTCTATGTTATATAAGAAGTTTAAAAATTGTATTTTTGGGTTTTAGCCAATATCATGAAATTTATTAAATAGTTTATTGTATTATTTATAATGTTAGGCAATGCTCATTTATTTATAAGTTTATTTATAATTATTAATTGTTTAATAATAATGCTAGAGTTGACTGAATGAAGCATGGCAAAAAATGCTGTATGCAGAGCATAGGACAATTTTATACTTTATTAGTTAGTAGTTTATAGACATTTTTATATTTGTATAGTTTATTAACAATTTAAATGTTAATAAACATTCTATGGCGTTGCAATGTAAGCAATTAAATGTGGGGTATTGTTGAACAAGGTATCCAAGTCTGCAATATTCTCATCCATGTTTTACACGCAGGTGAATCACTAATTTAACTCGAAAAAACTCAAAGAATCAAGAGTTTACAATCACAATCCATTTAGTTAAAATATCACAATTCAAGGACAAATAAAAACAGTGCTGCCATTTTTTTAATAATCATTATATAAATTAAAATAATATTACGCGTAAAATATAAACAACACTTGAAAAAAGTGTTTTTATCACTTAAATCGGCTTTTGATCAGCTGATTTAATTTAAAAGTGTCTGCAAAAGACACTTTACACACCTAACATCACACTTTACAATCTAATGCATCATATTAGATTGTAATCTAATAATTATAATCTAATGCAGATTATGTGTGTAGAATTTTTAATAGGAATCAGCATAATTTGACATATTTTATAAGTATACATAAGTATCATACATGGAATAATTTAGTTTAAATAATTATAACTATTATTAGTGATAGTTAATTATAATTATAACTAATTAGTGGCTTTATAAACATTTTTCATGTTTATATATGGTTAAACAAATTTAAATGTAAGTTCCAACCAGACCCATAGCCAGCTAAAACTTGTAGAAGGGGCTTGACCAATCCATGAAGGAGTGATGTTATACACACCCTTAAAGACTTCCACTGAAAACTACTTTGTCAAAGGGGTGACATATTTCTAGAAGGGGGGAGGGCAAAATTAATCTCTGAAGGGGTGATGTTTTAGACACCTTAAAAGACTTCCACTAAAAACTACTTTCTCAAAGGGGTGATATATTTCTAGAAGAGAGGAGGGCCAAACCAATCCCTGAATGGGTGGTTTTATGCGCCTTTTTAGACTTTCACTGAAACTACTTTGTCAGAGGGGGCCATGGGCCTGGTTTAAAATTGCATTTATAAATGCATTCTATACTTTTTAAGAGGTTTATTTATTGGCTTAGTTTTAATATTTTTATTTTGGATTATCTTTTAAGTTCCTAGAAGGCTATTTAGTCAAGTTCGTGGTTATTAATGTCTATTATCTTTGCTAGTCAGTGCTTCATACTAGGCGTTATGTTAGTTTTAAATAGTTAATATGTATATTTTTAGTTATATTAGTAAAACTTGTTATTCTTTATATTTACCCTTAATATTTTCTTTGATAAATTTAATTACCAGGGCCTTATTTTGAATCAAATATTTTGTGTAAACTATAATCAAAAACTACAAACATTTATTTTATTATATATTAATGATGTTATGATTATATTATGTAAACAGTTTCCTGGCTTTTTAAAAAGTACAATGCAAACAGGGCTTCGTATGCTCAAGAGGAATGTGAGTTAGCTTTACAACTGTTTTTGTAATTATAATAAAAATAACAACATGGGTTTATGTAAACTAACACAATGGTAAATCTACCATTCAAATGGAAATTTTATCATGTTCCTCTTAGTATTATAATTAACCATTTGGAGAGGTAATTTGTATTTGTAATATGTGGGAAATAGAAGTAACAATTGTATTATGTTTAGTTGTTTAACAGTTACATAGTATTGCACACGGTTATAATCAGTTTATAGCAAGGAAAAATAGTGTTCAAAAACCTTAGAGGTTGGTCTGATGTATGAAATTGTGGGTGTGGTTTAACATCCAGGACTAGCCTCATTGGCTCTCTCGCATTATTTTCCAACAATGTCAACTGATTGTAACATTCTGGGATTGGTTAAAAAATATCTACTATACTATTCGCTTTATAACTTTTGACATGAATAAACAGCTGTTTTAATGAAAGCAGCAAGCGTCTGACTTCGGAAAGGAAAAAATATCTAATGGTACTTGGGGGACGTCACAGGACAACCCTAGTACAACCCCTCAGTGGACATGCTCTTAACACACTTTTTACTTTTCTGATCCATTAATTATCTGTGCTACCGCTGCAAATGGATATATTGTATATCGTCATTTTAAAAATAGCAGAGCCGGCTTGCTTTGTGGTTTTGCCTCTCTAGGGCCAACTAAAAATATTAATGACATTAACATCAAGACCAAATTTTATCAGTTTATTTAAGACACACAGTATTAGGAAGAAACACAGGTAGTGACACAGCTATGCTAAGTTAGAAAGAAATTTACGTGACAATTTATTTTTGAATTTGAGATGTGGTTTTCAATAAGACCTACTATATTTTATTTTAGTTTTTTTTTAATTAGCTAATAATATGTCACAAATAATACAAAAAAAGTCTTGTTGGTCTACAAAATTTTTTGTTGGTCAACAAATTTGTCTTGGACAGGTATGAAGGGGATTGCCATGAAGATTTTGAGATTTGAGAAACATTGATATCATGAAATTTATAATTTCAATTATAAATTGTAATTACAATTATTGTTGATAATTAGTATTATAAGTATTATAGTATTATAATAACTGTTGCAAGTCATCTGTTTTTACCATTTTTATTTTTCTGTGTAAAAGTTGAATAAATATTTAAAATATAATTCAGATTGAGTATCCAAGAATGCTATGAAATTACAATATTAAAAGAAACATTGTTTATAGCAAAAAGAAGTTATACCAATCTAGTTAAAAATAGTGTGAACCTGACTCATCCCCACCTATGCTTGGCTCCTTTGCAGCTGTGGGGACTTTTTTCTATCCTTGTATTGTGTTACAAGCATTACGTTTTCTCCCTTTCAGCTGATTTTTAGTCACTCACGTGACTATGTTCGAAGGTTATTAAGCGAGGAGTATAGTTTCTTACATGTGTTAAAAACATGTGGTTTGTGTTTCAATGTATAATTATTACATTGATTAATTGGGTAATTAATTTTAAATGATAGCTTTTTATGGTGTTTTTCTTCAGGAATTGTTCTTTATTATAGTTCTGCATTCACTTCATTATAACAAATGTATTAAATTTATGTTCTGATTGACTAACATATAAATAAGTATCCTTGTCAACCAAATAAATATAATTTTTGTTTAATGGAATAGATTATTACTTCTTTTTTCAGAAGGATACGAAGCTCTTGAATAACAGCTAAAATAATTTAGAAACCGGGTTAGATGGTAGAATGGTATAATAATTATTGTGCTTATTATTATTGGGTCTGGTATAAGTTAGTGTGACTTTTCTAATTGTTGAATATTTAGCATATTAGAATATTTTTTTGTTGAAATCCTCCTATGAGAATGTTACATTTATTTTAAGTTTACTTTTTTCCAACAACCTGATTATTTATGATTTAAACGTCTTTATACTGTTAAATATATAATCTTAACACCTATTTTTACAATAATTTATACATAAAATAACCATTACATTTTTTCAATAAATTTCTAGCTTTGACATCAAATTCTAGTTTTGGACTCAATTCTTTATCATTGATGTAGTCTTGTTTATACTTACTAAAGCATTAGCCATGCAACATTATTATTTATTAAAACAAACCAGCCTTTTCTGGTGTGACTTTATTTAAGGTAGATTTAATTTTATGAACTCCAACAAAACACAACAAATTTAAACTTTTTAATTCTAATATAATATTATACTTTACAATTATGCTATTTCGACAATAAAACATGTTTAGTGCTAGTTTGACGTTTTCTGTCTTTAACAAGACTTCTGACACATCTGAGTCTAAGCACAGTTCTATACTTATTAAGTTTAAAATAGGAGCAGCAGATTGGACCATGGGTTTTTATTATTTTTGAATAATGAGATAGAGAATTTTAGTTTCTTATTTGGCAGCTTGTTTAAATGGTATTTATTTATTATTTTGGTCTTGTGTTTTATTATTGACACATTTTTTCCAGGCTTAAATCATCTCAAAATTCACACATCTTGTATCTTATAAGATAAACGGTGCTTCTCATTTATTCTTAAGATATTCTCTGTGCATCTTTATTCTAGCTTTGTTGGCATCTATCAAAATGCATGGTAATCATAAATATTTTGTACTCTCTTTTTTTGCTTAATTTATTTGAATCCATGTTTATTTTTTGGAAGTAATAAAATGCTTACTTTGAATTGTTTTTAATAATATATCATACATCTGTCTTGAGATAAATTAATGTAGCTAAAAATAGCATAAGAGTTTTAGTTTGGTTCCTGCTCGGCAAATGCTTGACTTCTCCCCAGATTTATTGCCCTGAGTCATATTTAAGATACTTTTAACTTAATTCATTTTATCTTTGTTCTGTTTTTTTTATTTTTTAAACAAATGTTTCTTATATTATAAAATACATTTAAAACCTGTGTGTGGAAAACAATGTTTTTTTACCTTTACAGTTTTGTAGCCATTTAGTAATATTTATGATAATTTTAGTATTAATAAAATATTACTAATATAACAAAGCAATTGAGTAATGTTATGCCATTTTTTGTTTTTATGACAACCAATTTTTTCCCAGGGGTTTGATGCAACTGTAAAAATCACTAGTTTTCTTCTCGTATTATATGGATAGATTATGCAGCTGCAACTATTTTGAATCACATTTAGTTTCCCTGACATTCCTGAGAAAATGCATCTTGCCTTAAATAGAAAAGACTTGTTACCACCAGATAGGTATCCAAATAAGCTTTAGTCGTTAAAGATAAAGCTGGTAGAAATTGTGAGGATTTAAAATGTATTTAACATCTTATGCTTGTCTTAAGGAACCATTTTTAACTACTAAGTGTTTGAATCTACAGTTTTGTCTTTAATTATAAAATGGTAGGTTTTATTATTATTCCCTAATCCTTAAAAGTGTATTTTTATTTATCATAATCTCATTCCAATGCATGGTGTTGGCTTTTTCAAATTTGTTTTCTTTCTATGCATGGAGTATTTTTCAGTGACTTGCATTTATTTTAAGTAATATGATTTGAATGAACTTGTTTGGATTAGAATGGACTGTTAAAATATAATAGTGTATAATTTGGGGCCTTGTAATTTTGTTTGTTGGTGGTGGATTTATTTTTATTAATCAGTATGTTAAATTAACATTTAATATTGATATCTATTATTTATCAATTATATCTTTTGGCACAGTGAACAATTTTATAAAAATAAATTATTGATAAATGTGAAATGTCCACAAAGTTGATATAAAAACTATAAGTGTACTTATTTGTAATCTGTTTCCAAAAAATTAGACTAAAGTTAAATTTGTGGCCATATTTTTAGAGCCAAGTGTCAATATAAGTACAATGACACCTGTGAATTACAAAATATTTTTTGCATTCAATGCTTTTCTAAAATGTTAAAAAAGTTTTAATTTTATAGTCAGAATTTTTCTATTTTATAGCATTGAGTTGAAAATGTTTTACTGCATTTGGCATTACTATAGTGAATAAAATCTACTGTTTTATAAATTTATAATTTTAAGTCAAATTTATTTGTATTTAGGCATCCCTAGTTGAAGGGTGTTTATTTGGACCTGTAGACTGCGGAATAGCTGAAGTTGATCAAGCTGTTGATTTAATATTATCCAGACCTCATGATGATAATGTGATGGATGTTGCTAAGTCTTCTGGAAAGTTACTCTTTGCTGATCTCCCTCCAGAACTTAGAAAAACTAGAATTGATCAAGTGGTAAGGTTTTTCATCTATGCTTATTTCTGAGTTCTTGGTATTCCTATTTTTTACATTCAGGCCTGTGTGGCACTTGGGTACCATGTCTTCCTTGTAATTTTAAATCAGACCTCTTTTAGGTTTAAGTTTCAGTAGGTAAGTTATTTTTTGTTTGTCGTGTGATAAGTTTTATTTTTGTGTATAAAAACTGAAATAAAATGTATCTTTCTCCTGATAGTATAAAATAAAAAATTTGTTTAACAACTTGTGTTTTTTGAGACCCTGCGGTGACATTTAGTAAAACACATTGTAAAGTATTAAATGTAAAGAGACAAATAAGTTTTAAGGGAAGGGGGATTTTCCCCTTCCCTTGATTGCTTGTTAAGGTGGTGTCTACAAGACTCTAAGATAACATGAACATATATCAAAGTCAAACGCTAAATTAGTCTGTCCCTTTTAACTTTATTTTGCATGATATGTATTTAGATAATTATTGACATGTACTCCCAAACACCACACAAGCAGATTACATCCTCTCTATGTTTGTTATTAGCTTTATTTATTTTCTTTTAAATGTATATTTTAGATGGATAGACTAAAAGATGCGATGGACATTGAAAGTAAAAATCATCAAGCCTTACTTAAAGATGAACAAAATGATGACACCCTTTCAGAACAAGTTATTAAAAGTGAAGAACGTTTACAAGCTTTAACTATTCTTATGCTTCACTGCTGTGCTGGTCTTCAGGACAGCCAAGAGAATCAGTAATACTTAGGTTTAATTTTTGTGCAATATCGTTTTACAAGAAATCACTGATGTTTTTTACTATCATGTTTTTATCTTTTTGTATTAGTATTAAATAGTAATGTTAACTAAATGATATATATTTTAATAATTAAAATAAGATTGTTATAATGTTTGAAAGATTTAAGATTTGATGTATCTTCTAGTCATTACTGGGATTTACAGATCTGATGTATTGATTCCTGATAAGTTAATGCTTTTGGAATTGTATTATTTGGGTTATAAGTTTCTATACAACCCTAAATTAAGTGTTTTTTATTTATATTTTTTTTAAGTTCTTGTAATAAAACTACTTTTTAGTATATTAATTTTTTAAGGTCAACTAAGTATGACTGTCAAGAAGAGGGAGGGTAAAAGTCTGCAAGGGGATTAAATCTATTTAAATTTCATCATTTTCAATTTCATATTTTTTTATTTTATGTATTAGGGTGTAGGGAATTTATCACAGTGTTGCCAGATGTAATAACTACTTTCACTTCTAAAGACTTTTTCATTCACTTGCCGTAAGTCTAGAAAATATCCTAGTACTATTTGATTGAATAGTTTAATTTAATCAAACTTTTTTTCATAAAACTAAAGTAATTTTATTTTACAATATGACTTAAGGAAAACTTTTTTTTCTTGTAATATTATTGATGATAAGTATAATATTATTCTGGTGATAATTCATAATATTATTATGGTGATTAATTAATTTTTATGAATTTCTGTTGCACATTTTTTTGTTAAAGTAGCCTCTTGTTTTTTTGCTTAAATAACTTTTGCTTATTTATATTTGAAGATATCTACCAAAAACAATGTAGTAAAAATTTGTGTTTCACATGAGCAGTGAACATTTACTGCCTAGGACAGAATGGGTCTGCTACAAATAAAACTTTCCTCTTATTTTTTTACTATACATGTATTACATGTCATAAATTTGCATCTTGAAGGCTGGGTATTTTTTACTGGAAAAAGATTTCGAGCATACAAAACTTTTTTGTTTTAACTAATTTTGAAATCCAGAGTGAACGGGGCCTTAAAAAATAATTATAAATCTTTAATTGTAATTTGGAATTGATTTTAACCATATGAGGGAAAGGTATTTTTTTTATATGATATGCATTTTTTATGCTTGATTAGTGACATTTAAAATTTAATGTACTATCTTCAAAACATTTCTGCTCTTGGAATTATTTCCCTAAGTTTAAAAAACCACGAAATAATTCACTTATCATCCTCAGAAAAGTATTGAAAGATAAAGTAGTTTTCACCTAAATACTACATAAACTAGTTCTCTTAATCCCCTTTGTGCTTTTGTTGTGAAAGTTCCATTTTGTGAGGTTGTAACTTTTAGAGCACTTGTTGAACTTTTTTTTAAGACAAGGAGCCAATCATTATTAGGAGTTAAGAGTACTATATAAAGTTTTGCAGAGGATCCCAAAGTTTTAGTCCAAGCTGTCCTATATACTTTCTTCACAAATGAGGAAAAGTAAAAATTGACATTTAACTGATTGAATTATCCTTATGTCATGATAATTTTTGTTGCTTTGAGTAAATATAATTGTCACAACACAAAGACCCACTTCTCTTCCAAATGACATGAATAGCAATATCAAACTTTTAAATCAAGTATATTAAATTTTATCTTTCTTGTAAATATTTATTTTAGATTTTTATTTTTTATATTTTGTTACATTTTTAAAATTTGTTCTTATTTACTTGCAATGTAAATATAAGTTGTTACTTTATCTTACATGACAGTATGTTACAGAATTCTAGTTAATTTTAATGTATACTTAAGTTTTTATTTATTTATTAAATTGATACATGGATAGAAAAAATATAGTATTAACATTTTTTTCATAGTAATTAAATCTTTATTTGTGTAATTTAATAGAGGCCACTCATTTAGGTGAACTTCATAAATCACCTAAATTATATTGTTTTATTAATTATATTTACACTTTTTTCTTTTGTATATTTTTTGTTCATTTACTAAATACATACAAATATGTACTTAAAATTAATATATAATTAGAATAAGTTGATTAAACTTATTATGATAACCAATCAGCATGTGACTGATATTTAAATGAAACCAACATACATTCCCCTTAATACTCTTGTCCTGTGATGTAATATTTAAGTTTCTTCTGCTGTATCATTGTTTTATACATTTATTACTATTTGCAAATTTTTAATTGTTTGTTTTATTTTTATATTGTTTACATGTATTCAATGAACATTTATATTAATTTGTTTCTATCTGGAAACAAATGCAAAGTCATATTTTGCTTGAGCCTAACAAAATCATTTGGTGATCAATACTTATTTACTACCTAGTTCTTGCAATTTGGACTTGAAATATTGTTTGGAAAATACTAATACTATTAAACAATAACAAATAGCAATTATTCGCCATACGTATAAAAAAATAGTAAAGAGTTATGAGGTTTTTTTTGAACCGTTTCTTTCTGTTATTGGCTTTAGTTTGTTATTAAACACTTTCTGATGAAGACCTAGTCATACGGTTGAAAGCTTAAATGTTGTTTTATTTATCATGACCAAAACCTCATAACTCTTTACTATTTTTTTACTAATATTATTATTAAATAGTGGGTTAAATTATTGGGGGCATTCAGTTCTATCTACTTGGTACTTAATTTTAAAAAAAAAATAAATCCCCATTCAAGTCTTTCATGCGTAATAATAATTAATTATTCATAAGTAATTATGATTTATAAATTAATAACAAATTATCCTGAGCAACTTAATTCTTTATTATTTTAAGTGCTTATTTTTTATCAATTAATTCTTTTTACTTAATGCAATCATTTGTAAATGTTCTTAAAGAAATAATTTCTTTATGCTTCAGTTTGTATTTACATTTGAAAATGCCCTTTTTTAGAGATACATTATTTAAACTGATGGACTTATGATGGATTATTGATGTTTTTAGTTGTCAACATTTGTATGTTTAGCACAAGTACAGTGTTACATAGAAATATTATATTTATAGATTTGATTAATGTAACTGTTCCATATTCAATGTATCATATCGTTTAAGATGGTGATTTAATATTAATTATTGTTAATACACAGTAAAAGTGTTATAATGTAAAGATGATTTAAAATATATTTGAGAAACAAGCTCTGACTGGGTGAAACCAATTTAGCCAGGTTAAACCTATATTTTATCATTTATATGATCTAAAAATTATATTTACACAGTACTATCTTTGTTTTAGTCATGATTCTATTTAGTCAAATAGCAGGTTTTATATTTGGAAGTAATATCTTCAAGATCTTTTTCTAATAGAATTCATTTGGCTTAATTTCCGTTTTAGTAATTGAGGCTTGTCTGTAAACTATTTTAATTAGAGCCTAACCTACTGAATAATAGACTGAATGCTCTTGAGTTGCCTAAGGCATTCCTTTTTTCATGGTTTAACATAGCTTGGAATTAAAATTTTGCATTGTCAAATTCTGTTTATTGCCATTGTTTCTCATTTTTATGAAAAAAATTGCTAATGAACTGTGATACAAGTCTGTTCCAGATGTTTTGATCTCAAATAAGTAGGGGTTGTTTTATATACATACACTCGCTAATATTAGTAATGCTAAGCATAAATATAAAAGAACTTAAGCATGAAATGGATTGTTGAACAAGACAGCATGCATTACAAAGAAACTTTGCCTGGCTTTAGTTTACAGACCTCTCTGCCAGAATGTTTTTATTTTATCATTTTTTTAAATAAACAAATAGACTTATTTTATGAATGATTTTTTCCAGCTGTGAATAATGTATTAAATAGCTTGAAATATAAATTTGAATCTCTTATTTTATAATATACTATATAATAGCTTAAATTAAATGTTTAAGAACATTTGTAGGCATTTGTATTTAGCTTTTGGTCAGTAAATAATAGGAACTATTATTTTCTCATGCATACAATTAGATTGTCTATAGTGACTTCACTGAGTAAAATTAGTAAAATGGATTAGTGTGATAATCTACTAATGGATTAGTAGTGATTAGTTAGAATGATCATGAAATAATTAGTTATAAAAATAAGATTGAAGGTGTATTGCCTAGTCTTCCTTATTATGTTAAACCCCACGATTTTATTCATAAACTTATCTGGGAATTTGAAAAATGAATAATATAATTATATGTTTATTAGGTTAAAATGAATTGCTCTGAGAATAATATTTATAACTTAAATTTTCATCACGGTGGTGCTCTGATAAGAGCTTTATATCCTGATCCTGGGTTGGGTTTAGTTTCTAACTAGTGTGCAACTGTAATATTTTTAAAGGGTACTAAATGGGACTGGCAACTATTGCTTTTCAAGATTGGAAATGTTCAATGTTTTTTATTATTTTAAATCCTATCAATTAATTTAGTATTTGTTAGTCATTTATAAAACCATTGTTTAGAATTTATAAACTATGATAATCTGCTATCTTATCATCAAATCTGTCATTGTATTAATATCAGCTTTCCATTAATGCCTAGCCCAAAAAATAAAAAAATGAGTTTTCTTTGTGACAAAAGAAGCAATCCACGTTTAGACAAATCCCCTGATTCATTTAAAGAATCTGTTTGAAACTAATATACAACAGTTCAATTTTTTTATTATTTTTATCTAACTTTACATTATTAAGATTAATGAATTGTTTAAGCCTATTTCAACATGAAAGCAATAATTAGTATGTATAAATAAACCATTTATTTGTACCTATATAATCAATACAATAAGTGTAATTTTTGTCCAAAGTCCACTCTAAGCCATGGTGCAATAAGTATATTATTTTTACTTAAAAAATCACAAATTAATTTAAAACTTTTAAGGTTTTCATTTTAGTAATAGCCAGCTCAGGGATTGAAATTTCATCCATTCCTTAGAATTTAATCTACCTCTCTATAAAATAATTTAAAAAAAAAGTCCGTACAAATTTTAAAGACTAAAACAATATTCTCTTTCATGCATTTATATTTATAAGATTCAAACATTTGAAATAATTTTATTCTCAGTGCGTATCATTTCAACTATATGTACTTAATATTAATTATTTTAATTAAAAAATATAGATTAACTATGTACACTTATTGTTATTATACTATGGGATAAAGTTTCCAAAAAGGGTAGTGTAAATTGAATCTTCGTCAACTATATGTTATGACTTAAACTTCTTAAAATTACTTTTAAGTAGTATTGTGCAGCATTAAAATATAATTATTGCATTCTCTTAAGATCAATTAAAATAATAATAAACAATTCGTAAAGCAAATTAAAAAATTATTTTATAGTTAATTTTATATTTGCAAACACTCCGATGGCATGTATTTATGTTGTATTTTATGATCATATTATATAATCATAAAACTACAATATGTTAAATTAAACAGTTAAACAAAATATTAACTATCCTATGAGATTTTTAAAATGACCTTGTAAAATCAAAAAACTAGATGTTACATTTGTCTGCAATCACATTGTTTATGTGGATCTTAATCTCAGTTTATTTATATTTTAATGTAATTGAATTTGAATTATTGTTGTTATGAATTGTTAAATCTACACATACCCTGTAGATAACTCTAGTTATTAATATATTAGAAAATAATATTGCACCAGATAAACGTTTTATAAATTTCACATTGACAATACTTCAACGTTTTTATGTATTTCTTTAATATATTGTTATTAGAAATATAATTTCTTTGCTTTTATTCCTTGTTGTTAATATTAGCAGCTTAAGTCTTTAAGAGTAAGTTAATATTTTAATTAGTATATATATATATATATATATATATATATATATATATATATATATATATATATATATATATATATATATATATATATTATATATTTATTTATTTATGAGAGGGCATACTTTTAGTATAATAGACAACCTTATAAGTTTTTTTAGTGTTTTTTGTTAACTTTTATACTGCCTACTTGTCTAGGTGTTTTATGTTTTAAAAACTTTTAATCTTGTAATACTATCTTGTGTATCAAATAATTATTTACACTTTATTATCATTTTTGATATTATTCTTGATACTTATAATTGGGACAGATTTTTAATTTTTCTTACCAACTGCAATATGTGTGTAAGAAAAATATTGTATTTACCCTAGAAATTTGATACCGAGATTTAATCAGAAGACACTCCGAGTGGTTTTTTTAGTGATGTCTGTGTGGATTTGTGTCTCGTGCTGTATTTATACAGTGGTTCCCAACCTGTTTTTAGCCATTGGTTTCCTAAAATGTTTTTGATTTACATCTCTTGACACCTCTCTCTGTAATTTATATAATTTTTCTTGGCCATTTTCTTTAATTGAGAGAAACTTGGTTCATAAATTATGCTTATATAGCTAACGATGACTATTAGAAATTTAAAAGTTAATGTTATGTTATTAATTGTATTTAGTCAGGAAATGTTTTGAAAATTTAGGGGTTTTTTGATGTGTTAAGGTGTTCTCTTGCAGTTAAACTGGTTTTGAATCAATCGGACAAAAACCAAGGAACTAGAAATGCTACAACCTGACTGAATTAAAAATTAAGAAAATTCAAAAAAATTAATTACATTGTTTTTAAACATCACCTTATACCTAATCTAGTTCATGAAGTGAGGTGAATATGCAATAAATTATGAATTTGCAACAAACTTGGCCATTGGCTGTGGAACAGCCATAATAATAATAATGTGACCCCACTAAGATCAAAAATATGGCAGGCGCTCTAAGAAAAGATTTTCAGACCCCCAATCTGTGCCTGGATCTCCAGTATGGGAACCACTGTGCTGGATAGTTTTTGACCAAAAAATAATTTTTAAATATAGTTTTGCTAACCGAAAAATTAAAATTGTACTTTTTTACCCATTTTGCAGAATCATGAACAATTTAAAAAATTTGTTAAAAAATAAAAAAAATAAGCAATGAAGTTAAAATTTGACACCTATGTACCCCCATAGATGAAAAAGAGATCTACTATGTTTTGTTATGCTAGTGGTAGCGATTTTGAAGTTGTGACTTCAACTACTTACTGTACAACATATGGATCATTTATATGAAATTTAAATCCACATTTTTTTATTTTTGAAGCTATTATTGAACATAAGTAATGCAAGTTACAATCTTAATATTATAAGCTGAATTTTTTTACATCTGTCATTTATTTTAAAATTATATGGCTTTAATTTAAATTTTTGGCTATTAAAAAAAAAGTAAAATATTTTTTTAAATCAAGGCTGTTAAGTATGATCAACATTGTTTTCAAAAAGTTGGTAATCCTTTGAGTTTAGCAAAGAGATGATATTATTTTATTCATTGGGTAATCAAAAAATTCTGAGGCAATGTGTCCCAAGTTTTATTATGCTAGACATAATTTTGTATGAAAATCAACCTCATAGACAAATCAGATGGCGGTAACTAAAGTAATATATAAACCAAGTTGGGAAACTCCAATACTAATCTGTGTAAAAAGAGCAGACGTGCGTGGTCAGCTGATAGTTGGCTCAATAATAAAAAATAACTAAAATTAAAATAACTGTGCTTGAGCCTTTTAAGATACACCATAGAGGAATATATACTAATCAGTTAGACATATGCTTTTTTTTACTTAATTTTAATGGCAACCCTGATAACATTAGGTGAGTTTTACTTTTTATCATTATTTTGTACTTTAATAATTTTGTATTAAATTCTGTAAAATAATTGTTACAATAATTTAGTTAAAGAAAAAGTGAAACTGTAGTAAAAATAAACCACTTGTTTTTATTAAGGCTTTGAAGAACATACAGACAACAGTTTATTGCCTTAAGTATTACTTAACATTACAATTGCATTTATTATATTCAAAAATTTTAGGTTAAAGTTGTTAAATAACTAATTACAATTATCACAAATATCAATTAAAACAAATATCACTCGCAAAAATGTACTAAGTTAAATAGTGCACACTAAAAAAGAGTTTAATTAGCCGTTCGTTTTAAGTAATTTAAACAAACCTAGTATGTTAAGATTTGCACTTAAACCTCTATTGGATGTGACAAAACGTATTACTTACACAAATTATTAACATTTTGTAATAAAATGTACAAAGAAATGAAATAAAAACAAAAATTGGTAAACCAAGCAAGTAGCTCACGTTTTCGGGCTCTTTTTGATGATTCCCTTCAATTGATTGACGCCTGAGTCCTAGTTCAGGTATTTTATGCCCAATCCACTGAAGAGTCGTGACTTTACTGTAAGTTTCTGAACCTTTAACTAAAAACAACACGTACCCCACTGTGAAGCAACTTTCTCTCTCACGAAACCATAAGACAGAAACACACACACATTCTTCCTAGTAGGTTCATTTCTGCAACTTATGCATTTTGTTGGTCTACTATTAAAATGTTTTTATTTTAAGCAATGTTCATGGAAAGGCAAATTGGACATTGCTGTCCTAGAATTTTTGTTGCCCATTGTAAAAAAAAAGTAAAATTAGCCTGGCGTCAGGCTATCCAGGGCCTAACTAACTCTGTACCTAAGTTATCATTAAATTTTTTGGGTTAGGATCAAAAAGAAACACTGTTTTAGACATCTTAAACTCAATGCTTTGCTCAAATGATTTGATTCCCTCATGACATTTATTAATATTATTTTATCTTAGTGCTTTAATTATCAATACCATGATTGTGAATCATTTTTAAATTATGTATTGCATTTATATATTTTTAAATGAAGTATAACTAATTGTTATCATTTGTTATTTTTACTCTTTATTTAAAAACTGGTTACAAAATATTTCTTATTTTGTTTTGTTAATTTGAAATTACTCTTGTTTTTTATAAGCACAGAAATAAAATTTTTATTTTCTTTATAACTTATTTTATTTTTATCTATAGTTTTACTGTCCTTAATATTTGGTGTGCCACAAGTAAAAAGCACCTTAACACAAAATGTTTAATCTTAAATATACTTATTTTTTTTTTAATTGACCTTAGATCATTAAGCTTATCTTATCTTGTTATTTTAACATTATGTTTTATTGTGTTATGATAACCCAATAAAGCTTTAAGTTTATAATTTAAGTTTTAAAAAAAAATTAAATTCTTTTTAAAGCCTCTAAGATGAATGATGCAAGTCTAAAGTTGATAAAATCTCTTTAGTTATAAAAAAATATTGCTAAATAACAGGGAATCCTAAAATATAATAGGTAAAAAATTTGTGACAGTTCAAATCCTGCTTCCGCCAAAAATATTTGATTGTTCTACTTACACTATAATTATTATTTTGTAGGAAGTAAATTACTTTATCATAAAGTTTAAAAACACTTTCTTATAAATATATAGCTTCCTTTTAAAAATACTTGTAGACCTAAAGTCAACATTTTTTTAAATAAGTAAAGTAAATTACGATAAAATAATTGTAATGCCGGATGAATTTTCTTGTGCGTACCCTGCCTCCTTCTTTGCTCTGATTTAATTATTTCTAGTTGTTGAGTTCTCTTATATTTTGTATGTTTAAAATGCATTTTTACTATAAATAACAAATGGGTAATAACTAATAGAACAAAAAATGTGTATTTAAAACCCATTTTAATTCAACACAACTTAAAAGCGAATATAACAAAAAAAAATAAAACAATAGAAAGAATCTATTTTTGCTAATGGGAACAAAGCGCCTGCATTCCCTTTACTATTTCCTTAATATCTGGTTTGATTCTTTTGGACAACACAATAAGATCTGGCTCTAACTTAAATTAGCTCCCATTTTTAGATTTAACAGTTTTCATCACTGAGAAGGCACAAAAATAAGTGGAACCAACTGACAACAGACTATCTATTGCCTTTACAGCAAAATATTTATATTCCTTCTTCTCCTTTAAAATAATCCACCAATTTCATAATGATTTAGTATTAAATTCTTGATTCAGCAAAGAATTTTCTCTAATAATGGTAAGTTGTTGATGTAAATTAGATCTGAAAATGGATTTAAAATCAATTAAATCTCTTCTTTTCTAGAGATGTAAATAATCACGTTTAAACAGCACGACAGTAAAATGAAAACTAAATCAATATCAAACTTTAGTATCAGTTATCAAAATTGAGTTAGATATGTTTGGTGATAAGAATTAATGAAAGGCGGTACAAAAAAGGAACTTTTATATCTTAGTTATATTACATCCTGTAATTTTGTGGCTTTGATTTATCTTATCTTATCTATTATACTTACTAGTTTAAAGATTATTTATCATTGGCCACCTTCTTTGGCCCCTTTACACATTTGTTATTTTTATTTATGTTTGTTAATATATTTTAATATATTTCTCACATTCCCCAGTTAGGAGACCCCTGATCTATAGGATAAACATGCCTGTGCCTTTTGAAAGATCCTGAAAATAATGAGTATCAAATAGCAATTGTGCTGTTCAGGCTATGAAGCTTACACCAAAGCAAGAAAACAAGTATCATCCATCATATAAAACAAGTACTTCAAAGGAAATTTTATCCACTTGTAGCAAGCTAATAGAAAATTATAAGGTGAGCCAATTGGAATGTTTCTATGAAATTATTTTTTTTACATGATAGGTTATAGTCAGGCATTGACTATAACCATATGAATCATTGAAGGAGTAAGTAGTCAATTTTCAATGTTGACCACCTATACCGATTCCTGCAATGACGTTACTCATCATTCATTAAAGAGACAGGTTATTACCTCTGAATAAGTTTGGTTTGTTAAAATTGAATTGAATCACCTTATATATTTCTAACATCTTGAACTTGTAGAAGCAAGTAATAGGTCATTTTTTATCTGACATTTAACTGCCTTTTTCCAATGTAATATCTGAAAATCCCTTCCCTTCCAGTTCCTAGGAATCCTAAGTCAACATTATGCCATTTTAGTTGCACTGGTAAGCTGTTGGTTCTTTTGTATAGGAGTATTTAATTATTAATTCTCAATACCACAGTTTGTTTGTGTTGACAGTGTCAGTGTTATCTTGTATATAAACCTTATTAACATTTCTTTCTAATTAAGCAACGATGGTTGTCTCCATGTGCACTGATTCAGAGTATGATGAGCTCTATGATTGGCTTAATAGTATTGATTTTTCAAGACCGAAACGGAACCTATCTCGTGACTTTTCTGATGGAGGTAAAAAAGAAAAAATGTCCATAACATTATCATTTCAATTCACTCTAGTATGTAGTAGAATAGAATTAACAAGTGGCTTCATTCACATATTTGGGCTTTCTATATGACTGGAAGTGTCAAAAGAAGAAAAGTTTGGCACTGAGGGCTACTTTTACCAACTATAAGGCGCGGTCGAATATCCACAGCTTTCTAGAACGTTGGATCACCAACAAACTTTTTTTATAACTTTTTTTTCAAAATTTTCAGTAATTAGCCGGATTTGTGATAAATGAAGCCTATTTCCGTAATCTGCACGCTCTTTTGGTTACTCTCAAAGAGTATTTACATTCACTCAACGATTAATTTTTAATCTAACTTGGTACATACACAACTACTGTTAGACGTCAATATTATGTGTTATATTTTGACATGTCATATTTGTTGACATTAACGTCTAACAGTAGTTATGTATGTACCAAGTTAGATTAAAAATAAATCGTTGAGTGAATGTAAATACTCTTTGAGATTAACCAAAAGAGCGTGCAGATTACGGAAATAGGCTTCATTTATCACAAATCCAGCTAATTACGGAAAATTTTGAAAAAAAAAGTTTGTTGGTGATCCAACGTTCTAGAAGGCCGTGGATATTCGACCGCGCCCTATTGTAATCATAGAGGAGGTTATGTCTAAAGTCATGTTAAATAACACTGAGTGTTTGTTTACATAATATGACATTGGGCAACATTTACTTAATTTTTGTTTTTTCTCATTTTTAAAGAAAAAAGCTGAAAAACATGGGTATAAAATATGTATTAGTCAAGAAGACTTGAGTTATTACACCTATTACTATTACACCTCTAGGCAGTGCCACTAGTGCCTATGCAACTCAAAAGAATTATAAATCTTTTGAGTTGCATAGATTAAACAAATTCCAATAAGGCCTTAATTAACTGTAACTGAGCACACAAACATATTTCTTGCACCCGTGGATACGGGGCTGAACCACAAATAAAATATACTCTAATGCATGTACTTTCCTCAAATAGTAAATCTAAAAGTAAGTAACATAAAAAATTAAATATTTTTGCAGTATTGGTTGCTGAAATATTGAAGAGATATTATCCTCGTCTGGTAGAAATACATAATTATAACTCAGCTAATAGCCATTCTGCTAAAATGGAAAACTGGAGCACATTAGACAGAAAGGTTAGTCAGATATTGCTACATACAGTTACTATGAGAAGGGATTGCTGAAACTATTCTTTCTTAGGCTATTATTGCTAAAGAGATACTGAAAATAAGAGCAAAGAAATAATTCTTGAACATTAAAAAGTTTATTTTTTTGTGGACTTATAAAAATAATGAATAAAAACAGATTAATTACACTTAAGTCCTATATCTTTTAATATATAAAAATAAGGCTAATAAACAAGAAATAATTCTTGCTTTATACAAAAATGGAGATGCATTCTCCAGAGTGGAGAATGCAGAACATAATAAAATATACCTTTTTATATGTTCTGGAGAACATAATAAAAAATACCTTTTTTATTATGCCCCTGGTGGCCTCTTTTATTTATTTTTAGCTTTAGGCCAACTTCATTTGCTCTAGCATAAAAATCTAAATTAATGATACAAATTTAAAATAATAAATTTGTTATGTTAACATATTCCTTTGGGGTTTTGTTAAAAACAGGTGCTATCACATTTAGGATTAAGAGAGACTAAGGAAGGTTATTCAGAGTTAGCATCGTGTAGCAGAGGAAAAATAGAATTATTTCTACTGAAAATTAAAAGAAAAATTGATAGTGAACAATATGAGAGAGAAAAGCTTCTGGCCATGGATGATAAAAGTAATTATCTGCATACAATTTAAATACATCAAAATAACATTAAAAATAAAAAGTTTCTTAACAAATTCTTTGCTCAAATTAAATGAATTTGCATTATATGTAACACATAAATATAAATTATCAATGGATTTATAAATTGAGCAGCATTCTTTAATACAATTTAGGATGTCTTTATTTACTACATTGTGATTATAAAGAACTCAATTTTTTTGTAAACTACTGTAAACATCTATTTCATAAAAATTACTATAACCCATAGAGTAATATAGTTAAAAATCAGTGCTATAACCCACCATAATTTGAAAAAAGATAGAAGATTAATATTTTATAGATTGGCAGCAGTGGGTAGCAGAAATTATTGTAAAGGAGAAAAAATTCCAGCATATTATTTTACTTGATTGTAGCAGTTAATTTAACAACAGCAAATATTACAGGTGAGCAGGAGGTACCATCATATGATGAATTTGCTAACTTAGTTGAAAATCTAAAGTTGAAGGAAGAAGAAATACTCCAACTTACAAACAGGGTAATTAATTGTTATTTAAAACGTTTTCTTTAGTTTTAAAGTCCCCGATTAGACACATTGTGATTTAAATAATATTTGTAACAGGTTAATCATTTGGAAAGTCTGGTTAGGCTGAAAGAAGAAAGAATACAAGATCTCAATTATCAGATAAATAATTGCAAAAGTTGTACTAATAATAAATAATGTATTTAACGAAATATAGCCAACTCTTAATAATTAAACCTTAACCTTTTTAACTAATTTTATCAAACTTTAAAGTATTTCCACTATATTACACTTATATAAATACTATTAAGCAATTATAAATGTTTAATATAATTAATAAATGTTTATCTTATATTTAGTTTACCGTTATTCTATATTTGATTTACTTAATTTATCTTATTATTATATGTAATCATTTTGAAATACTTATCTGTGTATTCTAGTCTACTTTATCTGTTTGTCTATATGGTAGAGGTGCTGATGACCTTAGTGTTAAGCACCTCACTAATAAATAATAATTTTTAAAAAATAAAATTTGTTCTTAACTTTTAAGAAACATCATAAACTCTAGCATAAGCATGGAAGTAGAAAAAGATGTACTGATGTTTTATAAATAAAATTCCTTGATTTTTTTGATATTTTAATTAGACAGTTTTACGTCTATTAAACATTTTGGAACTTTTGATTAATGCCATTATATTACAGGCTTGATCAAGAGGACTTTAGTTCTATAAAAAGTTTTGAATGATTTATTCAATTAATATATTTCACCTATCTTTGTAGGCATCTTTAGAATCTTATCTTTATTTTTCTTAATCTTATTTTTTTAGTTTATATATAGTCCACTGATATAGTCGTAATGTAGTTTGTACATAAATTCTGAAGATGTCTACAAAGATAGGTAAAATATATTAATTAAATAAATCATTCAAAATTTTTAATAGAACTTAAGTCCTCTTGATCAAGCCTGAGATGGAGTTCTATAAACTTTCCAGTGCTACAAAGAACAAGCCATTATATTACTTAAATTTGCATAGATTCCAAAGTGATGAAAACAAGGTTATAAATTAGACCCTTGGAGCTATTGACGTAATCATTATGTGGGTTGATTAGTAGTTGTAGTAATAGAAAAATTTGATTAAATAATAATTATCTATTTTTAATTTTTATCACAACATATGTACAAAGAGTAATTAAAGCAATCCATAATATACAAACAGAATATCCAACATATACATTTGGACTGGTAAGATTTTCATTCCTTATAATAACATGCCTAAGGCTGGACATAGCAGGTTGGGCAGGAACTGTCCATTTGTAAATATGAAGTAACCAATGCATCGCATCCTCTGGCCAACCAACTCCTGTAAATATTTTCAAATTTTATTTTCAAAGTCAATTCTACTATATTTTATTAAGAAATAATGAAATATAACAAACTCTACTAACCTCCAAGTAAAAACATAGCTAAAGTAAAGAATATAATTAAAAGATTAATTGTAAAGGTAACATCTGTCACAACCGAAAGAAAGATACCTGAAACACCATTATTTTAATATTAATTACTAAAAAATATTTTATGGCTATTGAAATTTTGTAGAACTCCTTACTAAAATAATAATATAGTTACTAAACTAACTTTAGTTCTACAATCATTTTTAATAATTATTTTAATACATACAGAAAATATTTCAGTTTGCTAAAGATGTAAACAGAGGTTCACAAAATTATAATATAAAAAGAATTATTAAAAAACTATTGTAGAACTAAAGCTGGCTCAGTTACTATATTATTATTTGAATTATAATTACACTAATTTTGACTTTTCCTCATTTATACCAAAGGTGTAGAAGAAAAGTATTGTGTTTGAAAAAAATCTGATGGGATGTCATCAGAATTATCTGTTTCATGTGTTTTAAGGCCTCCTAAGTGGTTTTCACAAAGTTGTCTGTCTGTATGTGTTTGTTTTTATTATAGCTCCCTGTGTATTATGTTGGACACTTTTCACAAAAATCAGTCTATAGTTTTAGTTGTGCTATCTGTAAAATAATTTGTTTATGTCATTAACCCACTATAATGACTCAGCTAAAATTTCAAAAAAATCATAAAACGCGAAAAAATGATGCCATCAGATTGAGATATGGCATCCATGTAGCCATGTAAAAGATTAACATATGTGTCAAGTTTTATCTCGTTATCAGCATTTTATCAAATATATAGGGTTTTTTTAAAAAATTGTAAAATGCTTGACCTCAGAATTATTAAGTTACCAAATATATAGGGTGGCTTTAGGTTGATAACAACTAAGAAAAGTAATCCAATTGATAGGCATCCAATCAAATAATACTGGCAATACTTTTATATTGTTTTCATGAAAGCATTATAGACTCATGAGCATACTAGGCATCCTAGTTTTTTATTAGTATAGTCTATCTTTTATCAATACATCATATGATTTGTAATATAAATTTTATCTGGTAAAACGTCATAATTTTGACAGAGGCACAGAAGCTTTTGTATATATTTTTAAGGGTTGTACCATAGAGGAATATATACTAATCAGTGGGTTGTACCAATAAATATATATGTTTGTCAATAACGTACAAACTAAAAGTTCATGTGTTACAAGTTATATGTGACACAGACACACATAGATAGACAGTATGATGAAAACCTCTTAGAACTTCTTAAAAATACCTAAATTCGAAAATTGTGGTAACACCTCGGTCTCAAATTTTTATAGTGAAAACAATATTTTTCCTTATACCCACACAGTATTAGACAAGGAAAAGTTACAAAAAAATAAATTAAAACATAACTGACCATAGAAACAAACCAGGACTAAAATGAAATGGATATGAGTTATATTTTTAGCAATGAGTAAAATAATCACATCCATTTGAAAGAAATATACATGGCATGTCTTACATTTTTCTTTAAAAAAGAAAAATACAAACCACATGTTGGTAGAACTAATGTGGTTTGTGATTGGTAAAAAGAGAGGAGGAAAGAAGACAAGCCCTGCAAAAGGTACTTGTAGCGTGGTGGGTAAGAAGGTTTCATTATTGTTGTGACCACAGACCCACCCCAAAGGAGTTGAATAAAACTAGTGAAGTCCCCAATTTTTAAGGGAGGAGCCTTTGTTGAATTAAGATGCTGAGGTAATGCCTCTAAAGTCCACTGTGGAATTAAAAAGCAGAGATGAAATCTACTGCACCGGCTAAGCTTGAGTAGAATTAAAAGGCAAGCTGGTTATTACCTTAATGAAATCTACACTGTATTTTTAAAAGTATGAAAAAGTCTGTAGATCATCTTAATTAAGAAATGATAAAAACTTTAAAGAATACGAATAAAGAGAAAAATAAAATATTTTTAACAATTGATTATTTTTCTTCCTTATCTCCTAAAATATGAGGAGAAAGCGTTGTAATAAGAAAATATATGAGAGGCACTTCTTTCATCAAATGTCCATAACTTGACACTCACAGATCCCAAAAATCAAAATAAAACTTTGTAGGTATGAATGCATGTGCATTTTTCTAGTGAACACAATACAGGTCAAACAGCACAACCTATTTTAACATAACTTGGTTGAAAAAATCATGTTCTATAAGAGAAAGGACTGATTACATTTTTTAAAAATTATTTATAGTCCTAATTAAAAGTGTACAGATACAGTTTCCAACAAGACCTCAAATATCATTCTAGCATCGTTCTTGAGATATTTTATTAATATGGGCTACCAAGAGATCAGTGTTTTTTTATAATTTTTGAGAAATCATATATATAGGGAAGCTTACTCCTCCACTTGACCGAGTTTTATATTAAATGTCTATTTCATAGCTTACCTAAACTTATTCCAACAAACTCTATGAGATACAATCCCAAGTATACTAAAGAAACACTTCCATTGAACAGGTATCCAAATCCTCCGTAAATTATGCTCAACATTATTGTTTTTTGTATTGTTAATAATAATAATTGAATCACTAAATGTCCAGTCACTATTTCTATGAATGTGGTACCTATAAAAGAATAATGTCATTATTTGGCAAAGTAATGCATATTTTTTACAAATCTACCTATAATATATACTAGCTGTTGACTAAAAAAAATTTTAAGAATTTTCATTTCAAGAACAGAAGAATTTTGTTAAGAAGAAAATTAAGAATGTATATTTTTCAATTAATGAAAAAAATGTTTAATACCTGTAACTTTATATCTATCGGTGGCTCCATTAATTTTCTCGACAAACAAAGCACTTGCAGTAAACATTAGTGAAAAATAGAAGCAAAACCTGAAATATATTAGTAATACATGACGTCATTATTGTCATACAGCTAAAGAATAAACTGGTAGGCTTATAAAATCTGAGAACATATTTAATCACAATATAGTAGTTTGATCTCAAATAACTCTTTTAACTAAACTCTTTTAGTTTAGTACAAGGGGCAAGGGGGCCCTGAGGTCAAGTGGTATGTTTGGGAGAGTGTAGCAAAACATGTTTTTTGTTTATTTCAAAATCAAGAAGTTTTTTATTAGTTGAACTTGAGATGGGCCAAAATTAGATGAGAGCAAATATTAAGTATATGTTTTGATGGACTAATAATACACATAGTTTCTGAGAACTTCACCCTTGTAATTGTGAAACCACTGAGTTTCTTTTCTTTATGTAAAGTTCTCATATCACAAATGAACAAAACCAATAAGAATAAATAAAATTCATACCCTGAAATAAATCCAGCCGCTTCACTTCCAGACCCAACAAGTTCACCTCCTTCAAAAAATTTATTTACTATCTAAAAGAAAAATAAATTACTTGAAAACATCCTGTTTTGTCCCTATAAGATCTCAGGGATTGCCCCTGCAGATCCCATCCAAGGTGGTTGTGTTCAACGCTATAATTATAAAATAAAGCCAGGGCAAACTAAAGAACCCAGGAGCTTGAATTAGTTTAGACTTAAGGATTCTGAAAGCTTGTAGTAAGATAGAGAATAAAAATAAGCTTTATTTTCATAATGAAAAATCACTAAAATCTGGTTTAGGATACCTCAGAATTTTCCCTCCCCCTATTGTATGCTCATCCTCACCATTTCAGACTCGCTTTGCTTATCCTTATTAGAATATAAAAATCACCTAATTATATTGCAGTTTGATCCTATCGTTATTTTTGTGTTCTATGAATTTTTGATGGTTGATAATGTCATAGAAAAATTATTTCCTAGTTAGCATGACGATTGATTTTTGTACTATGTGTCAACTCTGTAGCAAAAACACACTAGGAAGTATGATTTTTATATTCTGTGGACCAGCAAAGAGAGTATGAAGTAGTGAGCATGAGCATAGCGAATATGAGGGATGAAGAAAAGTTCAGAGGTACCCTGTACCCAATTTTTAATTACTGCTTTATCTTGTAAAATATTATATTTTAGTAGTGAAAAAAATACTAAATATAAATTCGAATATGTATGCAGGAATGTGCCTGGAAACCCAGGCCTTGTATGAGTACTTGATTTTTCTAAAAAAACACAAGTCAGCCCAGTGGATGCGCAAGTCCTGTTTTTCCCCACTCTCACACTCATTCCATCTTACCTAATTGCTTCTTTTCACAATTTAAAAATGAGTGAAACAATTTTTATACAGCCTTATTTTTTTTTACTTTTCCTTATTTATACTGTAGGTATATAGGAAAAGTATTGTGTTTGAAAAAAAAAACTCCGAAACCGGGATGTCACTGGAATTATCCTTTTCAGGCCTTTTTAAGACCACTTGAGTAGTTTTCTCAAAGTTGTCTGTCTGTATGTGTGTGTCTGTTATCATTGTGGCTCCCAGTGTTTTTATGCTAGAGAGTTGAAACTTACAAAATATTTAAATAGAAAATTACACTAAACATATTTAAAAAATGATTGAATTCTGTACATAATATCTATTTTAATTTTAACAGTATAAGATGATTGTACCTTAATAGGCCATGACCCAATAGATGCAGGAAATTGACACTTTTCTACCATATAATTTATTGTATCTGCCAAAGCTTTAACTAACTTATTTCTTATGTGATGGCTAATTACATAATCTGAAATATACATTAAAAAAACAAAGCAATGTACGCTGTTACATAAATTCAAACCATATAACACATTATCATGCTATCAAAAAGTTGTTTTATTAAAATGGTTTGGGGGGATCAAACAGTTGTGGGTTTTTCATGAAAGCCTGTTTTTGGTGTAAGTTTAAAAGAGGAACTTCTTAAAACATCACAAGGCAGCCCAGTTTTTTTAATGAATAATTTTTGTATTAGTGAAGATTGCTATATTCTTTTGTATTTGCGCTATGTCACCACCAGTGGTATACATAATTTGTAATAAAAAATTATTATAAATAAATAAATAATCCATTAAACCAGCTAATACTTTTGACATTCTATTATTTCCTTCTCCCTTTCAAGATGAAATTAAATCATGTTGGTTCCACCAAAAACTTGTTAAATGAAACTATATGTCAATTGTAACAATTTATGTAAGAGTACCAAATACCTCTAGTGAATTTATTACGGATAGGCAGTTCAGTACAGTATAAGTTCATCGAATAATATAAAACAAATATCAAATCTATCTTGCAAGTTAATTAAAAGGTTTTAATAGAGAGTAGGTGTAAGACATTTTAAACCTTATTAGTATATTTTGGAATAATTTGAATACAAAAAGTCTTTCTTAAGTATTTTGTAAATAATTAAAAGAGAATTTAGTAAAACAAGTATACTTTTTTAAAGTATAATAAATAATCCTATTTTGGAAATTTCATGTAGGTATCACATAAAAATGAATTAAATGCAACAATTGATTGAATTAAAACCTCCCATTAACCAGCATTTTCCAAATGAAATTAACCACACTCTCTATGTTATAAATTTTAAATGTATGTTTTTGTCTATGTCTACTCATCTCAATGGGCTAACAAGTTTACAGTCTTGGCTTTGTAAATACTCTAAATTATAAATAAATTAATAAAAATACATGATTACTTGTCATGTCTAATCGGACGTTAATAAGAGAAGTGGTTATATCTTTATCTGAAGCTGTAACACCTTCTAACAGCCTAGATATCAAAGCTTCTGTAAAATTTGAATTAATGTGAACGAATCCCCATATTTTGTTGCTGTAGGAATCTGTAAGAGCTTTATCAATGCTGTCATAGAGTTTCTGAAAAAAAAATTGAAATAATAGGGTAGTAGCATTATTATTTAATGTTAAGCTAAGGCTGTGCATGTTTAGAAAAATAAAGAACCATAGCAGGACTACTGCTATGGAAAAAAGTAGGAAGTAACAAATAAACAAATATTTATTTAAAAATTTCATAAATGATAAAAAATAATAATAAATATTAAATAATGCTATTTTGATAATTATAAAAATATAATATCCCTAAAAAAAATCATATCATAAAAATATAATATACATATTCCTCAAAATAAATCATGGTAGAAATATATAAAAATAAATTATTTATTTCCACTTTAAAAATAAATAATGCAAAAGAAAAACAAAATCGTACATAAAAGTACAATCAATTTAAATAATAAATTATATATTTTTTAATATGTGGCAAATAAAGGTTGCTTGTATTGTATTGTATTCTCATATGCCTATGGTATAAAGAAGGAAAAAATAAAAACATTATCACATAAAAGTTAATACAAGAGGCTTTGGCCTTCTTGGCCACATGGTTGTCCTATATCAGTAAGTCATATTACTAGTTTATAAAAGTGGCACACTGCCACGATGTATTTATCAAAAACATGATTTGTTTACATTGTGTTATACATGTCAATGAATAGAAGCGACATAATGGTGATAATAAAATGTAACTTCCTATATTTGTTAACAATACATAGTAATACAAGAGTAAAAAAGTTGCAGCCCCATCTAAACTTTTGAAGATTTGTGATTTTTTTACATTTTTATGGGGTCATTATTGTGGGTCAATGACGGTACATATATTTCATAAACTATAGGGTCAGGGACATTAACAAGATTGATTTTTGAACCAATTTTGATCCGAAAAAGCATTCGAAAGTTATCTTCTCCCATAGAAATGTCTACGAACAAATTCTCACATGTAGAGACACACACACACACACATATAAATATATATCTCTCTTTTTTGATCAGTGGTTCCCCCTTCCAAAAAATACACCCCTCCCGTCCATGACTCCAACTTTCTAAGCTCATTTTTCTTCAAAAATTTGCTAAAAAGTAAGGATGAGTAGCACTTTCATCTGATCACTCTAATAGTGAAAGTAAGTGTGTTAGAGAGGAATAAATTAAATTAATACATTATTGATAGCCACTTAAAAAAAAGTCAGTATAAACATTTTTGAAATATAATATATATTTACTTTTTTTTAATTAAATGCAACAATGTAGCTTTACATAAGTATTTATTATTAATTGTTTTTATAACGAGTCTAAATATTAAGAACTTGTCCCAAAAATAAGTTAAACAATTACTTAAATAGCAAATATTACATAAATTCCACACAATTTACAAATTTAGTACAAAATTCAATGAATGATTTCATTAAAAATTTAGTTATATTAAAACAAAAACTTACTTGAAAAATAAGCAGATTGACTACCCCTGAAACTGTGTCAGGTGTTATACTTGTAATAGTTTTTGTTGTTAAGGTCAGTAAAAAAATTAAAGAGAAAGAAATTTCTTAAAACACATTTAAAATTGTAAGAAAATATTAAGTAAATAATTACATTAACTAGTCAATAACAGCAGATGTTAGACAAATTTAATTTTCTATCTTCACATATTTCCTCCAAAAATATTATGAGCCAGTTATGCAGACGATCTTTTGACAAATGAGAAAAATATAAGAATAAAGTGAACCTTTTAAAGTAGTATTAGAGAATTAATTGGGTTAGCTTCATAAGTTCAAAAATAATATCTTTAATTGAATGATTTCATAACCTTAATCTTTTGTTTTGAAATCTAAATTCTTACATCAATATTTTTAAAAATTAAGTAGCAATCATAATTGATCATAGTTAATACTAGAATTAGTATTTAATTTATAATGACATTAAAATAAAACAACATAATTTATACAGAAGAAAAAGTATGGAGTGAATACAAAAAAATAATTTTTCTTCATGTGAACCATCAAGCAATACATTTATGCGTGATGTGAATTAAGTTTTGTTAAGGTTTTTTATACCCTTCATTATGCAAAACATTAAAATTAAGTACAGAGAGCTCAATTTTAATTTTTTAATAAGCAAGTTCTTGGTTGACACGAATGCCTAAATACGGCCATTGTTAAAAAAATCTTTATAGGAAATGATACTATGGACAATTGGTCCTTGGACAATGCAAAGTGGAAGACCAATAGAACCGTTTCACATTTCGTAATGCCATCTTTCAATATAAGGACTGAAGTTAATTTTAAACTTACTCAAGTTTTTCAAAGCAAAAAGGTATAATAGTATTCTCGAAATGATACAACCAATATGGAATCAACGAACTTTCTAAACTCATTACTTTTGAATAAACTAAAAATCTGAAATCACTTCTCACTCTATCACAATAAGCAAAATCAACTGGATCAATTTCAAACAAATTATGTTTACCCTCACTATAAAAATATAAATCAATAGTCTCTTTTGCATCTCTACTTTCATCCTCTAATTCTAATTTTAAAGGGCAGTAAAAGAATATTTTTAGTTTTTGCTGAACACCACATTCCCCACAGTATGGGTAATTGACAGATTCATTTGTAACCCAAAAAATGTGGTAGTAATTATACAAATTCTTGCAATTTTTACAGTAACCTAAAGCAACGTTATCTGAAAGCATGCTTTTAATAGAGGCTTTTGTAAAAGAACCTTTAGAATAGAACTTCACTTTCTTAGATTTATAACAAGCTTTATACAAAATACATAGTTTTAAAGTGTCATTACAGACCACTGATGAGGGAGAAGTTGTTCTATTAGAAATAATCAAAGACTTATGAGGGGCAATTAATTCTAAGGTTTGATATGAGCATGATCCAGTAACAATACTTTCTTGTGATGTAGAATCGTCAAGCAATAATCGAGCATCAGAACTCAATCTAACTGAAGGACACGGTCCAACTTGAGGACACTTTGTATTATCAAAAACTGAGGAAGAATCATTTGCAACAATCATACTATTAGATTGATTTAAATTATAATTTGACTTCGGGTCAGTACAATCCTCAAAAGTTGTAACATCACTATCACAAGTATTCTGATTTTCACTGCTTTGAGACGACGTTGAAGAATTTGTTGAAGCATTGGTAGTTTCTTGTGAGTTGTTTCTTATACTTGACCTTGTACAAGCACCAAGAGCCTTCTTGTTGCTTTGTAGATTTATGCTTTGAGGACCAGAGAGATCTATATTTATTTTATCACATGTGGCAGTAGGTACGTTGGTATCCAGGTTTTTGTTTTCAGATGAAATCATGATAGATGCTGTATCATTTGAAGTATTGTCCAGGTTGTGTAAAGAATCAGTATTTTCATTCACCAATAAGGTAGCAGTTTTTGTAATAGCATCCTTAAATGCATTATTTTCAGAACTTTGGGAAACTGTTGGAATTTCATTTGACCTCCCAGCGACAGCAATAACTGGTACTTGTATCCTGTTAATGTTTGGTGTGTTATTAAGTTCATTGCTCGATTCAGTTGAAGCAACATTGGAGTCAATAGTAGCTTTAATATTTTGAGGTACTACTTGGTTATCAGCAGATCCATCCTCTGATTCAGTCAGTACCTCTACACTTATATTTAATAAACTATCATTATCATCATTAATCACATTATTTAAATCATTTCTTATCCATATTTGATTATAGGGTAGAGCGGTGTCAAGTTTTGGAACGTTCTTAACAAACCAAAAGTTTTCATAATCATTTTGCATTGTTGGTTCCTGGGGTATTGGAGCAAAACAAAAAGGATTTTTCATAGCGACAATGTCATTGAATTCTGGTTGAACAAATCTATCTCCAACATTGACTAAAATGCATCTAACTTTAACAGACGTATCTCGCCCTTTCTCGTCTATAATATTGCCATAAAAACGAAACTGTTTATCTTTCGAGTCACGGCGCACACAGGCACAGTCCTGAGTTTCATGAACTATTTCATAAATTTGAGCCATAATGATAGTGTCTTCCTCAGGCCTCAGAAGTATAGGAACATAAGAAATTATACGACCTTTAGACTGCATTACTTGAAGAAATTCGTAGAATGACGAGAATACTAGAGGCTCCAAAGCTATTATAGCCATTGTTAAATATTTGAAACAACTAATTTACTCTAGTTAAAAATCAAACTGTTGCAAGCGAACAATCATTTACATGTATATGACAACCATTTATGGCATTTAATCATAATACACATCACATTTTGAAAAATGGGCCAGTTGAACAGACAAATTATTTTTCTCAATTTTATACACCTATTCTCTAATCATACGGTTATTTTTTTAAATTTAGTACACTACTATTTTCTACCGAATCTTCTTCTTTTTCTCTTTCGAGTGTCAGAAAATATTTCAGACAGCACATTTTTTTTTCTTTAATATCTACAGTTTTTTTTTCTTTTACATTAATGAGTTCCTTACAAGTAACTCATTTCCGTAGGCTATTTATTTGCCGTATTGAAACGAAAAGTTGTATACTTATTTATTAGGTAGAGGAATACACTTGATTCAAATATAACTCATTTATATTTTTCCCGATTTTTTGCATATAAAAAAAAACTTATAGAAGTCCTTCAATAAAAATTAAACTAATGCTGGTAATGTGATAAAACTTGGCACATATGTTGTTGTATAACTGCATGCGTGACACATCTCAAACCGATAGACAAATATTTTCGCCTTTAATGAGTTTTCGAATCAAATAAAGAAAACAACTTTATTGCCATAAAATACAGAAATGAAACTATATATAAATCTCTGAATTAGTTAAAAAAATAATATAAAAAAGTCATATATCTTTTGAATAATCTAAGTAAAACACATTATGGTATTATATATACTTTCGAAATTTTTTGTTGAGTCATTATTGCGGGTTAAAGACGTCATAAAAATATTTTCCGGATGGCACAACTAGACCTACAGATTGATTTTCGTTCCAAGTTTCATTTCTCTAGCATAAATACAGTAGGAGGTACGATGATAACAGAGTGAGACACACATACACAAATATACATTCAGACAAAATTTGTAAAAACTACTCAGGAGGTCTTAAAACACATGAAACGGATAATTCCGGTGACATGGCGGTTTCGGAGTTTTTGGCTGATTTCACAATACTATTTCCATACGGTATGAATGAGGAAAAGTAAAATAGATACCACAAACACGATAATGATTTTATGAATAAATATAATTGCGAATTGAATAAATTCAATTGCGGGTTAGAGGCATCATAAAAATATTTTCCGGTTAGTACTACAAGACCTACTAATGGATTTTAGTACGAAGTTTCACTACTCTAGCATAAATACATTGGGAGATAAGATGATAACAGACACACACACATACAGACAAAATTTGTAACAACTACTTAAAATGTCTCAAAAACACATGGAACGGATGAGTCCGGCGACATCCCGGTTTCGGATGTAAAAATGTAATAAGAAGTAAATAAAATTGTAAATAAGATGTAAACGAGGGAAAGTCAAAATGGACACCGCAAACACGATAATGACCTCATGAATAAAAATAAAATTTCTGGGTCAGAGGTCCGCATGACGGATGAATTTTCTTTGAAATTTATGCTTCCGTGCTTAACAATCCATTTCTTGCTTTAGTTTCCTATTTATGCTATAATAAATTATATATATATATATATATATTATATATATATATATATATATATATATATATTATATTAAAAGAAACCATTTAATCAAAATAAAAAATTTGTTTGTTTGATGGAGATATTAATAATATTAATAACGAGAGATAAAGTCTTTACAAATATATATATTAGTATATATATATATATATATATATAATAATTAAGGACCTTTATCTCTCGTTATTTATATTTTAATACCTCCCTCAAACTTGATTTAATTTTTATTTTAATTTTTATTTATACACACATACATACACACACACACACACAAAATATATATATATATAATATATATATATATATATATATATATATATATATATATATATATATATATAAATATATATATATATATATATAAATATTGTAAAGATTATCTCTCGTTATATATTATTATATCTCCATCAAACTTGATTTTTTTATTTTATATAAATGCGCTAAAAATTAGCATAACTGGAGCTTCATGTGCGAATAATACTGTGCCATAATTTCATAATCTGTGGGATACATTTTTATCATTTTTTTTTAACAATTTGAAATATCAAGTTGTGAAGCTACTGCTCTGGTTATAAAGCATGTACCGGAAACTTACATAAGAAATAGATTTATGATCAAGAAAGCATGCACCGTGCTAGAATTTTTATATGAAATTCGGTAAAATTTAAACTAAATGGAATTTCAGTATAATTAGTTTCAAGTGTTTTTAAGGCTAGTAGTTTTAATAAGTTCTGTGGGTGAGACTGTATCTATAATAGAGTTGAAACTTGGTACAAAAATCAATCTTTAGGCCTAGCTGTGCTTAGTTGGCCCTATTGATGACTCAGCAAAATTCTAAAGATTCTTAAAAAAAGGTGATATAGATTTAAAAGCATGTAGTCCTATATAAGACCAACAAATATGCAAAGCTCTTATCGTATGATCGGCATCATTCAATTTTTATCGAATGACATGTATTCCTTAAAAATAAAACAACACTAAAAGTAAAATGTGTTAAAATCGACCACGCGCTTATTTCAGTGGCATAATCAAATAAAAATTTTATTTCAAAACGTTTTATATGGATCGCTAATCGTTAGTGTTAGTTGTAGAATTGGGCATGTTTTTATACCCCTTTATTTTAACTTTTTACCCGTGCTAAAATATCTTATGTTTTTACTGTTTTTCAGAAGCGTCGTGCATACAGATTCAATGCAAATGTTTAAATGCATTTGACGACGTAAAGAATATCGTCATTGCGACGTGTGAACGTAGCGATAGTTACTCATTATGGACAGTCTTACGATACCTATTCATTTGATTAAAAGAAAATCAGGTAAGAATCATAACGTGAATATAGTAAGCTTTGTTTGCATGAACCATTAAATTGTGCTTTAACATTCAAGTATGAGGTTTTGAAAACGGCTTTACATAAGGAGGACGCAATGCGCCGGCGGAAGTAGGTTTAGTATTTTGAAGTCTAATTTTGTACTAGTTTAAAAAAAAATGTAGTTAATCGAGTTATTAATCGTCCGCCACCTAGCTAGTGTGCATTGCCATAAATCAAGTAAGAAAGTGAAAATAAAATATGTAATTGTAAATAAAATATAAGTGGAAAATGTCATAACTTCATAAACCTTCAAGAAGTTATTCAAAATAATAAAGTGATGCAATTTTCGAGCAAAATAAAATATTCACGGTCGAATTGACGTCACGTCATATAGATATTTTATTATAGTATGACACGGCTAAAATCAGTCGACAGCGTGACAAAATAGTGATGAGGAACCAATGAGGTACGCCTAATATAAAATTGTGGGCGTGGTTTAACATCCAGGACTAACCTCATTGGCTTCCTCGCATTATTTTCCCACTGCCAACTGATTTTAACCGTGTGTCATACCAAGAAGTATAGTATAAACATACTATAAGTACCGCCTCTGACAGCCCTTAGCCATGCAGATCATACATTATATAATGTACATTATATATCTGGAAATCGTGGATCGATGCTTCCCAACCTGTAGGATAAAAATTATAGGAGCATATGATATTGCCGTTTAAAATAGTGTGTTTACAAGAAAAGTGCACGTCCATTTATGTAAATATCTCGGGAATTATGTTTGCCTAAATTACATCTGGCTTCTTTGAACGTAAAAAACGTCCAAACTACAAGAAAAATACTTTTTATCAAAAATATTTATACTTTATTTTTCGTATTTTTTTTTAGTTTTAAGTGACTCCACTTTGATAGGCCGTGTTGGATTAACCTAAAATCTAATCAGTCCTTTCTCTCATTGGACTTCATCTTTCTGCCAAGTTTCGTTGAAATTGGATCAGTCGTTTGAGATGATGCGAAATTACATAATATCTGCTCATGCATAAAAATATACATACTGATAACAAGACTCCAATTTTATTAACTTTTTTTGAATCTGATGAAAGCGGGTAATACAATGCTTCTCCTCCCATTAGGAGGGAAGGAAGCAAATGATATGTATATAATTTTATACTTGTCTGTAAATTAGATTAGTTTGTGTTGCACCAATCCTGGGTAAAATCTTTTAGTCTAGCATAATAAAAGTGATGCTAGGTCTTACTCAGGTCTTATTTCTCTTCCTCATTTCATCGCTATAATCCCCACTCTCCTTCCTCTTTTCACTTTACGACATATCGTAATCCCGTGTATTTATAATTTAACTTATAATTATATTATAATTATAAATGTAACTTAAGTTAAGTTATATTAATCTTATAACTTAAATGACTTATTTAACTTATGATTACCCCTCCTAAGGCAGGGAAAAGTTTTCCAGTCCATTTACTTTTTAAAATAAAAAAAAAAAAAACTAATTTGCTCCTTTGCTATCAATATAGCGATGTTATTACTTTATTTACGTCAGTAGATGAAAATTAGTTTTAAAAATTTCATAATATATCATTTAAGATACATAATGTTATTTTTTAAAACAATATTTATTAATAATTTATTCATACTAATAATAAATAATAATAATAATAAATAAATATAAAAAATAAATCTAAACAAAGTATCACTTACCACGTCAACCTTGTCTTTTAAACTTCGAAAATATTGACACGATAGGGATATTGGAGTACTACAGTTCATTTGTGCATATGGTTCATTAAAATATCTTAAATGATTATCTTGGGAACATATTTCATTTGAAAGATTTTCGTCTGTTATGAGTCCTATTTTTAAATCGTTGGGATATCGTCCATATGTTAAGGAAAATAAAATAGATTGAGATACGGGTAGTATCATTAATCCAAAAAGCAATCTGTAACAACAAATCAAAATACAAGCATTACAATTATATAAACTGAAAAGTAAAATGAATTGGAATGGGGAAAATTAACTCTTAAATGTCCCTCCTTTCCACGCGACTTTAACCGTAAGAAATAATAAAACTAACTTAAAACAGGAACTGACTCTGAATCCTGGAGTAACTATAAATGAGACAATGAAACATTTGTCCAACAAATATTACAGCAACATATATAGCGATGCCATCTTTCATTTTACATTTCCCCCAGGGAAATGGGAAATTAAATGGGTTGTATACATATACCCTCTTTCCCCCTTTAATGCTGGTACTTTGGTACCCGTATACCAATGACTAATTTGTAAAGACAATGAAACTTTTATTTGTGCAATATTTTTTTAAAAATTGTTCGACATTTTGTTTTCCGAAGAATTGATTTACAATAGTGGTCAATAGGGATCTTTACTTGGCACATTGTGGACTGAGTTAGTAAATTTGTTTGTAATTTACTCTATTGTGTTTCATATTTATTTGTGATCCATTAATTTGCATTATGAATAATTAAAACCATTTAGATATAAAACACGATTTAGAAAAAAACAAGAAGTCTTCGGCCTATTGGCAGCTCTGCAGCGTCGGCGCTAGGAGCTGCCTAGCGGCCCCACGTTACGCGATTACCACTTAGAGGCCTCATGCGGATACTGTCTAGTGTCCGGTGGCATATAAGGATATAAGCGAATTTCTATATACATTAGTCAAAAACATGATTTTTGTACAAATTTTCATAATATGTCAAACAATAGAATTGGAACTAATGCTGATTATATCATTTTAACTTTGTATATGTATTTTACATTTATACAGCAGTATACGTGTGTAAATATGGGTTAGAAAGATATCGTGTTATCCCAAAAAATGTGTCTGGGAATTGGAACCAATTCTCACACACAACACACCACCCACACACACACACACACACACACACACACAAACATATATATTATATATATATATATATATATATATATATATATATAATATAATATATAAACATCCTTGATAAGTGCCCCTTTTAAAAAACATCACATTAAAA
Organism: Microvelia longipes; assembly: GCA_018340805.1. Lineage (NCBI taxonomy): Eukaryota > Metazoa > Arthropoda > Insecta > Hemiptera > Veliidae > Microvelia > Microvelia longipes. The sequence continues at coordinate 47,018,009 of JACMZG010000008.1, read as the reverse complement.
TCTTATATGGATTATCATATTATTAATCATTGAAAAAGCATCCAGAAAATCTGTAATGAACGGTGCAAATTTACCGTAACTTACATAATGCAAAACACTGATAATATGTAGGTATCATATTTGTTACTTTTATAATATTATATCAAATAATAAAAACTTGGAACTATAATGAAGGAACTATATATGATAGGGTAATTTGATTGCAGAGGTGACACGAATTACAGGTTACTGCTTTACTTACAGAAGATTTCTTTTAGTCCAGAGATAATCTCTATATACTTGAGACTTAAACCTATTATAACTAAATAAAACATTTTGAGGATTGTAAGTTGACCTCCCTCTTTTAATATCATCATTAATAGCTTTCTGAAACATTAAAATAAATCTCACTTTTAGTTAATGACAGCTGATAAAACATAACATATATTTTAGTACTATAAAATGTTATAGTTTATAGAAAAAATTCAACAAGTTAATTAGCGAAACATCTTTTTTGTAGAACTACATAATTATTTAAAACAAGGTTGACTTTAGTTCTTCAATTATTTAGAAAGAAAGCTTTATATTTCAACCCCTTTGGGTCATCTTCAGGCCTAAACAACAAATAAAAATATTAACCATATAAAATATAAACAACAAATATGTTTTGTACTTTTTATTTGTTGTTTAGGCCTGGATGACCCAAAGGGGTTAAAATATATAGCTTTCTTTCTAAATAATTGTAGAACTTAAGTCAAAGTTGTTTTAGAAAATTTTCATAATTAAAATGTAGCTTTTGAGGTTTTTCGGACGATGGCAGTTAAGGAGTAAGCGGAGAAGGTCCATTTCGTTTTGCTTCCTGACATTAAGAATATATTATGTCAGAAATTTTAGAAACTTAAGTTTTATTAGTTCCGAGCCGAAGGCGAGGAATGACAAAATGAATTTACAGCTGAAAAATGCAATTTTATTGACGAAATGAATTTGAATTAGGAAATTAAATTACTAAAGTGGAAGCCGAGTCAGGCAAATTTCTATTAAGATTACTGAAGCTGATTTAGATTACCAGTTTCGGTTACGCCTCAGCTGGTAATCTTAAAACGCGTCAGAGTTTCTTTTTTTAATGTTCCTAGTGGCATATATACAATTTTATGTACTAACAGCAGAAAATTACACATAAGATTTTTAAAGCAGCTTACAATTTTTCTTACATTTTATTACAAAATATTAATAGTAAAACATACAATTCGTGAGTATACCGTTTATTGTTAATGTTTCTTTTAATAATAGCATCAATTTAAACATCGAATATATAGACCAAAGTGTAACGCCTGCTTTGGTCTTAAACAATTCAGTCATATATGCTAAAACAACACTCTCACTGAGTTTCTTAATTTTCCTGACACTGCACCAATCTTTTGTGCAGTGTCAGACTGAACAGTGAAATTTTTGTAGGCTTTTAATTGTTTAGTAACTGATTTAGACGGTAATAAACTTTCTGGTTTTGATGACGATGCAATTTCATGCGGAGTATATTCGAACATAGACATTCAAGACCGCAATATATGTTATGTACGGGATAACTTTGACTAAAGTTAATTCATAAGTATAATAAAACTATGAAATCAAAAATTAATAATTAAACTCGATAAAATTCAAAGGAACGAGAGTTCCTTTGAAAATCATAAGTCATCCTGTTGAAACAACACAACCTTAGAACACAACTCAAGGAAAATTAAATCAGTGTTGTCATTTTTTTAATTTTAGCAAACTCTATAACCCATAGAGAGAGAGGGCATAGCATATCTCAATACATTAAGGGACATGAAACATCTTTTTTGGGCTCTTAGGGGCTCTGTGTAACCTTTTTAAAACCAGGAGTAAGTTAAGGATATAATAAATAAATTGTTTTCGGCTTCCCGCACATTGTTTGTGTTTTGATTTGTATTTTAAACGGTCTACTGTATAAGTTACTGTATTTATGTTCTGTTTATTTAATTATTTTGATTACCGAATACAGTCAGGTTACCTTTTCGATGTTTCAAATTCAGCCTAGTAATATATCTCTATGCTAAAACCTAAGTCTAAAACATAATATAAATTAAGATAATGGTGCACGTAAAAATATAAACAAAACATGGAACTTTTTAAGCAGCTGATTTCATTTCAATGTGTCCGCAATATTTGATTTTTCTGAACAGCGTGATTTTACAAAAGAATTATGAAAATCGTCATTTGGATAGTGGACTGAAATTAATTTATTAATGCATGATTTTGCTGCCGTGAGTAGATACAATTTTTTTTTGGTATTTTCACTAAAGTTACTATTATTGTAGTTACTACTTGAAGCGCAATTTTATACAGATTTTTCAAAGGAAATGCGCATGTGCTCTAGAAGTTATAAAATGATTTGGTCATTGACACTGGACAGCATTGTTCCCGCTTATATTTACTTTGTCTACACATTGCGTTGAACAATGAGTTGAACATCTATAATTGTTTTCGGGGTTGAACCCAGCAAACGTCTACATGGTAGTGGTTCAACCCGGGATTCGTCACCTATTCTGTAATTAAAAGTTATAACCTCTGCTCAGTAGTTATCCTGTTGTATCTTTAGGTTTTGTTCTGTTTTTATTTAAATGTAGCCTGTCCTTAAGCATGATTATATACTTCAAGTATGACACGCGACTAAAATCAATTGACAGCGCAGGAAAATAGTGTTGAGGAACTAATAAGGTTGGCTTGATTTGAAATTGAGGACGTGGTTCAACATCTAGGACTAACCTCATTGGCTCCCTCGCATTATTTTCCCACGCCGTCAACTGATTTTAGCCGTGTGTTGTATTATAGTTATTATAGTACTGGCAGACATTTGTAAATCACATTTTAGTAAAGTAGAATAATAATGAATAAATAAAACCAAATAAATAAACCAAACATTTTTATAAAAACACAAAACAAACTACACAGTAAAAATTGTAGAGTATATACAAAATAGAACTAATAAAGATGAATATCAATAAAATAATTCTATATAATTAACTTAATTCTAAATAAAGATCATTATTTTCTTAGGGGATATTTGTTTCTCTAGGTTGGCCATTATTTAAAATCAACATGATTTGCGCAATTATTCGTTTCTGTTTTGTATTCTACTTAGTATTTTGAATATTTTTAAAAGCATGAATTGTTCTTTCATTATTTTGAGTGCGTTATAAATACATAGAAGTGCTGAAAAGGTAAATAAATTCCTAATAAAAATAATTATTAAAATAACCTGATTTTGGACACCAGGTACAACCCGATAAGTGTTTACACGACACATTATCGGGATTCAACCTACAAATTATCAGTGTCGATATCGGTGTTCAACATCGGGTTGAACCCCCGTCTACACGAAATGAAATCGGTGTCGAGGATTCAACCTGGTGTTCAATCCAGTGTTCAACACATCGTGTAGATGAGGTAAATGTTTACTCTACTTTAATATGAACATATACTTTGGCATAAATTGGGGCATAGAGAATCAGAGTGAGAAATCATCTTTAGTTTGATCTGCATATTGAAATAATATAAATAATCATAAAATAGAACATGCTTTCTTAGATATTTTAAAACTCATTGAAAAATTTAAATCACACTGTAGTTCGATTTTCTGAATAGAAACTGCTATTTTTTTCTTAATAATAAATATTTTTTTGCTTGAGAAGTTATTTGTCTCATACTTTATTATGCACTAAGTTTCATCCGTATTGCATCCAATACGGTCAAGCAACTCACTCATCAGTCACTTGATATATACCAGATCTATATAATAATATATGTGCAGACATAATTTATCAGTGCCCGTACTGAAAAGTGGGATATTTATTGAAAAATGATGATAAAGGTTTAATAATAGAGTAACATTATTTGCTTGTTAAATGCTACCGTCTCTGACTATATGAGATAGTAGAAAGAAGTTAAGAAAATTCTATACGAAAACGTTTGCCGGGTAGGTTAGATATTGTAAGCTCTATAATAATCAAGGAATATGCTTAAGGTACTCATACTATATTCCTTGCTTTAATGCTTTAAGACTACTTATAATATCTTCTCAAATAGTTGTCTGTTTATACAGCGGAACACAAAGATGGATTAGTTAGCTCTATATCAGGTACTCATACTATATTCTTGCTTTAATGCTTTAGACTACTTTAATTTCTTTCAGCAATAGTTGTCTGTTTATACAGCGGACACACAAAGATGGATTACCTGTTTGTGAGTAAGTTGTACATTAGCTTGTTCTTTACAAAGTTCTACAAAAACGTCTTCTAAACAAGTCTTACTGTAGGAATGCATGATAACACTAGGATTTTCTTCACATATGATTTGACCTTCCCGCATAAATCCAACCTAAAAATAGATTTAATTAATAGTTTGTTTTAAATTATTTATGGACAAATAGATATAACTCAAAATAAGGCGAATAAACAATTTACAAAAATGTCAGTTAAAAAATGTAGCTTTGTGCTCAAAACCGATGGCTCGTGTTTGTGCTTATTTTTTAATGTTTTGGCGCATTTCCTTGAAAAATCCAGAAAAAATATGTAACTATTAGTAAGTAATTTCTTGGTCAATAATCTATTTCTAATCTACTTTTTTTAGTTGATGTCTTATAACCTGGGCAGTAGCATCGCTACCGGTTAAACAATTTTTTCGGCATATTTAAAGGGAAAGCGCTATGATATTGAGCATTATGAGCGCGAAAAAGTCTGTGCTGTGTTGATTTTAGAATGATCACCAAAGTTTTGGATAAACTTTGGATGCATATGAGCATTTCCTGGACAAAAATTGTGTAACAAATAGTTATGCTACTGCTCAGGTTATAAGGCATAAAACAGAAACATAAGCAAGAAATGGATTCTTGAGCAAAAAAGCACGCATAACAAAGAAAATTTGCTCGTCATGTCGCAATATACGGTCCGTATATTGTGTGAATATGACGATAAAATATTATCCCTTGAACCCATATTCCGCTGCATAAGATTATATTTATAACGCTGTTTTTTTTGGATGCCATTTTTTTATCATCACGTGCTAAGATAATACAACCTAAAAAAATACGAGGATCAGATAGTAAGAATATTTTCAAAACTTCAAATAACAATAACCACCGTTCCAAAAGGAGCAACATGTAGTGGAAGCATAAGAAACAACTTTAATTTGAAAAATGTAGCAAAAAACTTACACAGGTGAACCACACCCTACTCGACATTTGTTGTTTAATGACCATAATTAAGAGTTACCGGTTCTATACCACGGTTTCTTCGACTTGTTGGTCACATATGTGATATATATATATATATATATATATATATATATATATATATATATATATATATATTATATATATATATATATAATATAGAGAGAGAGAGAGAGAGAGAGAGAGAGAGCCCAATTTTATAGGTGCTGTCACTTATACTTAACCTAGACTTTACTTGAGTCTATTACTTTAAGTTACTCAATAATTAGAATTATTTAGTAGCTGTTTTCATATTTCCATCCTCATAGTTGATGTTACTTAAACTTCACATGCGGCTTCACATGCGGACATCAATTTATTCTATGAAGTATAAAATAATAAGCAAATTAACAGAACAAGGAGTAAAATATGTTTTACTTCTTATTCCGTGAATAAATTTAGTAAAAACATTTATTTTCAAAATCAAATAAAAGATTTCTTTGCATGCAAACATTTTTCAACTCTGTGCATCGCATGTTAATTAATTCACCAACCAGCTATCTACGTATTTAATTAATATGAATGATTAAAACGTTCGACAGTTTGACATACACGCATGGCATAATAATAAGATTACCTTGTCTGCATTGCGCGCTTCCTCCATGTAGTGAGTGGTAATAATAACTGTCTGATTCTCATTTTTAACAGATTGCTTTAAGTAATCCCATATACTAAAAAAATTGAGAAAAAGCTTTAGATTTATTTAAAAAATTATCGGTTTATTAGCGAACTTTCACCAGAAAATGACGTTTATGAGGTAGCCTCCTAGCGGCACACTTGGAGAAACTTTGCTAAATACGTGGCAAAATGCAATGTAGTAAAAATGACGACTAAACAAAAAATAATAGAAAACAACAATTAATACATAAAGTACTTTTTCTGAGATGATCGAAGCCTTAAGAAACGGTTACACAAAGATACCATCTAATAATAATTTAACGGCATTGTTATTTAGAACTAATGTCTTTAAACATAAGGGAAGAGGAATTAGAAACATGGGAATCAAAATGTTTTATGTTCCCTTAAGCCTTTTAACTTAGAAGATCTTGTCAAAGGTGCCACGTCTTTTTAAATTATTTTTGTATAACTTTGCCATGTCATGGTAACATGACTATGTCAATTCATGCTCCATTGCCACATGGAATGTAAACTCTCATGATATAACTATTAACACAATGAAAATTGTGCGAGAGACATTTATAGGACCTAGGAGATGTAACAAGCAAAATACAATTAAACATCTAGAAACTGTTTTATCATCCGACATTCGTCATCATTGATGGCTCGACATAATGTCATGCTCCACTCTTCCGTTACATCTCACTCATTAGAGTGAGATGTAACGTCGGTTCTCATTGTAGAGCACCAACAATGCCTGAACTCACTCTGACCTTTACTTGAAATTATAAAGAATATAGTTTCAGAGACCAGCGGTATTCTCTTACCGTCATGATGCTCGGCAAGCAAAACATATATCATTTGATGCTACCGAGTTTTGGAAAACATGAATAGTTTACACATCATAATTGTGTGAGAGGCAGAAGAATGTAACAATCAAAATGTAATGCTACATCTGGGAACTGTTAAATCACTCAATAATGTCAGAATTGATGGCTCGACATAATATCATCATATCCCACTCAGTTTCGTTATGTTTAACTCATCAGGGCGCCGACAGAGCCTGAACTTGTGTCAACTATTCAAGTTTGTCAAAACTCGGTAGTATCAAATGATCTATAGCTATTACATAAATCAAACAATAAACTAAACTTATATTAAGTAAATACACATTTAAAACAAATTGAGAGGAAGAAACTAATTTTGTACAATTACGTGAGCCTGAGTAAAGGGTCCAACCCAACAGTTGGCTCATCCAGTAGCAAGGTACCAGGTTTGTGTAAGAGAGCCACTGCGAATGATATTCGCCTTTGTTGTCCTCCACTAAAACATAATGTTAAATGTTGATTTATTTCGACATTTAGGTGATGACATCCATTAAATGATAATTTATATGCCAATTTCAATCAGGGATGGTTACAAAAATATTATTATATAGATACTATCTATAAAATAATATTATATAGAGGTATTATACTATCTATTTAATACCTTTGTGTAATACCGGTGGGAATATTCAAGATAAACCGACATTCAATTCATAAATATTTGTCAAAACAGGGTCCTAAACTGTCAAAACTGGTCTATTCCCAGAAAATCGACGCGTCAACTTCAAATATATCGTTATTTATTTGGTAACAATTACCTATAAACAGGGTGGGACAACAGCCTTTCAGACCACTAGAAATAAATTAATGAAACTTGGGGTACTTTTTTTGTGTAAAAATAAAATCTTTTTTGGTGGTGTATTTAACTTCAATTGTGGTGTCCCATGCAACACCGGATTTTGCAAATCATAACATTTTATTTTGCAAATACTCGTTACACAATTTTTGTATGAAATAAAACTTAGCGCATATATTGTCTTATACATGGCTACATGCGTGCTAAGTTATCACATTTGGGTAACAATTATCAAAATAACACTGATAAAGATTGTTGAAGTCGCAGGTAACTAATGTCAAAAAGCTAGGACTATGTTTATTTCCTTTAAAATTTACGACTGAAATGTTCCACCCACGATATTAAAAAATATAATATTGTAAATGAATTATAACAGCACAATGATAATCGATATTATATTGTATCACCTACCTTAGTGTCGATACCAATGTCTTACTATCAGGTAAATGAAGCAGCGATGTCAAATCTTTTAAACGTTTATAGATTTCTTCTTTACTCATACCGAATATTAATCCATACATATAAAACGTTTCTTCTATCGTACATACAGTTTGTAGAGCTACTTCCTGAAATAAATAAAGTATTTATTTATATTTTTTAAAGTATCATGGAAATGTATAAAGAATAAAATTATATAGTAATTTAATCCGATTAAATTTTAGGCTATCATCTCTTTCTACAAGTTTTACATTACGATTCACAATAACCAAGAGAAAGTAGCGAAATGTTTTAACAAATTAATTTTAGTTAAAAAATCATGTACGGGGTACCTCGGAACTTTTCCTGATCACATCGGATTCGCTTCGCTCAGAATGTACAAGTCGTTAAATTTATACTGCAAAAAGTCTTCGAACTCGCTTTGCTCGTCCTCGAGATAGTTAATACATCCGTTTCATTCCTCGCGGTCACCCATCCAGGCACGTATCTTAATTTTAACTTAACTTGTATGATCCAACAAAATCATGGATATACTTGTCGCATTGAATCGAAACTTTGTGTACTTATTTATTATACCAAATTTTAAGTCAATTAGATTATTTTTCGATTTTTGTAAGATTTATTAAAAAACGTACCGAAGTTAAACTAATGTTGCTAATAAAATGAAACATATACTAGTCTTATACATGGCCATATGTTTACGAAATTTCTCAAATTTTTCCACGTTTTATGATTTTTCGAAATTTTTGCTTTCGTTAATGATGTCATAAAAAATTATGTTTCGGATAGCTCAACTATAGACTGATTTTTGTACAACGTTTGAACTCTATAGCATAATACACACATACTTAGACAACTTTGAGAAAACTACTCAGGAGGTCTTAAAAAGACCTGAAACGGATAATTCCGGTCATCCCGGAAAAACACAATACTTTTTCTATATACCTACGGTATGAATGAGGAAGAGTAAAAACAGTCGGGTATTATTACCTGAGTTTCACTTCTTGTCCCTAGGCAGATAGAAATGCTATTACTAGAGGTAATAGCATCTCCTATAGGAGGCATAACCTATAGGAGCCTACGGGTTAAATGTTGAATCATCAAAAAGTAACCTGAACAGCTTCGCTTATAAATATAATCAAAAAAATAAATACCAAATTACAATAACTTATATAGTAGAACGTTAAATACAAATGAAAACAAACAATGCGCGGGAAGCCGAAATCAATTGATTTATTTAATCTGAACTCACTCTTCAAGGAGGTTTCATTGAGGTTACACAGAGCCCCTGGAGCCCCAAAAATCTGTTTCAGGCCTCTCAATGTATTGAGATAGGCTATACCCCCCTTTAGTGTATATCTATGCCTAGACAGATAAAACTTAACCTGACTAATTTCTTGAATTTCCAATAATTGTTAATGATAATTATTTTATTTTTTTGGTTTTATTCTTTTATAGTTGTTATTATTCATTGAAAAATTTATCTTGATTTAAAACAAAATATTTAATGAAGTAGATCACTGTTCAGAAAAAGATATAGTGCAGAGGCAACACTGGCGTGTAATTGATATTTTATTAACTAAGTTATTTTTGTTGATTCATTTTTGATTACTAGTTTATAAATAATTTAGTTTTTTAAGTAAAGTTTCAAATTATTTATTTACGTTGTAAGTTTTGTAATCAAGTTACATATTATCAAACTACTATTAAAATCTAATACTATAATATTAGAGTAGTTTCATGTTTTCGTTAATTTCATACAAAATTGTTAATATATCGTTGTTATATTTAAATGAACAATTAAAAATCCTAGATTAATTATTTGTCTTGTGACTTATAATTATTTTTCAAATGGAAGTGAGTAGATAAAATATTGCATGCAACAAGGAAAGAAAGGAAATATTACTGACATGTAAGATTTTATCAATCACGGCTTTGCCTTGTTTGTCAAATTGTAAAATATCTTCTTCGCCTCTGCAGGTAATTTTTATAGCATTCTCTTGCTTTTGGCTCTGTGCATAGATATAAAACTAGACAGTAAAATTCTATTTTTCTGTCTAGTTACATAAATAACAAAACATGTAAATATGCCATGTAACAAGAAATAGACCGAGTCTGGTAGCTGAGATGAAGAGCGCTTGCTCTTTCGACCTGGAGGTCGAGAGTTCAAATCCAGCCGGGGGAGGACATTAGTTCGATGTTATCCATTTGACACTCGGGAGGTCTTGAATTCGAGGCCAGCCAGGGTTTTACGTGGTTTCCTTGACTGCTAATACGCAAATGCGGGGTTGGTTACTGTCAAGACATTCGAGACTTGTCTTGATCCACGTTTCCGTTGTCTCCAGCTCATGAAAAGTCAAGTTTCTGCGGGCTGATCGGGGTGAAGGTCGAAAAGGTATATCTAAACCTTCGTATGTCCGAAAACTTAGTCAGTGATAGTGATAAACAAGTAACTAGGAACGAAGTGCTCGGTTCTTTAAGACAGATGTCTCCAAAGCACTGCTAATCTTTGACTTTCAGGTCAGGGCATAAGTTCTCTGATGGGTGGCGCTAGTTCAAGCACACCTTGAACTAGTAGTCGGCGCTAGCCAAAGCGGGGAGCCTAGCCAGAGTGTAGCTGCTCTAGATAAACTCAGCACACTGTGAACTAGTCGCGAACACTAGCCAGAGCGGTGCTTTTTAACAGAGTCTGATTGGGCTAGATGAGCTGGGCACACTGTGGACTAGTCATATGTGCTGCCATGAGCTGAGGGTGAGTACAAACTCTGGGGTGGATTAGTAGAGTGGGATTTGGGTAAGGGGAAAACGCTAATATGGCCCTACGGGTTTAAACGTTAAAAAATATGAAACAACAACCTTTACACGAGGTACTTCTTCTGAGCGAGAAAAATTAATTGATTCTGTCAAATTTTAATTATGAGTTTAGGATAAAAAAAATGGTATTACCTGAGGCATGTAACCAATATCTCGAGGTGATTTAATAGTTTTCATGTTTATACATCCTGATGATAATTTTTGTAAGCCAACTATACAGCTCAGCAATGTTGTTTTTCCGCAGCCACTGGGTCCCAACAAACTGTATCTAAATCATAATTAAAAGATCTTAAGTTTAAACACATTTATACTTTTAAAATGCTTAAATTACTGTCGTTAGTAAATATATCGTATACAGATGATCTTGCATATGTCAGCTGCTGAATAAGTTCTTATAAAATAAATTTATTTTATAATTTATGTGACGAATTGAAATAATTCTTGTTTATCATTAAAATTATATTTTTTACTATTTGACATGCCTGCAAGAGTCATGCATAATATTAAGATTACCTAGGTATGTAAAATTTATGACTAAAATATGTATCTACCTAATAAACTATCCATTAATGATAACCTACAACAAACCTTATTTCCGAAACTGTTACATCATGAATAATTTCGTACCAGCTTATAAACGGTGTTGACACACCATTCTCCAACGCCAACTTCTCGGCTACTTCCTTGATACACATACATACATACATACTACATATATATATATATATATATATATAATATATATATATATATATATATATATATAATTATATATATAATATATATATATATATATATATATATATTATATATATATATATATATATATATATATATATATATATATATATATTATATATATATAATATTATATATATATTATTAATATGTGTGTATATTAATACATAATACGTTTACAATAAATTATTTGACAAGTAAAAATCAATAACACTATTAATCTTGAGACCTGCATTAAATACTTCCTTCTTTTCGTCATTATACTTGCTTTAAGGAAAGCCAAAAGGTTCGCTGTCAGTAAGTTAGATGTCTGATTTTTTACTATTCGTTCTCCCCAAGGAAGCAGAGTACGAAAATAGCCTAGTATGTCGAATAATTAGTGGTTTTAGTTCAGCCTTGACTTCAGAAGGGACCCCAGAGATTACTTTATTCAGTTCTGCTGGGATATCAGAGAGAGTAGTGGGCTGCAGTGTCCAGTGAATAGTCTTAAACATTTGATTACAATAACATAAGCGCGACCTCTCAAATTCTAAGATGGCTTTGTCATTGACTAATTATTTCCGTGACAATAAAAACCCGAACAGAGTGTAATTCTTCGTTAATTTTAAGAAAAATGACTGCTTCCTGGATGATTTCCATGGTTTTACTAGGAATAGCAGAGTAGGTCATCTTGCGTTATAATTGTGTGAAGCACAAGAATCTCTCCTTCATGATTTCTATTTACCATGATTTGAATGCGCGAAACTGTGGGTTTGGTGCACAGCAGTTTAACTACACAGTTATACAGCACAGGCCAAATTAACTCTTCTTGGTGGTGGAATGACCTTTCTGGAGCCAACTTCTTAACACACTTCCCTCTTAGTACGAGACAATTCTTGTGAAAAGTCGTTCAAGGCAATGAAGATACTGTAGTAGGCTACCTCCGTATGAACTAGACGTTGTATTGAACATATACCAGGTTTCATTGAAGCGTTGACTTCATCTGTCTGTTAAAGTGGCTAGGCTAGGCTAGTTAAAGTAGCTGGCTTACAGAAGTGAGTTATGCAGATGTAGGCTTAATATAATCTATCTGTACAAGTTTTCCCTATCTAGCAGCGAGGGCGACGAATATCTTGAATTACTTTAGAGGTACTGCTTGGTACTTCTTTGTGTAGATGCTATCTTCGATTTCCAAAATTCGAGGAAAACTGCTATGTTCTGGTCCTCGCTCGTTTCAAAAAGAATTCCCAGAAGAATTCTCTTTTTTTTTGTAGAAAAAGGATATACATTTTTGGGTGCTCCTTGTAGTAAGTTTTATGAGTCTGCTAAAACTTGATCAATTTTAAACCTGATCTCTCGATCAGGTTTGAGAAAATCAGACTGTTTAGATGACTTAAAGTTCTAGAGGAAGCTCTTGTCCTAAGCATTTTAAATAGTCGAGCGCCACTGGGTCTTTCTTTACTCTCGTAAGCATGAAGTTACCTCGTTATATGTATGTATCTGCTAATACTGCTTGTTACACGTGGCCCTAAGCTAGGGCCAAGTGATACGGCGTGAAAGGTGAAATGACGAGCCGCGAATTGAGTGATAGAGCGGTAGTCCAGAAATTGCATAAATCTTCGATAAACTAGACCCACTGTTGTTTCAATAACTCCACTTTAGGTCCGCCGGCAAGTTAGCAATGGATAGAAGTTTGAAGATGGCTTCTTTTTGGCTTGAAGATGTTTGTTTAAGATAAGCCGAGGGGTCTCAGATGAGATGATCATTCGATCAAAGCAAAGTATAATAATATCCGCATCAATAGTAGTGCAGCAATACTCTAATCCTCTTGATTCTCGTCCCGCAAGCAAATAAAATTATAAATAATTCTGGAGTTTCTGGCTAATTGTTACGTAAAAAAAAGGCTGTATCAATTAGTGGTAGCAGACATTATAATGAGTGATAGGAGCTAAATCACCAGCTTAGTACTTAGTAGGGTTAGTACTTCTTTGTGTAGCTGCTATCTTCGATTTCCAAAATTTCAGGAAAACTGCTATGTTCTGGGCCTCGCTCATTTAAAAAAAAATCCCAGAAGAATTCTTTTTATGTAGAAAGAGGTTATACCTTTTTGGGTGTTCCTTGTGCTGTTGGCCTCTATTCGCTCAATCCTTAGGGATGGATCGCTCAATACTTAGGGATTTTTCTATCTTACGATAGAAAAAATATTCAATACCTCATTATTTCTCCCTACCACATATCATTTTTTATATGATTTCCTCAGAAGAGCTATCTTCACAAAACATTTTACTAGAAACAAAATTTGTAAACAACTTTCCAATTTCTTGAAAATATTCGGCAGACACATATTTTACACTTGCAACTATTGAAGGTCATAAAGTTTGTCTAAATCCAGGTTTATTTTTGGTAGGGCCTTTCAACTTAATGTCGAAATGGCTTGGAACCATAAAATAAGTCCCTTTCGAATGACATTATATGCGTAAGAATTTAATCTGAATTAATTTAATTAAAATTATGTAGACCTCCACTGGAATAGTAACGGTAAGGTGACGCTAACACGTTACGTTACCTTACCCAGAGAAAGAGGGCATTTCTGTTCACCGTTGAGAAACAGTCTTAAATTTAGGAACGTTCCGCCCCGCCAAGTCAAGAAGAAAAGCAAAAATACCCCGTTTAGTCAGTAAAAAAAGTCAAAAATCTATTTACCTGCCAGTGTATATTATACTGTACGCAACAAAGTAGGGTTTTTGAGGGTCTCGTAAAAACGGCTAAAAAATATTATAATATCTTTAAAGGGCGTGCCTTGTAGATCACAAATAAAAAAAATCATACAAAAAAGAGGTTTGAAAATGACATTTTTGACTTCTTATTCTTATTCTTCCTGCACTTTTTGTTGACGCACCTACAGCCTAAACTACTGAACGGATTTTGATGTGTGAGAACATTTAAGGTCCGACTTTTGCTCAAGTGTATTCCTACTTCATTAAATCTCAAATTTGACATTCCTACGTTGAACGCGGAGTGAAAACTAAGCTAGCTAACGATAGTTTTTTTTATGTTTTACGCACCTACAGCCTAAACTAAACTACTGAACGGATTTTAATTTGTGAGAACATTTTAGGTCCGACTTTTGCTCAAGTGTATTCCTACTTCATTAAATCTCAAATTCGACATTCCTGAGCTAAATACGGAGCTAGAAACTAAGCTAGCGAACGCTACTTTTATATAAATTGACCCTGCACTGTTTACTAACGAATATATTGTGGTGTTTGATGGACTTTTTCTGATGCCTTTTTAACATTCTTGTATCAATAAATCCCAAATTTATAAATCCTATGTTGTACGCGCCGCAGAAAACAAAGCTTGAGAGTGGTATATACAATACCTTGACACTCTTTACAGCTTTGTCTACTTCACGCATCATGTTTACTTCTGTTTTTACATAAAAGGGAGCCGTACAAAGTCGTGAATTTTACCAAAAACCACTTATGTGGTAAAAATACTCCCCGCCAAGTATTTGGCGGGTAAGTCTTTTTTGGACTTACTTCTTTAGTTAAAAAAAGTAGGGAATCAACATTTCTGTTTAGCCAAGTCATGTCCTTATTGGGTTGAATTTTCAATATTTTTTTTTATATTCTATTTATAAGTATAGAAGATTCTCTGACTAAAAAGCATAACTGTTATTCATAAAAGGATAACTGGAAAGCAATACATTGATCGTTTTTCTTGGCTCGGAAAATGTACTGTATTATTTCTTATTATGTGTGTACCTGTATTATTTACATAATTAAACTTAATATATTTATATAAATAATAATAGTAAATACCTTGAAGGTTCCAATATTTGATATTATAATATTTAGGTTTCTTATTACATGTATAATCTGTAAATGCCTATTTAATGTGTCATCATTCATTGCTATTACACAGCAAGTCTTTAACTGGTAAAATTGGAAAATTTTAATATGCAAGTACTTCAAAGTAGTTACTTAAAGTAAATTCTTAGTATATCTTAAACACAAATAGGAGTATTTAATACCATTATTTATTTGTTGAACAATCAACAATTGAGCTTGAAACAAAATGCTTAATTATACAACTGGGTAATAGTTACTGTTCTTTAATTACTGCATAACTTAAAACAAACTCTCAGGCTGATTTCAGGATGTATACTCTATACTTAAGAAGTTATTTACTTAAACGAAATATCAGGGATCAGTAAACTGTTTAATTAAAGACCTTGAACCTTAATTACTTGCTATCATTTTAAGGATTAATTTAAACGTGCATTTTTTAAGGATTCATTAATTTTTGGATTACAAATTTGAAAAATATATTAAATCACCCTTTTAAAATTATCTAAAGAATGACACTAAGAACTGCACCTTGTGGGACCCCGTTTTCTTGTGTTCTTGATGTAGACAGTACATTTCCTACTTAAACTTGAAATCTGCATTGCATCAAGAAATTTATATAAATACCGGCAGGTGTTCCTTAAAACCAAGTGTTTTGAGTAGTCGTAAAATTAGTCTTTTTCGCAGTCAAAAAAAAAATATAGCTATAGTTTTTTTTTTACAAAAATCCTTCTGTTACATAGTTTGTTATTTTTGTCAAGTTATCTGTTGTTGATTTGTTTTTTCTAAATCAATTCTGACACGGAGATTGATTTTATTCATTCAAACTCCCATAATAACATCAAATGAACAAATTTTATCCATCAATTTACCCAATGCATTTGATAGTGCCATAATAGGTCGATATGTCCTGGTTCTATTGTATTTTTCCCTGGCGTAACTAAAGGTATTAACCTTTAGTTAATACCAGCAGGTATTAACCTGCTGGGTTATTTATGTTTCGTCCAAAGAAGGTTAAACAGAGTTAAAATATATATTTTGAATTTCATATTGGTAATTGTTTGAGTATTATATTATGAATTTCGTCTGGACCTGGTGCTGTTAATTTTAGAGAATTGAGTGCAGTTTCTAGTTTCCTGAGTGTAAATTGTGAGTTGTATTTCTCAGTTGAGTTTGACCTCAACAAGATCAAGTCTTAAAGATATGGCTTATCTGAGCCAACGTCAGCAAAGTGGTTAGCAAGAAATTCTGCTACCTCTTTAGGCGCAGGTATTTCTGTGTTGTTAATTTTCAAAAACGGCATGGTGTGGAGTTAACCTTCCCCTGATATAGACCTAATTTTTTCCAAATTTCGGCTGCTGAGATGGTTTTGTTGATGTATAAAATGTATTTTCTCCTTTAGCCTCTTTTAATATGTGTCTGCAGTTTGATCTGGTCTTTTTTCAAGTTTTTTTTCCTTCTCTTTAGGCGATTAGGCTTGATTATTTTTTTTTGCTTCTATGTTAGGGAAATAGGACTTTTTCTCAGTAACCTTTTTCAAGTTTCCACCGTGGACAGTCCCGTCTAAAGTTTAATGTCCCGTACCGCAATTCACACATTTCTTGTGATAGGGACTTGTTTCGTCTGTTCCGTATTTCGTATCAGCACAATCCGAGTAGGTGTAAAAATCAGCTTTACTGCTAACTTCGACGTGGTTAAACATGAAACATTTTCTACATCTCATTAGTGGCAAAATATAGGGTCGAACGGGCACTAAATAATACCCTATCATTGCCCTTTCCAGAAGTCTGGCAAGAGTAAAGTTAGCAACATACGAGTTAGTTTAAGTGGCACCATTCTTCTTACATGTTATATGGTAAATATTGATAACTCCTTCGTGCTGAAGGTTGTCTTTTATTTCCTCGAGATGTACTAAGTCTAAATCACGGGAAGTGAAAACACCACTAACTGAATTGTAAGTTTGAGCGTTCACTACTAGAGGTATACGGATATTTCGAGGCAGGTTATTCGATCATTTTTCGCCTTGCTCTGTTGAAAAAGTTTCAATCATTAATACCCTGAAATATTTTTAAAAGATAAAAGAAAAAAACAACTGTCCTAAAAAATTCTGGCGCGATGGTCCGCATGCCCGGTGAATTGGTCTAATTGACTTGAAATTTGGTTTAGGTAAATTTGGTTTAAGTATAAATTAAGTATACCAAGAAAATTTTAATATGACCAGTATATCCATAATTTTTGGTGGATCATAACATTTTAAGCAGCATCGTGCGTGGTTAGTGCCTGGATGGGTGATCGCAGAGAATCAACCAATCTATTTACTATCTGAGGACGAGCGAAAACGATTTGCAGCGTTCATTTAACGACTTGTACATTCTGAGGACGAGCAAAACGAGTCTGAAGCCTGGAGGATGATTTTATTGAATCCTATGTAATAAGGAAAGGTTTCGGGATACCCTGTACCCGATTTTTTTTTAAATTATATCTTAAAATACTCAAATAACTAATATCCATCATAAATTAAATAATTTAGTAACAATAAAATAAGATGAATTATTGTCGCTTGATTTAGGCGCGATTGTTCATTGAGCATTAGAAAGATTATAAAATGAATGAACAATATATGATTAACAATGTATGATTATTAATATTAACAATATATTATAGTATTTCGAGTTAATCACGACAATGGTTTTGATTATGATTAATTTAATAGAGTTACTTATTCAGAAGCAACACTTGTAAAAGTATTTAAGCGATAATACTTAAGTGCACTTGCATGTTTATTTTACTGACCTTATAAATTATAATAATTTATATGGTTTCAGAGAATTTTCTTTGCAAGGAGTCACATTTGCCTAAAAAATGTGACTCATTTTGTACTATTTCAAACCAAATTTTTCTGAAATTATACCTTTAAATATGAAGGAAAAGCATAGTATGCCTATCCAGAGTCCCTTTATATGATTGCGCTCGCTCAAAATATTAGAAAATCGCTCAAATTCCAGTTTTCTTATTATAAGTGGTTCCCTGTAGGTGGTGTGCAAAACATGAAGAGATCTTTTTTTAAAGCTGATAAAATTTCCTATATTCATATAAATTTTATATAAAATTGGATAAATACAACTAAAGTTATGACACTTGTTAAAAGGCCAAAAATGCACACAAATTCAATATTTCTTCAAAGAAATGAACTGACTTTGCACTAATTAACCATTTTTTCATTTTTTTAAAGAGCCATAAATTTGGTTACAGCCATCCAATTTTGACGAAAAAACACTCGCTTTATAGGAAATTTTATTATCAGCTTTAATAATGGTCTCTTTATGTTTTTATATAACATAATGGAATAATGGTTTCTTGTCTCTTGTCTTTTCTTTTCAATTGGCAGACTATGCTTTTCCTTCATATTTAAAGGTATATTTTCAGAAATATTTGATTTGAAGTAGTACAAAACATTTGTTTAGGTCCGACTCTTGGACTATTAGGTTTTATGTTCATTGCCCAGTCTGCACAATTCAAGAGAGAAATCTGTAAAATTAAGGATTGAGTAACATTTTAAAACCGGTTTGTCGATACGACAACTGTATAAGTAACCCTAAATCGACGAATTCCAGGTACATAACCGGAAAATCTAAAAAGGTGAATAGTCAAAGTACTCAAAGCCATGGTAACAAGGTTCGAATGTTGGTTTCAGAGATATTTTTAATTGTCATATTTACACTATATGAGTATAAGAAACAAAAAAAATTTTTGGTGCTGAGGTCCACAAGCTGGACGAATTTTCTTTCATTTCATTTCTTGGTTTAAGTTTTCACCCGAAAACTTAAACCATTATTTACTCTATTGCTTATTACTCTATAACTCTATTGCTTATTACTAGTACTAACATTACATATTGTTACTTTATTTTCTGGACTTATTAAAAGAAATCGTGATAGATGGCACTGCTTAGGTCGTGCAGCATTAACCAAAATATTAAGAATGAAATGGCCAGTTAAGCAAAGAAGAAAAGCGTTTGAAAGGAAGTTGAGCATTCCTATTGAAGTTAGTCCTCCTCGCAGAAATTGTGATTTCTTATTAGTTTGCTCCTCGCCAATAATCAGAGGGGAAAAAATCCATTGGTACATAGTCTATAGCTTAGTAAAATACTGACCTAAGGGGTAGATTCTGAATAAACCAGTGAAAGTCCATTTCTCACTGATTTTTGCCGGAATGTCAACAGATTAAAATCAAATTCATCAATATTTTTTTCAATTATAAGTTTTAATATAAATTAAGATAGCTTTTACATTAAAAGCTATGTAGTATGCAGTGCAAATTGCACTGCATACTTATTAATTATATAGTTTAAATTATATAGAGATTAAATTAAAATTTTTTTTCTTTTAACCGTCACATTATATACGACTTTTTTTAACAATAAAATGCCGTTGTCCTTGTGAACAATGAATCCAATGCACATGTAACTAACTATCTGTATGTTTAGTACTTTAGCTGAGTATTAAATTTGCTCGGCCCGTCGAAAAAATTAAATAAAAAAACACTCTAATGGAATTTCTTCATCAAAGATTTAAGCACCCTTTAACGTATTACAATTACTGCTGTTATAACTACTAACTGCTGTTCTTTAAGAGCAACATACAATCTACAATACAACAACATACAATCTACAATACAACATACAATCTTTGCATTTTCAATAAATGTTAATCTAATTGTGATCATAATGTTAAAGTAGTAACATCTTTTCTTATTTGAAATAAATACTTACATGCAGCCTTTAGAAATTTCCATGTTAACATCTTGGAGAACATAGTCGGAATATTGATACTTTTTAAAGCCATTTCTTATTTCAATAACACTTTCATATGACATTTCTGAAAGAAAAGAATATGTATTAACTTATAAATCTGTTTGCGTATAAATACATGCCTTAAATAAATTTAAATCTTAATAATAAATGAATAAATATATTTTAAGTGTCTCAGATGTCAACTGTTACAATTTTTATTAAAAAAATTTAAAAAAAATATATTTTCCCCAGAAGGGAAAAAGTGAACTTTTCTCCCTATTTTTTTAAGCGAAAAGTACATCATTACACCCAATTCTAAAAAGGAAGGAAACATGAAAGTTCATGTTTCCCTCCAGGGAAACATAAACTCTCATGTTTCCCGGCTTATTTAGCCCTTTGATAGCACACTCGGCTATTAATTAAAATCTCATGGTTCAATTCCAACAAACGCACTTTGTTTTATCAATTTACACTTATTCATTTAGCGATTTTTATTTTTTTTTCTTTTAATTAATTATTTTTTTATACGTAGCTACACGTTATTTTCGGCTTATTCTACAAAAAAAAACGTTTATTTATTAACATAATCAAAGAAATAGTCTTAAATACTGAAGACTTTCAGAGCCGCCATATTTAAAATTAATTTGTTTTGTTGTTATTTAAAATGTATCAGTGTTGTCTGGATTTTAACGAAAATTAAGTTGGCTACTCTGTTTACCTCCATGACTTTGTAATAACAGCTGTTTTATATTCTCTTAATTTGCAATTTAGATTTGTTTACCTTTTTTTATCAATTAATTAATACAATTACTTTTCGTGAATTCATTATCCATATTATATTCAGTTGTAGTTTATAACGGGTACCGTTACATGTATGTATCTTTTTCATTATTTTACAAAAATGAATGTTGAGAAAGACGATTCAAACATTGTAGATTTTGACGATTTGTTTCCTTCGGATGATAATGTTTCAACGTCAAATGATCTTTCACATGAAGCAAGTATTGTAAGATCTAATTTAATGCCATTAAAATCAAGAGAACGATATAGTAAAGTTTACAACGATTTTATGAAGTGGCGTGACGATAGAAACATAAAAGTAGTTAATGAAGATAGCCTTCTTGTTTATTTTGATAATCTTTCAAAAAATAAAGTAAATTTTTAATTTATATTTCATTTCCAAACATATTGATGTTATGTTTTTCAATATATTAATAATAAAATTACCTTTATTTGTTTATTTTCTCCCTTCTAGGGGAAAAACCTTGCACGTACCACGGGAGAAATTAGTCATTACACCCGCTATTTTAACTCCCTCGGCTTCGCCTTGGGATTAAATTGCATGGTTCCCTCGGCTAAAGCCTCAGGAACCAAATTTATAAACCCCTCGGCTTCGCCTCGGGGTTTAAACATTATGGTTCCCACGGCTAACGCCTTTGGAACCAACATAAACGCTAGGGCGTAATGACTATGTTTTCTCCCTTGGTACGTAAATAACTTTAAATTGTTCAGGAGACATTCGCAATTTTGTTGCCAAATAAAGTTCTTTGATGTTATTGCTCTGTAATGACTAGCTTGCATTTTTAGTTTAACTTGTTTAGTTTATACGTTCAAATATTGTTTGTCAATAATATTTAATTTCACTGGGGAAGTAGACTGTCCAACTTGTAAGCACAAGTTGATGCATCAGCTAAGTACAAAAATAGGAAACAAATAGAAAACCATTAACAGTTAAGATTAATTGCATTTTTATGTCTTTTAAATCTGAATACTGTTAATAATGTTTTTGTAGTCATTGTGTCTGCATAATTTTGTAATTATACAACATTGAATTTAATACATAAAATTTCACTACTTTGTAGACATTCATTGTATACAAAGTATAAATATTTTTAGTCATAAACATCTTGTAATCAGGCAAACTAAGTTATATAATGAATCTAATATCGTGTATACCTGTAATAAAAATTGTATGTACTATACTTTATTGACACCGCTTATTACTATAGGAAGCTATGTATTCAGTTTTTGTTTTTATACTTCCTGGATGCCAGTAATTTCATACGTTATTCCACTGAATAGTATTTCGTTATTAAATTTCATTATTAAATGTTTTGTTGTTTATTTATAAATTATTAATGTAGAATATCAATTTCAATATTAGTATTGCATTATTCTACACGAGGCATTCGGTCGACTCCTCAGTTCTTAAAAAGTAGTTAATCTTTAAATTACTCTACAGTTTATATTTTTTAGCTTACCAAAAGAGAAAAGCGAGTTTTTACTTCCTGGGCAGTCAAGTTTGTTCCTGGCCATAGCCGAAAGAACCATATTGTTTCTCCCTAGGCTTGCCGAGGGAGTTTATTATTGCTTGAAAGCCACGACTTACTTTTTTCCGTAGTAAGTTTAAGATTTTACCTCCAGACGACGAACATATTAACAAACAAAGTTTTAAAAATTTCAGTATGTTTTAATAAACCTACTATTTGATTTATAAGGAAATAAATAATAACTACACCTTAAATAAAATTTAAAACCTCCTTGTGATAACTTGCTAAATTATTGCTTAGTTTTGTTTTAAATATTTTATGTATTAAAACTAAATTCGTAACTTTAAATGAAAATTATTTTTAATTACAATTACAGAATGTATTTTAAGTGGCGTTGCCGATTTGGTAAACATAAATGAAGTCGTGAGTATTCAAGTGAATTAAATATGGAAAAACTAAGTTTAATGAATATTTAGGACTTCCGGAGGTAACCGCGTCAATGAAGACGAAGAATCCAACGTTCACCCTGAATATATATATATCCTACCCTGATATATAGTGAAATCCTACAACCCTTGTATCACTATACACCCTACAATACACCCTATAGATGTGTATACACCCTATAGATGTGTATACACCCTACAATACACACCCAATACACTATACACCCACTACACCCTGCAATCACTATTAAACTGCACTGTTTAGTTTTGTAGAGATGGATATCGTGTTAAAACAACGATATCCACGGATATCATGGATTAAAATCCATGATATCCTACATCCCTGAAGACGCGTAATCTTTATGACTTTAATAACCGCGGAAGCAGTTTATTAACTGCTAAAAAAAGTTCAAAAACGTAAAAGTTTAAATCGTGTTTGACTATTTTTATATACTTGGCAATAAAACATATTAAAAGTGAGGATAGAGCTTGTAATATTTGATTTAAGAGCTGAAAGCACTACCAACTAAGTTGAAAAATGCAAAAAAGTACAGAAAGAAAGTACTCTACTTTTTCTTTTTGACGTAAAATAATTTCTTTTATTCTATACTCTTTTTAAATTAATTTATTTTTTTAAATTTAATAATATACATGATACTAGTGATAACCAGTGATAACCAAGCTTCGCTTGGCAAATATTTTATTTATCAAACAAAAAATTATTAATTATTCCTTTAAGCACTACATCAAATAAAAGTTGTTAACAGCTGTAACACCAAAAAATTTTTTGTTTAAGATGTTTATCCGGCGATTTTCAAGCCGATAAGTTGACGATCAAACATGGAATTCTTAAATCGTGTGTTTTGACTTTTAATGAGAATACAATAATATTCTCAACCAAATAGGCCATGAATTGGACAATTATTAGGCAAAATACAAAAATATGTATACAAATCAGATAACAGGAAAAACGAGAAATGTACTAAGAAGAAAAAATGTAAAGAACCGGCAAGGAGTCTGATTTGGAGACAGCAAAAATATCTAACTCCGAGGTCGCAAATGCTTCCTTAATCTAAAGCAATATTTTAACTATTTTGAATTTAAAAATATTTTAAATTCGTAATAAAATCTATATGTAATGATGATTCATTACATCATCATTACATCAAAAATCAATGATTTTTGATTATTTATAAATTATACTTTACTTGATAACTTAAAAAATATTTTAAACAGTTGATTAAAAATCTGAATAATTAATTTGATTAGATATTTGATCATTAGTTCTGTTGTCTAAGTTCTAAGGCTAATAGGTAATAACTATTTAGCTATGATTAAGTTAAATCATAGTTTGATTCGACTAATAATAATAGTTTATTGGGTTGTTGAATTAATCACATAATTAACTTACCATTGTTTTTTCTAATACATGCTGGAGCAATAATATTGAACCTGCTATATTGTCATATTAATACCTTCATTTGATTACATATTCATTTTATTAATTATTGAAATTGCAAGCGATTTATGGTTTTATTCAGCAAATTAGGAAAAACGGAGAGAAATAGGAGAAAGAGCTGACAAAAAATTAATGTTTGCAGGCTTTGGTTATACTACTAGGAAAAGTTATACTATCGGGATAACGATGGTTATAATACAGCGCCTGTTGAAAAAATACACCTAATAAAACATAAACTTAGGTTAACCCAAGAGTTAGTCATGGCTATTAAACCAAAGGTAACCAATATAGTTTAAAGTTGGATGTTTTTAAGAACTTCCTATTCGCTCTGATATTTCCTAAATCATCTTTAAAGCAATCATTTCCACCCTGCCCTTCTCGTTTATGTTCATACCAAAAACTTAACTAGTGCGGATTGGTTCGTGTTCACTGGTTTGTTGGAAGAAATCATATGCCGATAAAAATTTGCAAAGAATTTGTCTAGAAATTTACCAAAAATACTATATGTTAGAAAATACTTAATTAGAACTAGATGACCACTGAACTGGCGTTCCTTAAGTGAGTATTTAAGGTGAATTAGACAAGTGCGCTCTTATTTATGATTGTTTCTCTGCATTTGTTTCTATGTATTACTATTACCATTGACTAGAAACACATTGGACGCTATGCATCCATTGCTTATCTTTTGAAGCCACTGTTTGCGTAGTTTTTTTCGAACGGGCTGAACTTTGTCAATCATGCTGAAATAGGAGGGTGTGTGTAAAGTGCAAATACGATTAAAGAGTATACATATTATTATTATTTGCATATGTGTATAAATTTTACCTTTTCGTTACACACGTTTCACATGTTGGTCATTATGATTATTATAAGAAATAACTTACCATTTTTTATAATAATAGTTAAGTGCAATAATAGCCTGTAGCCATTTTTAACATAGGAAAAAGGGCTACAAACCCACAGGAACTGACACCTTTCTGTTATTATTACGATTTACAATTGCGTACATAATAAGCTGTAGGCAATTTGGAATCTTACAAAACCAATAATTTTAACTATATATTTCAAATTATTATATAATTTAATTCTTATATTTTGTCGAGTTTATCTCAAAATTATCAAAACTGAGATAAAAGAATTATAAAAAACATAACATTTTTCCATGAAATTTAAAATGGATTTCATTAAATAAATTTTTGTAGATGGAATAAAAATACGAACTTTCTAGGCTGGAGGAAAATCCTCGCGATGCCTCACTGGATCGAGATTCTCTTAACACGACCGTAAACAGACTGAGGCTCTATAATCAAATCATGGACAATGGAACCATTTGCAAGGTCATTGTCATTGAACCTATATCTACCTTCCTCTAAACTAACTTAGATTTCTCTATGCACACAAATAACTTCATTATAAAAGTGTAATTTTATTGCGAATGCGTAGATTCAAATTTATAACTTCGAGTGATTGCCAAAAACTACATTGGAATATTTTTTGTCTTAATTATGATTGAAGAGTATTCCTTTGCGATAACAAGCAAGAACTATACATTTGTACATTCCTTTAATCATCACAGCCAATACATAATCCTAAATCAAAGTATACTTAAGAACCTAACAGGGCATTAAAATGATAAGTGAAGTAACAAATATTTAGGGATTAAAGAAGCATTTTTAGCGAATTTCCTTAGGGAATAAAATTCGCCAGTAGGATAGGCGTCATGGCGGAAGTCAAACTTCGGACCATGACACAAATCCGTTTCCAACGTTCCGAATGATGAAAACATACGATTCGCTAAACTTTATATATATATATATATATATATATATTATATATTATATATATATATATATATATATATATATATATATATATATATATATGTTTCTAGACTCTTTTTTGTAAATACTTTATCATTCGAACGGATTAATTTTAATCGGTTTTTTTTAATTAAACTTGGTACAAAAATCAACCTTCGGGAGGACACGAAATCTATTAAAAACCAGGTTTGCGTCATTAACCCGATTGGCTGAGTCAGCAAAATTTGCAAAATTCAGGGTTTATATTTTTTTCGCCGCGAAAAAGATCAATATTTATGTTTTTTGAGACGCTGAATCAAACAAAACAGGTCCGAAATCGATACGACTACTCTAAGTGACCAAAAAGTCGAAAACGCTACATAAAATTACCAAAAACCAAAATTACGGACGATGAAAATTTAATTTCGAGTAGGGTGTCGTTTTCGTTTTTATGTATTTTTGGGTGCCGAATCTAATAAATTCGGTCCGAAGTCGATGCGGCCACTCTAAGTGACTAAAAAGTCGAAACACAGTAGTCAATACTAGAAAACCGTGCTTAACAATGGTAGGGAGACAATTTTTTAACGTTTTTTACTTGAAAGGAACGAAGAAAAGTCTCTTCACAAAACTATTCATTTATTCTAAGCACTTTCAACCTAACATGAGGCCATCATCAGTGCTAGAGATAATTAAAAGAAAGACATTTAATACGCAAAAATGAAATAGAATTAGTAATATTCCTCTTCTTCTTTTCGACTCAACGATGTCGGTGAGCCGTGATAAAGCCGTCTATGTCTTTCTTTTAGCTGTTTTCTTTTAATTATCTCTGGCACTAATAATGGCCTCATGTTAGGTTGAATGCGCTTTGAATAAATTAATAGTTTTGAGGAGAGACTCTTCGTTCCTTTCATTATGAACAACTCCACTGCTCATTCTAAATCATCGTTTTTTCACATTATATAAATTTACAACTACCAAATAATTCTGGCGCGGTGGTCCGCTGTCGGGCGAATTTCATTTAGAATGCGTGTTTCCGTGCTCAACAACCCATTTCTTGCTTAAGGTTCCTGTTATGATTTTATTGATGCTATTTATAAGACCAACTTTTTCACTATCTGGGCCTCCTAATATTGGCCTGGTTTCAATATTTACTATAAACTTAATCTCGCATGATTTCTTATTGATAATACATTTCAAATAACATTCGCCAACTACTGGCATGTTTTGTCCTATATAAGTTTGAAGTTAAGTTTTTGATTTTACCAAAGTATCTTCCAATCCAATGTTTTAACATTTTGTATGTTAAAATGTTAGTTTGGCTACCTGTACCTATTTTGAACATAACTTGAAGTCCATTAATCTCAACCGCTTGAGTCCATGAATCATCAGCTTCTATATTATTAACAATCAAATCTAAATATAATGTTTCATTTACCTCATTTTGTTCAGCCTCAACAGTATTTACACTTTGCTTTCTTGATGTCTGTCTTTGAGATAAACACATACTTGCCCAGTGATGTTTTCCCGAACATTTATGGCATGCACTATTAAGTAGGACATTAAGGAATAGGATGAGAAGTGCCACATCTCCCACAGGTTTTTTGTTGAGATTTGTTGTGTTTTTAACTTTTTTATTGACAACATCAACTGTTTCAATTCTATCAGCTGCAGTGCCAAACTCACATTCTTGGGCTTGGACCAAGATAACTGACTTTTGCAACAAAGTCATCAAAACTATCTTCATTTTGATTAATGTTCCAAAAAACATATGATGCATAAGTCAAATTTTTATAATCCTTAAAATGTTTGTCAACGGCTTCTAGCTCTTCTTTTAAAGCTAAATGTAGAGTTTTCTTTATTTCATTCCTTGATTTATCTTTACTGAGGATTTCCCTGGTTTTAGGCATTAAAGGATTTAAATAAAGTTTTTAAATCATTTCCACAAATCTGTATAAACAGCGACACTTGTATATCGTTGTCTTCATTATGGTACTTTAATGCTTTTAAGTAACATTCAAAATCAACCTTCCAATTGGCGATAGTGATAAAGCCATTTCAAACTTGCAACTCCAAAATTTACAAAACAGAACAGAATTCACAAAATTCTAATTTAACATTCAAATCTTCTTATAAGTCTTTTTTTAACCTGACACCATGTTAAGTCGGTAGTTTTATTTAAGTAAATAATAAACTTTTATAACAATAAGATTTATTAAACAGTTCCGGTTCATGCTTTAGACCCTAAGCAGTTACTCAATTGTCAAGCACTCCTCAAGTAACTAAGCTTTAAACTAATGCAAATAATAGTGCGTACTGCTAATTTTAGAAGCATAGTTTTGTATAACCAACTGGATAATTCCTTTGAAAAGTACAGAAAAAATGAGTTACGAGCAGTACTTGACAATTGAGTAACTGCTTAGGTTCTAATGTATGAACCGAAACCTTAAGCAAGAAATGGGTTGTTAAGCACGGAAACACGCATTCTAAATTAAATTTGCCCGACAGCGGACCACCGCACCAGAACAGATTATATATACAGAGTTATAAACTTATATAATGTAAAAAACTATAAAAATTATCATTCCAACCAGGATTGTTGTTAAGCACGGAAACACGCATCCAAAGGAAATTCACCAGACATGCGGACCACAGCGCCAGAATATTTCTTATCACTATCATTACTTACTTATCTATATCTCTTCATACTTAACTATCTGTATCTATTTTACTATACTTACTCCAAACATAACTAATACAACAAAAAATTGATACGGGGTGCCTTGAAACTTTTCCTCATCACATTTGATACGTTACGCTCATCCTCCCTACTTCAGACACGCCTCGCTCGTCCTCAGATAGTAAATACATCCATTTTATTCTCAGCAGTCACCCGTTCAGCACCCATTCATCGTTTTATAATGGTACTTTTTCTTTGCAAAAATGTATTTTGTTTTGTTATTGGCCCCCAGCCTGAAAGCCACCTTCACCCTTCCTCTTATTTTCTACCATCTAGACCTAGGCTTTATAAATATGTTTAATATAAAATAATAGCACTGATCTTGCCACATACGCAATCAATTCACGCCTTTTGTACGAAAAGAGTTTCATGTCAAAACTATTTTTGGCAAAGAGACTTAAGTAGTATAATATCTTGAAAATAAGCGTGAATGGAGTTCATCATAAATACATAAATGAAGAATCTCTCCACAAAATAAAAA